>LPNX011131586.1:456967-668633 GCA_001517045.1 Pseudotsuga menziesii | reverse complement strand
GATAGAGGATACGCAGGATAGATGGGTTGTGTGATTACCCTTTAACAGAAAATTAAAGATTACTGAACTTGAAAGAAAAAAGCAACTAGCTAAACAATGCCTAACCGCACAGCAATCTCTGTGACAGAGATGGTGGTCTATCACAGAGATAGTGGGTAACAGAAATAAAAATTATGCTTAAGCTAGCCTCACAACAATCTTTGTTACAGAGATGGTCGTCTGTAACAGAGATAGGTGGGTAATAGAAAAAATAAACTGAGTACACTAACCTCACTTCAATCTCTGTGACAGAGATGGTGGTCTATCACAAAGATAGGTGGGTAAACAAAAAAAATTGCATAAACAGAAATCTAAGCAACTAGTATTCTACTTCCTACTCTACTTCTTAATCTATTTACATATAGATTACAAATGCTTATTAACTTTTGCAGAATACCCCAAGAGAACTTCTCGTTGGGGCTTACAAATATCAGAAAAAAGATGAGAGAAAGGTGAGGGTTTGAACCCCTTTTGGAACTGTTTGAAGGTTGAGGTATTTCTGGGCCAATTTGGGCAGCATCTCCCCTTCACCTGTGTAAAACCTGTCACAAACCAGCAAGCTATGTTCGCTGGAAATTACAGTAAACACTAAAGAAATTATCAAAAAAATTAGTACAAAAAAAAAATCACTAATTTACAGCAAAAATCTGAGCGTAAAAATAATCAGAAATATAATGTTTAGAGGGCTGAAAACTGAGTTTCCAGCCACCTAAATGATGCTGAAATAGTAGATCTAAAGTATTTAACTAATATACTAAGGGTTGGGGCTTTAAAACCAAGGTTTTTATCACTATACAGTGATAAAAACTGAGTTTTAAAACCCTTGTGAACAAAAGTGCGAAAATGAAAAATAGAGTTTTAATCAATGGAGAAAGTGCTCTTTTGATCTAGATCCCTGCAAATACACTTATAAGAGCTGCAAAATGTAAGCAAAGAGGTGAGTACATAAATAAACCCTACAAAATACTTTGTAGAATCTTACTAATCTACTCACAAATGCAGATAGAAATACTTCTACCTACAAGTCTCTCCACAAAATACTTTGTGGAGAGCTATCTAAGCTAATACAAATGCAACTAAAACAAATACAAAGCAGGTTACCTTACAAAGAAGCATGCAATGTAGAAAAGAGCCACCCAAAATTTCCTCCAAAGATTACTTGTATTAAGCCCAACTAGAGCAAGAACATTACAATAGCAAAAAGAATATGAGAGAAGAGTGGGGAAATATTCCGGCAGCATAACAATAGCATGAGAGATCATGTCAAATGAGGGAGTGAGACCCTCATTATATAGTTGAGGAAGACCCCAACCCCTTGAAGATCAATGGCCGAGATTAGATCTGGATTTAGGTTAAATCTCCACCACTAGATCTAGGTATTTGACTTTACATTCTTCTCAATCAATCTACACCCTTAGATTAATTTTCAATCTATGGCCTGAGTGCTTGATCCATGTCTTAAGCATTCTCCACCCTTAGATCTAGGGTTTTGACCAAGGTTCACCTTAGATCTGCTTTGATGGGTTAAAATTGGGCCCAAGAGCTAGGCGCCCCTCTAAATGTGGCCATCCTCCTCCAAATATGGCGCCTCCTCTACCAAGTAGCGCCCCTCCATCCATGTAGTAGCGCCCCTCCATATGTTAGTGCCTCCATTAAATATAGCGCCTTCACCTTTTAGATGTGACGCCCTCTTCCAAAGTGGTAGTGACCCTTTCAGCTAGCGCCTTCTCCAAAATGGTAGCCCTTTTTACATTGACGCCCTACTTTAGAGGAGTCTCTAGGGTTGGCGCCATCCTTTAGAGGATTTTTTCCACTTTTTAAACTAGGACATCCCCTTTTCTATGCCTTTTTTACCTTGGATGCCCCCTTTAGTGGTGGTTTGGCCACTTAATATCCTCTAAACTTGTCTTTGACTTAGCCATTTAAAAATCTAACCTTTAGACTTAGACTAAAATTTTAATTCACCTTAGATTTAATTTTTTAAAATTTAATTTTAAAATTTCCCATTTTTACTTAGGAAATATTAAAAATAATTTCAAAAATTAATATCTTGGCCATGGAGGGGTGGAAAAAATTTTAAATAAATTTTCCTAGGCTAAGTAACCCCCAAACAAAATTACCATAGCATTATTTGATTTTTTACTTCAAAATCAAATAATATGAATTTTTGACTTAGGGAAATTAATTAATTCCCTAGGGGAGATAGACCCCTCCTGACTAAAATTGGTCTATCTCTTCAACCCCTTCTCAGAATGACATGGGACTCGAAGCAGTGGCTTAGGGGGTTTCATAGCATTTTATCTTGCATTCATAGCCCCTATTACAAAATGCCATTGCTTGAGCAATTACATTATTACATCAAAACTGAGTTAATTAACCACCAAGGGGTGAAGTTAATTAACTAGAAAAAATTAATAAAAATACAACATAACGAAACTCCGCAAGACTCTATACAAATGTCTAGCATGGTCATGAATACATTTTGAAACCTTAGCCACGCCATGGACTTGACTGTTAGAACGCCTGTCACCACTTTGGAGGATTTTTTGAGTGAAAAACCAAACCAATTAAAATCGTTTACTCAACAAGATTAATTGGAAAGGGAAAAAACACTCGATGAGGGGATTTCCCTAACAACCAGTTCCATGGTGTGGCATCCATATCATATGACCCACACTAGCACATATAATTACATTAATTTTCCCACGCAGGGGAGCGGACATTTCGTTTTACAAAGGGGCAATTGCCCTACAGAAGTGAAAAATCCTCAGATTTTTCCAAGGTACAATTTGTACAACTATGTACATCTTCATGTACATGGAGTTGCCACCTAGTCGAAATAGGTGGGCAACATATTCAATAGTTTTAAGAGGAGTTGATGATCTAGAGTAACCCTGGATGTTTGACTCTCCTGAAGACTGCATACTCTTATCAATTTTAATGGCCAAATTCTGAGCTTGAATTAATGTGGTTGGCTCCTTGTCTCTAATCTGGTACTAGATCTTTCCACTTAATGCTTCAATGTAATAATCCAAAGTGGAAGCCGCAGGAGGAGCATAAGTGGCAGAGATGGAATTTGACAACTCTGTGAACATATTATTGAACTCATCCATGGTTTTCGTTTCAGATTTCTTCATACCAGTCAAAGCTGCTACAAGATGTCTAGGTTCCTTCTTACTGCCAAATTTTTCAAAGAAAGCAGTCTTGAAATTCGCTATGGCAGTGAAAAGTTGTTTGGAAAATTATCATACCAATTTCTAGCTTTACCATCCAAAGATAAAGAAAAAAGGGTCATGTAAACATCTTCACGTTTGTCAGCACCCCTAACATAAGAGCCACAGTGTCTAGAGAAATTTCTGATGTGCTGCTCAACAGAGATAAAGGCATCAGTGCCATTAAAAGTCATGAGCTTATCAATAGCCTTTTCGGGAATGTCATGAGGCTGACCTGCTATCTAAGTAAAATTGACTTGAGTAAAAAACTCACCCATTGTGTTAAGGAAACAGTTATTGTTTTGAAAATTTTCTAAGTTTTCTTGAAATAAAAAGTGGATGTCTAAAACAGACTCAGATCCAAGTTCTACAAGGATCCTACGAGAAGCTAGTTTGTTCAGTCTCCTCCTATAAACCTTTTCAGGGTGAGGGATGAAATTGAACAAACCTTCAGAGTTTCTTCTAGTCGAATACCTTGAGGTGTTAACTGACAGTGGAGTCGCCAAGTGGATTCAAGTCTAATTTCTGAGAGTGATTGGACTAAAAAAACTACCAAAAAGGGGAAAAAAGGTAAAAAACTAAAAAGAAACAAAGGTCGTCCAGGAACAAAAAGATTTGTCTGCGGCAACAACACCAAAAGATGTCGTCCGCTGATTGCACACCAGCATTAGAAATCTTCTGAAAGTTGTTTCCTCACTTGAGAAAGTGGGAGAGGTGTGACCTTGGGGGTAAGCACAGGGCCAGGTACTGTCACCTACTCCTAGCTCCTCCGTTTAAGCTAACTCCTAACGAAGCCAAGGGGGGTAGTCCCTAACAAAGAGTTTCTAAGGCTCAATGTGTTTAAGTTAATTTTGTGAAAGTGATGTGGATGGGTGTTGTTTAGGAGTTTGTTTATGATGGAAGATGGTTACAAAATATAGAAATTTGAACACAGGACAAAAGCAATCCACGTTGTTGGACTAGATTAAGAGATGAACAATCTGTCAAGAACTTGTAAAATAAAATTGCATTCATAGATAAAAATTTATAAGCCCAAGGACAAATGGTCCAAATTAATAATGACACATAAAATGATAAACCAGTGCCTTAAGGAGTCGAAGCTCTGCGATGCTGTAAAAATAACAAAGGTACAAGTCTTGAAATAATGCTAGTGAATGTGTTATGCGATTGCTCTTGGTATGTTTTAAATATTTTAATGGTATTGTTTATTATGCCTTGAAAAAAGGTATCAGAGACCAATCGGGAAAGTGTTTGAAGTCATTTCGTTCTAGACATGTTGGTCCGTCCAGTATCCCGGGATGATGTCCTGGAGGATTGACCTGCTAGCCGCGACTCTAAGACAATGGGGAGTTCCGGTACCCTTACTGAGAATAGACTTGAATGCTTTCTACAACGTCGGTGCGTTGGTTATGGGTAAAATTTTATTATGTTGTTATTGCGAGCTTAGCAAGCCCGTTCACCGTTCTGAGTACGAGCCCAACTATGAAAGTCGGCAGAGCATACTAGGTGAGGGGTGTCAACGAAGTAAATTAATTAAAAGGGGAATGTGAGTTGCAAAATTTTATTAAAAGAATTAATTAAAACCCTCCGACAGAGAGCGCTCTTGACTTTGTCTTATGACAAAAGTTCAAGAGTCTTATCTATTCTATATGCCTAAATGCAAGGATGATGTAAAAAACTAATATCCTCTTCGATAGACAGTGCTCTTGACTTGGATTCTGGGAAGTTCAAGAGACTTAGAAATTAATTAATAAATTACAAAAAGCAAAGTACATGAAATAAAAGAAGAATTAAACAAACTCTCCGATAGAGAGCACTCTTGATCCACCTTACGGTGAGATTCAAGAGATTTTGGTTCTTTTTAACTTTTGCAATATTATATCAAAAAGCAAACAAAATTAAACTAAAACTAAGTAAGGAAACAAGAAACTTTTCTTTTCTAACTTTTATGAAAGCAAACTTTTCAATAATGAAACTACTTTTTCCTATTCTACTCTAACAAATTACTCTACAAGCATGCAAACATGAAAATGAAAAAGACGATACAAGCTTCCCCCAAATGGGGGAAGAGGGGTGTGGGAGCCCTTATCTCACTTGATTTTTATTAACTCTTTTACAATGCTTTCTTTGATTTTGTGTTTGACTCTTCCTGAAAGAGCAAGGTGAGAAAGGGAAAGAAACAAGACGGAAGTGTTTTTGTCTTTTTCCTCTTTTCTTGCTTCCTTGCTTGCCCTTAGCTTTTGGGATTTTCTTGATTTTTCCTGAAAGTAAGAGCTTTAAACACTTGAAATGTTATATGTAAATAAAAAATTAAAAGAAACAAAACTACAAACTAACTCTTAAAAAATGGGTAAAATTCTACGGTGAAAATGGAGGAAAGAGAGGAGAAAAGGCTATGAAACGGGAGAGGCAAAAGGCAAAAAGAGGTCTGTCCAAAAGGGTAAAAGAGGGCTACAAACTAAGTGAAGAAAGGGAAAAAGAGGGCAGTGAAGAGGGAAAAGGAAGAGCAAGCCAAACAAAGCAAGAGAAGGGAAGCCAAAAGATGGAAAAATGGAGACTAGGGCTTTCTAAAGTAATTGGTAACCAAAGTGAAGATTTCTTGTGGATGGAACACAAGAGAGAGAGACACTCCCAGCTTTCTTTTTTGTATTAAAAGAAGACGATCCCTGAAGGTCCTGCAATCACAAAGTGTTAAACAAAAATTGGTTGCTTGAAGCTTGGGATAGAAGCAGCTGAGTTCACACCCTTCTTCAACCTGTGATAACACACCAAAACTCAATACAAAAAGTGAGATCAAAATTACATGCTAGTATGCTAAGAAAATTAAATCAATATCAACATTATGTATTACTGACTACTCATGTCCATCATGATACTAATCTACTTTGCATAAACAACCAAATTGAAACAACAAATGATTATTCTACCGTGCCAACAATGACATTCTTGAGCTAACAAAATAATTGATCTCATGCAAGTATTAAAGAAATAGGGGTTAGAGACAATATCACCTCAACCATGAGGAGTTTACCACATGCAAAAGCTCATAGACCTCCAAAGTCGAATATCTTTATTAACAATTCAAAGGAAATGCTTGATACAATTTTCTCAAAGTAACTCTACCACAAAAGTTCCATCATAATAGAGCTCAAAGAGCCTCTATTTATACAAAGAGAGAAGGCTAAAACCCTAAAACCAAACTCCATCAAATGAGGGCCAATCCCCAAGATTTAGCAAACTTGACATGTAACTAAGAGCCCAGACCTAAACAAAAGTTGGTGTGAGTGAGGGGTGGCGTCCACCTAAGAAAGGCACCCCCACTCCCAACCCTAAACTCCGAAAACCATCCAATAATGAACCCACACGTGTGAAGGTGCATCACCGAGGAGAGAGGGGCGTGAGCTCTGAAGAGAGGTGTGAAGGCTGAAGTAGGTGTCGTTTGGTGATGATGGGTGCCAAAACCCTTAGGGTTTGCACCAAAAACACATTTCATTTAATACCTGGTCCGTAATTATCATAAAACCAATAACATCCTTCCAAATCACTCAACTCGTGAGCTTAGCTAAAGAGGACGAGTTTGCTAACTGAATGTGACTTCAATGCTCTCCAATTGTTGACTGAAGAGGATTTGTGTCGAGTTGAATCATCATCATCATAAATGCCCCTTGCCATGTCATTTAGCCTTTTATTTTATTCAATCTGGCTTATTTTGGAGAGTTTTTTTATTTTCTCCAAAATATTCACTTTTAATATTTTAATTAATAATTTCTCCGTAAATGACTTTTTTGATAAATTATTAATTATGAGGCTGAATGAATATCTGAAACTTGGGGATAGCTGGCTAGTTGATCATGAATGATTTTTGGCTGAAGGTTAGAGCCTTCAATCACTGAATTCGGGTTCTGGATGATTGACATATTACAAATTTAAATTTTTCCATTTAAACTATGGAAAAATTTAATTAAAAACTATAGAAAAATTTAAAAAATTAAAAATTAAAAAACCCATAATCCAACGCGTCCGGTAAAAAAATTTCGGAATTTTTTCTGCGGTTCCTAGTGACTTAGGACATAACCATAGTCTATTCTAATAATGTCTATTAGGTTTATACATACTCAGTTGGGCTCTAATAACCCCCCAAGGCCCAGAATTCAAAATCGAGCATTCCAACTTTGGAGGAAGCGGGAGAAAACCTCGCCGATTATACTCGGCTATAGGCAAAGCATAATTGACAAGGGAAAAAACTCCCTGAAATACCATAGTTGAAATTCTACATCTTAGAAGACCGAACCACTCAAAACACCCTACTAGCACATTTTATTCCAAACCCCGCGTGGCCATGGTCATAATTACTTAAAGCAAAAACTGACAAGCCAAAACTGGCTAGGCACAAAAGGCGGATCATCTGATACACTGGAACACAAACATTTATCATGTTTGTCAAATGGCGGCTCCTCAGCTAATCCAACTAATGGTACAAATAAGTTGGTAACATCTTGCTCCAACTGCGGGATGAGTACTCGCTTGACTTATTGGTCAAAGAGAGTGCTTGAGAATCCAGGAATCTCTGGTACCTATATGTAAACAGAAGTGTCTTAGTCCCATGTATATGATATATAAAAATAAGCCATGATGAAATACCAGAAAAAATATTTTTTGTTTTTTTAAAGGAAAAGTCCATAAAACAAAACTTTTTTTTTACAGCATATAAACGAAAATATGATATAATGCTAATATACAAAGGTTATGATACAACATTTTGGTACATCAATTTTTATGGTACAAAAATAAAGATACGTAAAAATAAAACAAGGATGGGTTTAGAAAAGCCCTGGGATGACCCCTTGGTCATTTTGGAGGTTGTTTCGATAAAAATGATTCAAATATTGCCCATTCACGGGCAAGTTTAAAGTATCTCCATCCATGGTGTTGAGCAAAAAGGAATTGGTGCCAGCAGTATCACGGATAATAAATGGGCCTTTCCAAAGGCTGTCGAACTTTCTATGCTTCCCAAGATTCTCCCTTCTCTTATCCCATAAGAGAACAGTATCTCCCGCTTGGAAAGATCTCGGCCTAGCTGACCTAGCAAAGGTGCCCTTCATGCTCTCTTGATGCCGGAGTGAGTGATCCAGGGCAACTCTTCTAGATTCATCCAATTTTATGATTTGATGGATCCTCTGCTCCATTTCCAATCTCTTCGTGCCATATTCACTTAACATTCTGAAGATTGGAATCTGCGTGCCGACCGGAAGGGTGGATGTGAGTCCATATACCAACTCAAAAGGTGACTTTCTAGTTGAATTCTTCTTGGTAATCCTATCTGCCCACACTGCATACTTAATCTTGCTATCCCATGCTTTTTTATTATCACCGACAATCTTCTTAAGAATAGTCATTAAATTTTTATTAGTGGACTCAGCAAGTCCATTGCCCTGTAGATAATAATCCGATGACTGGGATAGGATAATGCCACATTTAAAACAGAGGTCATTTACTTCTCCCGAACTGAAAGCTTTGGCATTATCGGTTGTTATTTTAAGGGGAGTTCCGAATCTGGTGATGATTCTTTCCTCAATGAATTCTTTATCAACTACTAATCTAGCCTTATGTTAATCAATACTACCATCTCATCAATATTTGGTTCTATAAACCCACTTAAATCTGACAAGTTTTATGCCTTTTGGAAGAGGGATAAGATCCCAAGTATCATTGGCCATTAATGAACAATATGTTAGTTTTGTACCTAGGAATTTGTTCCCTAAGTGACTTTTTGCCTGAGTCACTTAGAAAGGGGAAAAGAGTGACCCTCACATTAAAAGCTACTTAATGAGACTTTATAAAGTTAAAGTCACTTTTTGATAAATTTAAGTGGGTGAGTAAATTTATTTAAGTGATTTAAATAAATGTGATTTTTACTCTCATTGAATCTTAGCCATTGGATTGGATCTTTCTCCATCGTTGCATTAGATTCCCACTTAGGGTTTAGACAAAAAGGGTTGAGACAGGCAAAACACTTCACTTTTTCATTTTTGGAGGAGAGACTGAGCTGAGAGAGAAGGAGGTTGAGCTAGGGCATTGGCACGATTCCCAAGAAGAGAGACTGCACATAAATCGAGGGTACGGACTGCATTAATTGTTGGTACAGTTTTCGAGGTGTACGGACTGCATTTAATGCTGCACAGTTTTCAAGGTGTACGGATTTTGGCACAGTTTTCTAGGCAGATTTTTGGCACAGAAATCGAGGTAAACTTTGCACAGTTTTCAAGATAAAACAGGGCACAGAAATCGAGGCCGTACAGTTGTACGGACTGCTGTTATTTTTCTGCACAGTTTTCAAGGCTTTGCTGGGCACGTTTTTCAAGATTTTGAGATGAAATCTTGGGTGGAGATAAGTTAAATTTTCACTGTATTTCTGTTCTGATATTTTGCTGAAGATAATAAAATCTCTCTCTCTCTCTGACTGGTTTTCCCCGTGGGGGTTTTTCCAGGGCTTGATTTTGGCAAAAAATCTCTGAGTCTATCATTTTATGGTGTGATTGTTAAATTTGTTTTTCAGCCTGTTAGTGTATTTTACTGTGTGTTTAATTGTTCAGTAAAATTTCATAAGTAACCTATAGCCAATGCAAAACCAGCTGTATGTGAAAACCACGAAATGTTGACATAAACCAGCAAACAGTAAAACGCAGAATTTCTTCATGGTATCAGAGCTTGGGGGCAGAAAATAGTGATAGTTTGCAGACACACAGAAATTTTCAGATCTCAGAAATTTTTAGTATTTTACCTTTTGTCAGTGAGCAGCACTTTGTTGGGTTGGTGTAGAGATGGCTACAGGTCTTAGACTGGAGGATAGGCTGGATGGGACAGGAAATTTTGTGCCGTGGAAGGCCAGAATTTTACTGATACTGGAGGAGAATGAGTTATGGCCGGATATAGTTAGGAACACTACAGCTAACCCGGTTGTCATTCCCGCATCAGCAGATGTAGCGGCTCTATCAGCTTTCAACAAGAAGGACTGTAAAGCTAGGAGGATCATTCTAGATGCAGTTAAAGACCACATAATCCCTCACATTTCAGGCAAGACTAGGGCACACTTGATGTGGTCAGCCTTGATCAGTTTGTATGAGAGTTCCAATGAGAACAGGAAGATGGTTCTCAAAGAGAAACTCAAAAGTATAAAGATGAATGGGGGTGAGGGAGTCACAGCATATCTTACCAGGATTTCTGCAGTTCAGGATGAACTTGCAGCGGTTGGGGAGGTGGTATCCGCTACAGAGCTAGTGCGCACAGCAGTGAATGGGGCTTCAAAGCCCTCGGGTGCATTTGTGCAAGCCATAGTGGGCAGAGAGAACCTACCTACCTGGGAGAGACTTTGGGATGACTTTGTGCAGGAGGAGACTAGGAGAGGTCTTGTACAGGGCAGTACATCTCACAGTGGGGTTGATGACGAGAATGTGGCTTTGGCAGCTAAGAGCAAGAAGAAGAAGGGTCCCAAGAAGGGTGGGGCCAAGCAGCACCAGCAGAGTGGGCAGAAGGAGGACTTGAGTAAAATCAAGTGTTATGCATGTCAGGTGTTTGGGCACTATGCTTCACAGTGTCCAAGCAAGAAGAAGAAGAAGGGACAGGGACAGCAGACAGCAGCCTCAGCAGAGGTTGATGAGTTTGGTGATGCATTTCAGAGGGAGTTTTCCCTATATGCTGGACAGATGGAGAGAGAGAGTCTCTTTAGCCACCAGCACAGACATGGATATGGATAGTGAGCATTCATTGTTGGTAGGTCATCAGGGGAGTCCATCCACCTCTACTACTTGGTATATTGACAGCGGAGCCTCGAGCCACATGACTGGAGCTCGAGAGATGTTCTCGGAGCTATCTCAGACAGGTAGAGATGTGGAGGTTGTCCTTGGAGACAACACCGTTGTTAGAGCTGTTGGTCGGGGGACCATTACATTTCAGAGGGAGTCGATGAGTCCCATGACTCTAGGGGATGTGTTGTATGTCCCTGGGCTGAAGAAGAATCTTGTGTCAGTTTCCACCATTGAGGACAGGGGTCTTGGGGTGTGCTTTTCAGATGGGAGAGTGCAGGTGTATCCTAGGGCTACAGGTATGTCTAGTGCCATGGACATTGGAGTCAAATGTGGAAAGCTGTACAGGCTCTTGTTTCAGCCACAGTGCGCTCTAGCACACAGCAGCAGCAGTGAGCTATGTGAGCTATGGCATCGGAGGATGGCCCACCTACATCACCCAGCTCTCATATTGTTGAGGAGCATGGTTACAGGATTACCGGAGTTCAGCATTGAGTAGAGTGATGTGTGCAGGGGGTGTGCTTTGGGAAAGTACACCAAGACTGCTTCTCCAAGCAGTGACACGAGAGCTGTAGGGGTGCTAGATCTTATCCATCCTGACATATGCAGTCCTATGTCATCAGTGTCTTTGACAGGTTTTGAGTACTACATTAGCTTCATTGATGACTACTCCAGGAAGACCTGGATCTACTTCTTGAGGAGCAAGAAGTTCCCACTTGTGTTGAGAGTCTTCCAAGGGTTCAAAGCCCTTGTGGAGAAGCAGACGGGGAGGAAGATCCGGATGTTGAGATCAGACAATGGGGGTGAGTATACCTCCAAGGAGTTCGATGCATTCTGCAGACAGGAGGGCATTCAGAGACAGTTGACAGTTCCTTACACTCCTGAGCAGAATGGAGTAGTAGAGAGAAAGAACAGGTCGATTGTGGGGGCAGCCAGAGCGATGCTTCATGATCAGGGGTTACCTTTCTTTCTATGGGCAGAGGCATGTAGCACTGCAGTTTATCTGCAGAATAGGAGTCCTCACAGGGCAGTGGGGAGGAAGACTCCAAAGGAGATGTATTCGAGCAAGAAGCCTAAGGTGGGCCACTTTCGCATATTTGGCTCGTTGACTTACTCTCACGTCCCTTCTGAGAAGAGGACGAAGTTTGATCCCACCGCAGAGAGAGGCATATTTGTGGGATATGACGAGACTTCGAAGGCCTATCGGCTTTACTTACCTAGCCTGAGGAGAGTTGTTGTCCGGCGGGAAGTGAAGTTTGATGAGGAGAGAGCCTTCAGGAAGTCTAGGGAGTTATAGCAGGGGGAGACACTAGCTCCCACACCTCAGTTGGTACAGGCTTCTTCGATGCAGCTATCAGGTCCACAGGTTTCTGGAGTGACTGGATCACAGGGTATAGGCACAGCTTCTACAAGTTCAGTGATTTAGGTGGCTAGCACTTCAGGGACAGTTTCAGGGACAGGTTCAGGGTTGAGTCCTCAGATCACAAGTTCATCAGGCACAGGTTCATCAGGTACTGGTCCTCGGGGTGTTGGACCTTCAGGTACTGGGACTTCCTCAGATGAGGAGAGCCCAAGACCAGTTTGGGAGGAGCAGTCTTCAAGGAAGAGGAAGCCTAAGTGGCTTAAGGAGACCTTGAAGGATGCAGAGGCATTTGGTAGACCCCAGGAGCAGATCAGGACAGTGGTGGAGCCAGACAGGTATGGTATGGCCCTTGTTGCGAGTCTTCGTGACTCTGATCCATCCACATTTGAGGAGGCTTCCTAGCATCAGGTATGGAGAGATGCCATGATGGAAGAGTACCATTCCATCATGAAGAATGATGCTTGGGAGATAGTGCCAAGACCTGAGGGGAAGTCAGTTGTGACTTCCAAGTGGCTTTACAAGATAAGGCATGCTGCGGATGGCAGTGTGGAGAAGTACAAGGCTTGGTTTGTGGCACGGGGGTTCTCACAGGTTGAGGGAGTTGACTATGATGAGACATTTGCTCCAGTTGCTTGTTATTCTTCTATCAGGGCAGTTATATCTATAGCAGCAGAGATGGGTTGGAAGATCCACCAGATGGATGTGAAGACTGCATTTCTCAATGGTCTTCTGCAGGAGGAGGTATATTTAGAGCAGCCACAGGGATTTGAGATCCATGGGAGAGATTCTCATGTGTGCAGGCTGAGGAAAGCCTTGTACGGACTGAAGCAAGCTCCTAGAGCTTGGTACTCCAGGATTGATACTTACTTGACATCGATGGGATTCCAGAAGAGTGAGGCTTATCCCAACCTATACTTCATTGTGGTTGGAGGAGATCCGCTCATTCTTCTGCTATATGTTGATGATCTATTTATCACAGGTGATGAGTGTCTCATTGCACATTGCAAGAGAGATCTAGCATCGGAGTACGAGATGACAGACATTGGACTGATGCATTACTATCTGGGGATGGAGGTTTGGCAGGAGCCTGGACATATTTTCCTTGGACAGGGGAAGTATGCAGTTGATATTCTGAAGAGATTTCGGATGGAGGACTGCAGGCCGATGTGTACGCCTATGATCACCAACTGGAAGCAACTTCATGCTTCCGAGGGTAAGTTGGTGGATCCCACTTTATATCGTCAGCTCATTGGGTCATTGATGTATCTGGTCAATACCAGGCCAGACTTGTGTTTTGCGGTTAACACTCTTAGTCAGTTCATGGTTGAGCCTAGGAGTGTGCACTGGACTGCCGCAAAGCACAAACTGAGATATCTTGCAGGTACGGTGGATTATGGTCTGGACTACAGGGGTTTGGGTGGAGTCAGCTTGGTTGGGTTCACAGATTCAGACTGGGCAGGTTGTGTGAGGGATCGGAAGAGCACTTCCGGTTGTTGTTTCAGTTTGGGCTCGGCAGCAGTGTCGTGGTTCAGTCGGAAACAGAAGTCCGTTGCACTAAGTGAAGCACTGTGGCTTCGCAAGTTATTGTTATATTTATTTGATCAGCGGCTTAGGCCTACGGTGATCTATTGTGACAATCAGATTTGCATTTAGCTCTCTGAGAATCCAGTGTTTCATGATAGGTCGAAGCACATTGAGATCAGGTACCATTTCATCCGTGACTATGTTCAAAGAGGGGCAGTTGAGCTACAGTATATATCCACTGATGAGCAGGTAGCAGACATTCTGATGAAGTCTTTGGGGAGGGGGAAGTTTGTCTTCTTCAGAGATAAGTTGGGAGTGGTGCAGAACACCTTCTCGGTAAGAGGGAGTGTTAGTTTTGTACCTAGGAATTTGTTCCCTAAGTGACTTTTTGCCTAAGTCACTTAGAAAGGGGAAAAATGTGACCCTCACATTAAAAGCTACTTAATGAGACTTTATAAAGTTAAAGTCACTTTTTGATAAATTTAAGTGGGTGAGTAAATTTATTTATGTGATTTTTACTCTCATTGAATCTTAGCCATTGGATTGGATCTTTCTCCACCGTTGGATTAGATTCCCACTTAGGGTTTAGACAAAAAGGGTTGAGGGAGGCAAAACACTTCACTTTTTCATTTTTGGAGAAGGAGAGACTGAGCTGAGAGAGAAGGAGGTCAAGCTAGGGCATTGGCACGATTCCCAAGAAGAGAGACTGCACAGAAATCGAGGGTATGGACTGCATTAATTGCTGGCATAGTTTTCGAGGTGTACGGACTGCATTTAATGCTGCACAGTTTTCAAGGTGTACAGATTCCGTATAGTACGGATTTTGGCACAGTTTTCTAGGAAGATTTTTGGCACAGAAATCGAGGTAAACTCTGCACAGTTTTCGAGATAAAACAGGGCACAGAAATCGAGGCCGTACAGTTGTACGGACTGCTGTTATTTTTCTGCACAGTTTTCAAGGCTTTGCTGGGCACGTTTTTCAAGATTTTGAGATGAAATCTTGGGTGGAGATAAGTTAAATTTTCACTGTATTTCTGTTTTGATATTTTGTTGAAGATAATAAAATCTCTCTCTCTCTCTAACTGGTTTTCCCCGTGGGGGTTTTTCCAGGGCTTGATTTTGGCCAAAAATCTCTAAGTCTATCATTTTATGGTGTGATTGTTAAATGTGTTTTTCAGCTTGTTAGTGTATTTTACTGTGTGTTTAATTGTTCAGTAAAATTTCATAAGTAACCTACAGCCAATGCAAAACCGGCTGTATGTGAAAACAATGAAATGTTGACATAAACCAGCAAATAGTAAAACGCAGAATTTCTTCACAATATTGTCATTCATTGCAGCATCCCAATCTGGATGGCCGGAAGTTTCTTCAAATGTCTCTAGATCATAATTCTTTGAAACTTGGGCCAAACATTTTAGCACATTCAGCAGGTCCTTAGAACCCTGCGGCAACACATGTTATATGCTGAACCTTCTCAATGGCATTCTTAGTAGGTATGGCCTCTACCCAGTTAGTGAAATAATCAGTTGCCGTAAGAATCCAGCAAAGACCATTGCTAGAGTTATCCTTAAATTTGCCGATAAAATCAAGCCCCCACTGCTGAAAAGGGGCAAGGACCACAACAGGTGTAAGAAGAAGTGCAGGCAACTTCTGCTTCCCTGTGAAAAGCTGACACTCTTGGCAACACTTGACATGATTGTGAACATCTGCGAAGATAGTGGGCCAATAGTATCTAGCTCTCAAGATTTTGTGGGCAGTTGTATTCGCTGCATAATGGCCTCCACAAAATCATGAGTGAAATTCAATCAAGATTTTCTTGGAATCTTGTTCGTTAATGCATCTGAGTATAATTCTATCTGGGTTCCTCCAACCCAGACCCTCTTGGGTAAGGAAAAATCTAGCAGTCTTGAGTCTCAAAGCCCTTCTTTTGTGACCTTTGCAGTGATCAGGGCAAGTGAGGTGTAGCAGGAAGAAAATGATGTCGGAATACTAGTGATTATCAAGTTCTTGAAGCGCAGGAGTCATGGCTGGTTAAATGCTATTGTTTTCGGCAATCATTTCAATGGATTTTTCATTTCTTTGAGTAAGCATTTTGGCAAGGCCTTGTCCCTTGATCAATTTGGTAGGATTGATTTCAAGGTCATACTCCTGGATTTTGGACACCCATGTACCCCTTATTCCTAAACAATCCTATTGAGACAAGATGTCTTTCACTGCAGTATGGGGAACATACCCAACGACTTTAGAGTATCCAATATATGTTCTGAAATGTTTCAAAGTTTTGACCAAGGCATAAGCCTATTTTTCCATAATGGTATATTTTAACTCAGAATTCTGTAAGGCTCTACTCATGAAAGCTATAGGTTGCTTGAAACCTTCGAAGTTCTTCTGGAGCAATACACCGGCAATAGTGTCCTCCGAAGCAAAAGAAAAGATCATGAAATCTTTCGTGTAATCCGCGTTGACTAAGACTGGAGACTTGGTGATTGCATTCTTAATAGAATCAAAGGCTTCCCTACCCTCATTTCTCCATACAAACTTGGCATTTTTCTTAAGTAAAGCTTGCATAGGTTTCATGAGTTCGGCCAAGTTAGGAATAAATCTTCTGATAAAATTTATGTGCCCATTGAAATATTAGAGTGCTTTCACATTTTTGGGTAGGGGAATTTTCCTTATGGCTTCTATTCTTTCTCGGTCAATCTTGACACCATCCTTGTTTATGATGTGTCCCAAGAGTTTTCCTTCTTCTATGCCCAATACTTACTTTGTCGGATTTAAAGAAATACCGAATTTCCTACAACGCTCAAATATATGCCTGAGATGACCAACATGGCTGGATCTTTCTTTCCAAAACATAGTAAGATCATCTTGGTAGATCTCAATGATTTTACTTATCAACTCCTTGAAGGCATAATCCATGGCCCTTTGAAAAGTAGCACCTGCATTTGTGAGACCAAAAGGCATTTTCAGATATTCAAAAGTGCCCCAAGGAGTTGTGAAATTGGTTTTGTGCCTATCCTCTTCCTGGAGGACTACTTGATTATAACCAGAAAAACCATCTAGCATTGACATCATGCTTGATCTAGTGACCCGTTGGAGGAGGGTCTCCATGTTGGGGAGGGGGTAATTGTCCTTTTGACATGCTATGTTTAAATTCCTGAAATCTATACATATCCTTAAACTCCTGTTCTTCTTTCTAACTACCACTAAGTTAGAGCACCATGTCGAATGTTTCGTAGGAGCTATAATTCATGCTGCTAACTTTTTTTCAAATTCCTTCTTTATAATAGGTGCTAACTTAGAATTTATTTGCCTAAGTTTTCGACGGAAAGGCTTTCCTTTTTGAAATTCAAGTTTTAAGGGAATGGTGTGCTGGAAAACATCTTCCCTATATGCTTTAAGCTCGTCATAAGTGAAGGTAAAACATCCCTATATTCTTTGACCAAGTTAATAAGGTTGTTCCTTTCCTTTTCAGAGGTACCTTTTCTAATTTTTCTAATTTTTGGTTCTTTTTCTGTTCCAATGTTGATCTCATTATACTCACCAGGTTTCATTTGTGCAACATTACTCTTTCTTCTGTCCTGCCTATCAAAAATGTTTTCTAAAGCAACTAGACCACGTGGGAAAGGGTTATTAAACTGGTCGTCTTCTCCAGGATACTCTTTATTTTTCTCCTGATCATTTATTCTAAAGTTAGAGAATTCATCAACATTATGAATAAATCTTAAGATTTGTTCATCATCCTTGAAAACCTTCCAATGTTCTACATTATCAGGAACAGAAGCTCTAAAGTTAACCTCTAAAAGACAATCCCCCTCTAACATCTCAACTAGTGTGTTGAAGCTACAAACGCTAGTTGGTCGGTGGCACTATTCTGATCTCTAGGGATTGCTTCTATATTAAGGGAATAAAAAAATTCCATTGTATCCCAAACTGCATTTCTATACTTTTTTAATCTTTGACACTTACATGCAAACTGACCCTTAATTTGTTGGACAATTAAGTTAGAATCCCCTTTAATACTAAGCAATTTGATTCCCATGTCTTTGGCAACCTCGATGCCTAGTAGAAGTGCCTCATACTCTGCCGCATTGTTGGTTTACTCAAACTCTAATCTGAAAGCAAAGTTGAAAACTTTACCTTCTGGTGAAATAATGACTATCCCAGCCCTTTTCCTGCTTTAGAGTAAGCTCCATCAAAGTTCATCCTCCACAATTCATTAAGTTTTTCATTTTTTATTTCTTCCTGGATAGGCTCTAAGAAAGTAAAGTTGATCTGGTACATCCCTAGTCCACTTGAGTAGTTGACATATTCATTTGATGGTTTCCCTGGGCTTTCTACATGATATCTTTGTTCTTTCTCAGTATGTAGCTTAACCAATGAATCTTCTGATGCAAGTACAGTGGCATATGTCCAGTCCATTTGAATGGATCCCTCTAAAGTGGCACCAAATTTTCTAGATAATAGCATGCCCCATTTATCCGGCACATCTATGACAAGGATATCCATGGTAACATGGATGTCCGGATACTTGGCTAATCTTTACGTGCTGCCTTTCAATCATACCTTCAACTTTGAGAGGTCTAGAGTCCATGGCACATACATTTTGGTAAGGGTGTGTAGTTCTAGGGCCAACATGCTGCATGACCTTCTTAGTCATAATATTGGATCCAGACCCTGAATCTAGCATACAGTTGTGTAGGAGAAAATCACCTATCATCAATGACATATAGAAGGGCGAGTGATCTTCTTTTCTTGGGTCCCTAGTATGCAAGATTACAGGGGGATCTCCACAAACATTTTCCTGGCTGGGTGGAAGTTGTTCTACTGTATTGGCAAAAGTCACTTTCTTGGGAGCTATAGGTTTTTCAGATGCAACTATCCTTGAGGTAGGGAGGGGATCATTATCAACTTGAGGCTCTAATAGCTTTAACAATTTCTCTTTTTGACCATGGATTTTACATAACTCAAGTACAGTAACCGAAACTTTGGAGTTTTCCAACCAACTACCTAAATCAAAAGTTAGAGCAACAAAATCTAACTTATCATTTATTTCTCGAGGAATGTCAGAAATTGTTACCTTTGAAGCAGTTTGGGTAGACGGTCCTTCTCTTGGTATTCTTTGATATGTCATGTCTTTAAAATTCTGAACGTTGTTGCTATTTGAAGGCATTTCCCCATAATACTCAGTTAAGTAATCAACCCTTTGATGAAATTGGTTGGATTGATTCCAACTATCCTTATGGTCAATATAGATGTCTCCTACATTGTGAATAAATTCAGGCTTGCTTGCAGATGTATTGGGACCGCAACCCTCGGGATAACCATGTTCTTGAACATAACATACGTAATGGCAGCCCGATTCCTCATGGAAATCGCTGCATGCTCTACAAAATGGTTTGTAAGGCTCAACCATATTAGCAGCCTCTAGATGATGAGGAGGCCTCTGCTCATGGTTGGGATTCTTTCTCTGCCATGTTGGCCTTGTAGAGAAGGTTCTCGGAGGTGGTTGAGGTTGAGTTCTTTCAACAGTTATGACCCTATTCTCAACCTCTTTAATCTGTGCTAAGTGCTTCCTTTCCATGTCTTGCATTTTCTCTGTCAGGTCCATGAGCTTCTTCTCATAAGCTTCGTTTGACGGCTCTTTCCATTTAAGTTCAACAGTTTTAAGAGGAGTTGATGATATAGAGTAACCCTGGATGTTTGACTCTCCTGAAGACTGCATACTCTTATCAATTTTAATGGCCAAATTCTAAGATTGAAGTAATGTGGTTGGCTCCTCGTCTCTAATCTGGTACTGGATCTTCCCACTTAATGCTTCAATGTAATAATCCAAAGTGGAAGCCGAAGAAGGAGCATAAGTGGCAGGGATGGAATTTGACAACTCTGTGAACTTATTATTGAACTCATCCATGGTTTCCGTTTCAGATTTCTTCATACCAATCAAAGTTGCTACTAGATGTCTAGGTTCCTTCTTACTGTCAAATTTTCCAAGGAAAGCAGTCTTGAAATCCGCTATGGTAGTGAAAGAGTTGTTTGGCAAATTATCATACCAATTTCCAGCTTTACCATCCAAAGATAGAGAAAAAAGGGTCATGTAAACATCTTCATGTTTGTCAGCATCCCTGACATAAGAGCCACAGTGTCTAGAGAAATTTCTGATGTGCTGCTCAACAAAGATAGAGACATCAGTGCAATTAAAAGTCATGAGCTTATCAATAGCCTTTTCGGGAATGTCACGAGGCTGACCTGCTATCTGAGTAAAATTAAGTTGAGTTTTCTTGAAATAAAAAGTGGATGTCTGGAACAAACTCATCCAAGTTCTACAAGGATCCTACGAGAAGCTAGTTTGTTCAGTCTCCTCCTATAAACCTTTTCAGGGTCAAGGATGAAATTGAGCAAACCTTCAGAGTTTCTTCTAGTCGAATACCTTGAGGTGTTAACTGACAGTGGAGTCAGCGGATGGATTCAAGTCTAATTCCTAAGAGTGATTGGACTAAAAAAACTACCAAAAAGGGGGAAAAAGGTAAAAAACTAAAAAGAAACAAAGGTCGTCCAGGTACAAAAATATTTGTCTACGGCAACATCGCCAAAAGATGTTGTCCATCGATTGCACACCAGCATTAGAAATCTTCCGAAAGCTGTCTCCTCATTTGAGAAAGTGGGAGAGGTGTGACCTTGGGGGCAAGCAAAAAGCTAGGTACTGTCACCTACTCCTAGCTCCTCCGTTTAGGCTAACTCCTAACGAAGCCAAGGGGGGTAGTCCCTCACAAAGAGTTTCTAAGGCTCAATGTGTTTAAGTTAATTTTGTGAAAGTGATGTGGATGGGTGTTGTTTAGGAGTTTGTTTATGATGGAAGATGATTACAAATTATAGAAATTTGAACACAAGACAAAAGCAATCCACGTTGCTACACTAGATTAAGAGATGAACAATGTGTCAAGAACTTGTAAAATAAAATTGCATTCACAGATAAAAATTTATAAGCCCAAGGACAAATGGTCCAAATTAATAATGACGCATAAAATGATAAACCGGTGCCTTATGGAGTCGAAGCTCTATGATGCTGTAAAAATAACAAAGGTACAAGTCTTGAAATAATGCTAGTGAATGTGTTATGTGATTGCTCTTGGTATGTTTTAAATATTTTAATGGTCTTGTTTATTATGGCTTGAAAAAATGTATCAGAGAGCAACCGGGTAAGTGTTCGAAGTCATTTCATTCTAGACATGTCGGCCCGTCCAGTATCCCAGGCTGGTGTCTTGGAGGATTGACCAGCTAGCTGTGACTCTAAGACAACGGGGAGTTCTGGCGCCCTTGCTGAGAATAGACTTGAATGCTTTGTACAACGCCGATGCGTTGGTTATGGGTAAAATTTTATTATGTTGTTATTGTGAGCTTAGCAAGTCCGTTCACCGTTCTGAGTATGAGCCCAACTACGAAAGTCGGCAGAGCATACTAGGTGAGAGATGGCAACGAAGTAAATTAATTAAAAGGGTAATGTGAGTTGCAAAATTTTATTAAAAGAATTAATTAAAACCCTCCAACAGAGAGCGCTCTTGACTTTGTCTTATGACAAAAATTCAAGAGTCTTATCTATTTTATATGCCTCAATGCAAAGATGATGCAAAAAACTAATATGCTTTTCGATAGAGAGTGCTCTTGACTTGGATTCCGGCAAGTTCAAGAGACTTAAAAATTAATTAATAAATTAAAAAGCAAAGTACATGAAATAAAAGAAGAATTAAACAAACTCTCCGATAGAGAGCACTCTTGATCCACCTTACGGTGAGATTCAAGAGATTTTGGTTTTTTTTAACTTTTGCAATATTATATAAAAAAACAAACAAAATTAAACTAAAATTAAGTAAGAAAACAAGAAACTTTTCTTTTCTAACTTTTATGAAAGCAAACTTTTTCCTATTCCTACTCTAACAAATTACTCTACAAGCATGCAAACATGAAAATGAAAAAGACGATACAAGCTTCCCCCAAATGGGGGAAGAGGGGTGTGGGAGCCTTTATCCCACTTGATTTTTATTAACTCTTTTACGATGCTTTCTTTGATTTTGCGTTTGCCTCTTCCTGAATAAACAAGGCGAGAAAGGGAAAGAAAGGAAAGGGAAGTATTTTTGTCTTTTTGCTCTTTGTTTGCTTCCTTGCTTGCCCTTAGCCTTTGGGATTTTCTTGATTTTTCCTGAAAGTAAGAGCTTTAAATACTTGAAACGTTATATGTTAATAAAAAATTAAAAGAAACAAAACTACAAACTAACTCTTAAAAAAGGGATAAAATTCTACAATGAAAATGGAGGAAAGAGAGAGGAGAAAAGGCTATGAAACGGGAGAGGAAAAAGGCAAAAAGAGGGCTGTCCAAAAGGGTAAAAGAGGGTTGCAAACTAACAAAAAGAGGGCTACAAACTAAGTGAAGAAAGGGGAAAAGAGGGCAGCGAAAAGGGAAAATGAAGAGCGAGCCAAACAAGGCAAGGGAAAGGAAGCCAAAAGATGGAAAAATGGAGACTAGGGTTTCCTAAAGTAACTGGTAACTAAAGTAAAGATTTCTTGTGGATGGAACACAAGAAAGAGAGAGACACTGCCAGCTTTTTTTTTGTATTAAAATAAGACAATCCCTGTAGGTCCTACAATCACAAAGTGTTAAACAAAAATTGGTTGCTTGAAGCTTGGGATAGAAGCAGTTGAGTTCACACCCTTCTTCAACCTATGAAGCCTGATAACACACCAAAACTCAATACAAAAAGTGAGATCAAAATTACTTGCTAGTATGCTAAGAAAATTAAATCAAGATCAACATTACGTATTACTGACCACTCATGTCCATCATGATACTAATCTACTTTGCATAAACAACCAAATTGAAACAACAAATGATTATTCTACCGTGCCAACAATGGCCTTCTTGAGCTAACAAAGTAATTGATCTCATGCAAGTATTAAAGAAATAGGGGTTAGAGACAATATCACCTCAACCATGAGGAGTTTACCACATGCAAAAGCTCATAGACCTCCAAAGTTGAATATCTTTATTAATAATTCAAAGCAAATGCTTGATACAATTTTTTCAGAGTAACTCTACCACAAAAGTTCCATCATAATAGAGCTCAAAGAGTCTCTATTTATACAAAGAGAGAAGGCGAAAACCCTAAAACCAAACTCCATCAAATGAGGGCCAATCCCCAAGATTTAGCAAACTCGGCATGTAACTGAGAGCCCAGACCTAAACAAAAGTTGGTGTGAGTGAGGGGTGGCCTCGACCTATGCAAGGCACCCCCACTCCCAACCCTAAACTCCAAAAACCATCCAATAATGAACCCACACGTGTGAAGGCGCATCACTGAGGAGAGAGGGGCGTGAGCTCTAAAGAGAGGCATGAAGGCTGAAGTAGGTGTTGTTTAGTAATGATGGGTACCAAAACCCTTAGGGTTTGCACCAAACACATATTTCATTTAATACCAACTCCGTAATTATCATCAAACCAATCACATCCTTCCAAATCACCCAGCTCGTGAGCTTAGCTGAAGAGGACGAGTTTGCTAACTGAATGTGACTTCAATAATCTCCGATTGTTGACTGAAGAGGATTTGTGTCGAGTTGAATCATCATAAATGCCCCTTGCCATGTCATTTAGCCTTTTATTTTATTCAATTTGGCTTATTTTGGAGAGTTTTTTATTTTCTCTAAAATATTCATTTTTAATATTTAATTAATAATTTCTCCGTAAATGACTTTTTTGAGATTATTAATTATGAGGCTGAATGAATATCTGAAACTTGGGGATAGGTGTCCAGTTGATCATGAATGATTTTTGGCTTAAGGTTAGAGCCTTCAATCACTGAATTCGGGTTTTGGATGATTGACATATTACAAATTTAAATTTTTCCATTTAAACTATGGAAAAATTTAATCAAAAACTATAGAAAAATTAAAAATTAAAAAACCCCAAAATTCAACGCGTTAGATAAAAAAATTTCAGAATTTTTTCTGCGGGTCCTAGTGATTTAGGACATAACCATAGTTTATTCTAATAATGTCTATTAGGTTTATACATACTCAGTTGGGCTCTAATAACCCCCCAAGGCCCAGAATTCAAAATCGGGCATTCCAGCTTTGGAGGAAGCGAGAGAAAACCTCGTCAATTATATTCGGCTATAGGAAAAGCATAATTGACAAGGGAAAAAAACTCCCTAGAGTATCTTAGTTGAAATTCTACGTCTTAGGAGACCGAACCATTCAAAACACCCTACTAGCACATTTTATTACAAACCCCGCGGGGCCATGGTCATAATTACTTAAAACAAAAATTGACTAGCCAACACTGGCTAGGCACAAAAGGCGAATCATCTAATACACTGAAACACAAACATTTATCATGTTTGTCAAATGGCGGCTCCTTAGCGAATCAAACTATGGTACAAATAAGTTGGTAACATTTGGCTCCAACTGCGGGACAGGTACTCGCTTGACTTATTGGTCAAAGAGAGTGCCTGAGAATCCAAGAATCTCTGGTACCTATATGTAAACAGAAGTGTCTTAGTCCCATGTATATGATATATAAAAATAAGCCATGATGAAATACTAGAAAAAATATTTTTTGCTTTTTTAAAATCAAAGTGTATAAAACAAAACTTTTTCTTTTACAACATATAAACGAAAATATGATACAATGCTAATATACAAAGGTTGTTATGATACAACATTTTGGTACGTCAAATATTATGGTACAAAAATAAAAATACGTAAAAATACAACAAGGATGGGTTTAGAAAATCCCTGGGATGATCCCTTGGTCATCTTGGAGGTTGTTTCGATAAAAAGGCTTCAAATGTTGACCATTCAAGGGCAATTTTAAAGTATCTCCATCCATGGTTTTGAGCAAAAAGGAATTGGTGCCAGCAGTATCATGGATGATAAATGGGCCTTTCCAAAGGCTGTCGAACTTTCTATGCCTCCCAGGCTTCTCCCTTCTCTTCTCCCATAAGAGAACAGTATTTCCCGCTTGGAAAGATCTCGGCCTAGCCGACCTATCAAAGGTGCCCTTCATGCTCTCTTGATGCCTCAATCACTGATCGAGGGTAGCTCTTCTAGATTCATCCAACTCTATGATCTGATGGATCCTCTGCTCCATTTCCAATCTTTCCGTGTCATATTCACTTAACATTCTGAAGATTGGAATTTGCATGCTGACCGGAAGGGTGGCTGTGAGTCCATATACCAACTCAAAAGGTGATAGTCTAGTTGAATTGTTCTTGGTAGCCCTATCTGCCCACATCGCATACTTAATCTTGCTATCCCATGCTTTTTTATTATCACCCATAGTCTTCTTAAGAATTGTCATTAAATTTTTATTAGTGGACTCAACTAGTCCATTGCCCTATGGATAATAATCCGATGAATGGGATATGATAATGCCATATTTAAAACAGAAGTCATTTACTTCTCCCAAACTGAAAGCTTTGGCATTATCGATTGTTATTTTAAGGGGAGTTCCGAATCTGGTGATGATTCTTTCCTTAAGGAAATCTATATCAACTACTAATCTAGCCTTATGTTAATCAATACTACCATCTGGTCAATATTTGGTTCTATAAACCCACTTAAATCTGACAAGTTTTATGCCTTTTGGAATAGGGATAAGATCCCAAGTATCATTGGCCATTAATGAACAATATTCATATTCATCACAGCATCCCAATCTGGATGGTCGGAAGCTTCTTCAAATGTCTCCAGATCATAATTCTCTAAAACTTGGGCCAAACATTTTAGCACATTCAGCAGGTCCTTAGAACCTGTTGAGGCCTGGGAATTCGTAGGCAATAACAGTAAGGGATTCTCCCCAGTCAACGTTCCCAACTATCCCGTTGACCGTTTGGTATAGGGAATCCGTCCAGTTTACGGTCCAGCTACCGTAGGTCAAAGTAACAAAACAGAGGCTTTACTGGTTGCGGCCCAGCCCACCGAGTTTTTGTATTTTTTGACTTAATGCATGATATGCAAGTGCCTAATTAACGATGCAGGGTGATAAGATGCGTGGAGGTGTCACAATGTGATGCGCGGGTTCTTACCTCTCGTCTTAAGCTCACTAGCATCCCAATCACAGATAACAAGAAAAAGAAACTAACTACCTAAACTATCCCTAGGGAGCAGAATTATCATTTATTAGTGAGTAATACATTTTGTACAAGCATTTCGAAGAGTTACAAATAGCTGACACTTCTTTCAAGACACATGAACAAATAAAGATATTTAAACAACCAGATAGCCGATCGTTTTATGAACAATACTTATTACTCACAGTGGAAAACATCACAAAATATACTGAAGAACATTCAACAAGAACATAGGTTCAGGAAGTCAAACATTCTCACAGTTAATAAAACACAGCTGAAAACGAAATAGTTCCCCTTCAACATTGTTCATTTAATCACATCGATACATTCCACATCTCGCTTTCTCCAGCAGGCCAAAAAATTGCAATTTCTGTTTGTAAAATGAAATAGTTCCTCTTACAAGCAAAATTGTTTACAAAATTTTCCAGGGAAAAAGTCATTTTCTCAGTTCTACTTTCAAATATTTAAACTACAACTGCAGACCGCTTGGGCTGCCTCCCAAAACGCCTGACTCTTCAGTTCCTCAACGCTTCATATGCCTCTATCTCGCATGCTCATGATTGGCTGAATAACTGCCGGAATTCTCAGAGCTGCTCCTCTATCACCATTCATTTTTTTGTCATTTTCCTGCGATCCGGCTAGTTTCAGCCTAGCTTCTACCAAACGGTACATCTTCCTCCACTCTACGGTAGTTTGACCGATCTCCCGAACCAACCTGCAACCAATCAACAAGCATCATTCATTGGAAGGGCGTTTCAAAACACAGCATCAGATTTTACCGATTGAGCGACTATTGCACAGGAAAACGGCCCGTTGCACCCCGGCGGAAGTCGAAAGGACACTGACGTCGAAAGTCAAAAAGGCTTCGCCCAGCCGCAACGGTGGAAGAGGAAAGGCTACAAGCGCTCGATGACGCGGGCGGGAAAACTTTAGATCGGAAGTCGGACGACTTTCCCTTTCGGAAGCTTAATGAGTTTGAGAGCCGCAACGGCAGACGGGAAGGCTGAAGACACGCGACGCAGGCAGGAAAACTTTAGATCGGAAGTCGGACGGCTTTGGACATCGGAAGGTAAAGGGATTTCCCGGCTGCAACGGCGGAAGAGAGAAGGCTTCGGACATGAGACGGAAAAGTTAACGCACATCGACAGTCGGGGCAATTCTCACTTCGGATGGCAAATCGGGTTGAGAGCCGCAACGACGGACGAGAAAAGGCTATCAGCCGCTGCTTTAACATAAAAATGACATCCGATCACAAGCAATCTTAAGTGTTTAGAAACTCAAAATCAGCAAAGGTCAAACTGTTTCACCTCAGAGACAATGATTTGTTCAAAGGGCAAATGATCTGACGGGTTTCACGCTAGCAACACAGGCATTCTCTAAAAACAAGTTGCAAATTCATCTTCAGAATCAACCAAAGTCAAAACGAGACCAAACATTTACGGATCAAACGAAATCAACGCAATTCTGAATGATTAGGAGGGGCCCAAAATTTAAAAACTTTGGGGAGAACAGTTGCAGCTGCAACAGAACCCTATGGAAACACTTGTTATATATTAAACCTTCTCAGTGGCATTCTTAGTAGTTATGGCCTCTACCCACTTAGTGAAATAATCTATTGCCGTAAGAATCCAGCAAAAACCATTGCTAGAGTTATCCTTAAATTTGTCGATAAAATCAAGCCCCCACTGCTGAAAAGGGGCAAGGACCACAACAGGTGTAAGAGGAAGTGCAACCAACTTCTGTTTCCCTGTGAAAAGATGACATTCCTCGCAACACTTGACATGTTTGTGAACATCTGCGAAGATAGTGGGCCAATAGTATCTAGCTCTCAAGATTTTGTGGGAAGTTGTATTCGCTGCATAATGGCCTCCACAAAATCTTGAGTGAAATTCAGTCAATATTTTCTTGGAATCTTGTTCGTTAATGCATCTGAGTATAATGCCATTTGGGTTCCTCCAACCTAGACCCTCTTGGGTAAGGCAATATCTAGCAGTCTTGAGTCTCAAAGCCCTTTTTTTGTGACCTTTGAGGTGATCAGGGAAATTGAGGTATAGCAGGAAGAAAACGATGTCAGAATACCAGTAATTATCAAGTTCTTGAAGCGCAGGATTCATGGCTGGTTGAAGGCTATTGTTTTCGGCAATCATTTCAATGGCTTCTTCATTTATTTGAGTAAGCATTTTGGCAAGGCCTTGTCCCTTGATTAATTTGGTAAGATTGATTTCAAGGTCATACTCCTGGATTTTGGACACCCATGTACCCCTTATTCCCAAACAATCCTGTTGAGACAAGATGTCTTTCATTGCAGTGTGGGGAACATACCCAACGACTTTAGAGTATCCAATATACGTTCTGAAATGTTTCAAAGATTTGACCAAGGCATAAGCCTGTTTTTCAATAATGGTATATTTTAACTCCGAATTTTGTAAGGCTCTACTGATGAAAGCTATAGGTTGCTCGAAATCTTCGAAGTTCTTCTGGAGCAATACACCGACAATAGTGTCTTTTGAAGCAAAAGAAAAGATTATGAAATCTTTCATGTAATCTGGGCTAACTAAGACTGGAGACCTGGTGATGGCATTCTTAATAGAATGAAAGGCTTCCCTACCCTCATTTGTCCATACAAACTTGGCATTTTTCTTAAGTAAAGCTTGCATAGGTTTCATGAGTTTGGCCAAGTTAGGAATAAATCTTTTGATAAAATTTATGTGCCCATTGAAAGATTGGAGTGCTTTCACATTTTTAGGTGGAGGAATCTTCCTTATGGCTTCTATTCTTTTTGGGTCAGTCTTGACACCGTCCTTTTTTATGATGTGTCCCAAGAGTTTTCCTTCTTCTATGCCCAATACTGACTTAGTCAAATTCAAAAAAATATCGAATTTCTTACAACGCTCAAATATCTGCCTGAGATGACCAACATGGTCGAATCTTTCTTTCCAAAAGACAGTAAGATCATCTTGGTAGATTTCAATGATTTTACCTATCAACTCCTTGAAGGCATAATCCATGGCCCTTTGAAAAGTAGCACCTTCATTTGTGAGACCAAAAGGCATTCTCAGATATTCAAAAGTGCCCCAAGGAGTTCTGAAAGTGGTTTTGTGCCTATCCTCTTCCTGGATGACTACTTGATTATAACCAGAAAAACCATCTAGCATTCACATCATGCTTGATCCAGTGACCCGTTGGAGGAGGGTCTCCATGTTGGGGAGGGGGTAATTGTCCTTTTGACATGCTATGCTTAGATTCCTGAAATCTATACATATCCTTAAACTCTCGTTCTTCTTTCTAACTACC
Source organism: Pseudotsuga menziesii (assembly GCA_001517045.1). Lineage (NCBI taxonomy): Eukaryota > Viridiplantae > Streptophyta > Pinopsida > Pinales > Pinaceae > Pseudotsuga > Pseudotsuga menziesii. The sequence goes on along the minus strand of LPNX011131586.1, from coordinate 639,277 downwards.
ACTAAGTTAGAGCACCATGTTGAATGTCTCGTAGGAGCTATAATTCCTGCTGCTAACATGTTTTCTAACTCATTCTTTATAATAGGTGCTAACTTAGGATTTATTTGCCTAAGTTTTGGACGGAAAGGCTTGCCTTTTTGACATTCAGGTTTTAAGGGAATGGTGTGCTTTAAGGGAATGGTGTGCTGGAAAACATATTCCCTATATGCTTTAAGCTCATCATAAGTGAAGGAAAAAACATCCCTAAAGATAAGTGAAGGCAAAAACATCCCTATATTCTTTGACCAAGTTAATAAGGTTGTTCCTTTCCTTTTCAAAGGTACCTTTTCCAATTTTTATCATTTTGGGTTTTGTTTCTGTTCCAATGTTGATCTCAATATACTCACTAGGTTTCATATGTTCAACATTACTCTTTCTTTTGTCTTGCCTATCAAAAATGTTCTCTGAAGCAACTAGACCACGTGGGAAAGGGTTACTAAACTGGTTGCCTTCTCCAGGATACTCTTTATTTTCCTCCTGATCATTTACTCCAAAGTTAGAGAACTCATTAACATTATGAATAAATATTAAGATTTGTTCATCATCCTTGAAAACCTGCCAATGTTCTACATTATCAGGAACAGAAGGTCTAAAGTTAACCTCTAAAAGACAATCCCCCTCTAGCATCTCATCTGATGGCTGAAGTGCTGAAGCTGTAAACTCTAGTTGGTCGGTGGTACTATTCTGATCTCTAGGGATTGCTTCTATATTAAGGGCATAAAAAAATTCCATTGTATCCCAGACTGCATTTCTATACTTTTTTATTATTTGACACTTACATGCAAACTGACCCTTAACTTGTTGGACAATTAAGTCAGAATCCCCTGTAATACTAAGCAAGTTGATTCCCATGTCTTTGGCAACCTCTATGCCTAGTAGAAGTGCCTCGTACTTTGCCACATTGTTGGTTGCCTCAAACTCTAATCTGAAAGCAAAGTTGAAAACTTTACCTTTTGGTGAAATAATGACTATCCCAACCCCTTTTCCTGCTTTAGAGTAAGCTCCATCAAAGTTCATCCTCCACAATTCATTAAGTTTTTCATTTTTTATTTCTTCCTGGATAGGCTCTAAGAAAGTAGAGTTGATCTGGTACATCCCTAGTCCACTTGAGTAGTTGACATATTCATTTGATGGTTTCCCTGGGCTTTCTACATGATATCTTCATTTTTTCTCAGTATGTAACTTAACCAATGAATCTTCTGATGCAGGTACAGTGGCGTATGTTTGGTCCATTTGGATAGATCCCCCTAAAGTGGCACCAAATTTTCTAGATAATAGCATGCCCCATTTATTCGGCACATGTATGATGAGGATATCCATGGTAACATGGATGTTCGGATACTTGGCTAAGCTTACGTGCTTCCTTTCAATCATACCTTCAACTCTGAGATGTCTAGAGTTCATACATTTTGGTAAGGACGTGTGGTTCTAAGGCCAAGTTGCTGCATGACCTTCTTAGTCATAATATTGGATCCAGACCTTGAATCTAGCATACAGTTATGCAAGAAAAAATCACCTATCATCAATGACATGTATAAGGGTGGGTGATCTTCTTTTCTTGGGTCCTGTTGCCTACCTATTTCGACTAGGTGGCAACGTCATGTACATTGCAGATGTACATATTGTACAATTTGCACCATGGAAAAATCCTAGGGATTTTTCACTCAGCAGGGAAATTCTGCCTCTTTTGTACACGAAATGTCTGCTTCTCTGCGTGGGATAATTAATGTAACTTTATATGCCAGCATGGGTCATTCCTTTAGGGATGTCACCATGGAATTTATTATCAGGGAATTCCTCTTCATCGAGTGTTTTCATTAGAGGAATTTTTGGGTCTAAAATGGGCCTCCTAAGGAAAATAATAAAATAATAGTAAAAATAATAAAATAATATTGAAGGAAGAAAGAAAAAAACTACTTTTTGTGTTCGTATTTTCGACATATCTCCCTGTGTTTTTACTCAAATTTCGATTGGGAGAGCTCGTTGGATGTGGAATTTGATTCCGCATCCAACGAGTACCCACACTGCATACTTTTGACGGACCCCGCTACCCCAAAAACAAGAAATACCTAAAAAATGTGATGATGATGTCATCATCACGTTTTTTCATGTATTTCTTGTTTTTGGGGTAGCGGGGTCCATCAAAAGTATGCAGTGTGGGTACTCGTTGGATGCAGAATCAAATTTTGCATCCAACGAGTTCTCTTGATCGAAATTTGAGTAAAAACACAATGAGATATGTCGAAAATACGAACAAAAAAAGTAGTTTTTTTTAATGACAAATATGTCAATTCAACCATTATGGTTGACTTATTTTATTGAAATTCTATTGGTTCTTGAATTCCAACTCACAAAAACTTATTTTGGCACGTTTTCTTATAAGGCCCATTTTAGACCCCAAATTTCCTCTAATGTTTCCCCTTCCAGTTAATCTTGTTATCTAACAGTTTTAATTGGTTTGGTTTTTCACTCAACAATCTTCCAAAGTGGTGAATTAACGTTCTGATAATCAAGCCCATCGTTCTGATAATCAAGCCCATGAGGTGGCTAAGGTTTCAAGTTGTTGTCCATGACCATGCTAGCCATATCTTGTAGTCTTGCGGAATTTCGTTAGGATTTTAACTTTTATTTTGATTTTTTCCTAATTAATTAACTTTACCATTTGGTTGTTAATTAATTAAGTTTTGATGTAATAATGTAATCTCTTGAACCTTGACATTTTGTAATAGGGGCTATGAATGCAAATGAAAATGCTATGACATCCCCTAAGCCATTGGTTCAAGTCTCATGTCATCTGACAAGGGGTTAGGAAGTTAGACCAATTTTGGTTAAGACAAGGTATTAATTTTCTAGGGTGAAAAATTAAATTATTTGATTTTGAAGGTAAAAATCAAATAAGGACATGGTAATTAAGTTTGGGGGGTGGCTAAACATAGTCAATTTTTATTTTTAAATAATCCCCCCATGGTCAAAATAAATTTTTGAAAATCCCCTAAGTGGGGCGTCCCTCTTGCCTTAAAAATAAAATAAAAAATAAAAGATAAAAAATAAAAATAAAATATTAAAAATAAAAGGATAAAATATAAAAGTCAAAAATCAAAATTTGAGTCAGAGGAGGCTCCAGATGAAAGATGAAAGATAAAAAATAAAAGATAAAAAATTAAAAATAAAAGAATAAAAGATAAATCAAAAATCAAAATTTGAGTCAAAGGAGGCGAAGATAAAAAATAAAAGATAAAAATAAAAGATTAAAAAATAAAAGATTAAATAAAAGATTAAAAATAAAAGATTAAAAAATAAAAAATAAAATAAGAGATAAAAATTAAAAATAATAAAATCAAAATTCGAGTCAAAGAAGGCCCCACTTGAGTCATGGAAATCCTAGATCTAAGGGTTGAGCTTCATTGTGACATGGATCTATCTTTCTGACCATTGATTTGAAGTGGCCCTCTTGTTTATGATTGGTGGATGGCTTGCAAAGTCAACAAACCTAGATCTAAGGGTGGAGGAGAGCTAGAGTTTAGATCTATGTTTTAGACCCTTGATTTAGGAGTGGGTTTGGGATTTCTTCAACTATAAAAGTAAGGCTCCTCTTCCTCACTCCACAGAATTTTTTTATGCTACTATTATGCTGTTGGAATCTCTTATCTCTTCTCTTCTTCTATTTCTAGCTCCTGCTCATTTTGCTCAAGCCCTAAGAGGCTTTTTTGTATCAAGCTTTTCCCTAGTTGGGCCATAATCAAGTGAAATCTTTGGAGGAACTCTTGTCTCATGGTGTTGGCTTTCCATTTTCAAATTTGAGGTATAACATTTTTATTTGTGAGTTTATTTTTCATTATACATGCATAGATGCCATTTGTAAAGGTCTTTGCAAAGGGGGATTTAGTTGTCACATGGTTATTTACATCTATTTGTGAGTAGTTTTAGCTAGATCTACAAAGGTCTTTGTAGATCTTTTTATTTTTCTCACCTCTTGCTGTATTTTGTAGATTTCTCACAATTATTTTGCAGATCCAAGGGTTTGGAAGAGGGCCTCTCAGGCCAAGCACCTATCTTGCATTTTATCTTTAAGATCTATTCATTTATTAAGGGTTTCATTTTGTATTTTGCATTTTCGGTCATATTTTTGTCATTGTTTTAAAACTAGGTTTTATTCACTGTATAGTGAATAAAACCTTTGTTTTAGGGCTTTCATCCATAGTAGATTAGTTTGGTATTATAAATCTACAATTTATTTGTCATTTCAGGCCCTAAAAACTCATTTTTAGGCCACCAGAAGTTCAAGTTTTACATAGTTTCAAGTTTAGATTTTTGCACTGTTTTTTCAGAGTTTTTTGGGCTAACTTTTAACATACTTTCTGTAGTAAATTCCAGCGAAGTAGGTCACTATTTTTTGCAGGTTTTTACACAGGGAAGGAGGAGGTGCTGCCAAAATTTCATAAAAAAAATGCCCTAAAAGTTTTGTGCGCAAAAAAGGGTCCAAAACCCCATTTTTTCCTCTCTTTTCTATCATTTGTAAACCCCAAAGAGTAGTACTCTTGCGGTATTCTTCAAAGCTCTTTAAAATCATTTGTAAATCTTGTATATGAAGTTAGAGTAGGGATAGGGTAGAACACTAATTGTTAGATTTACTTTTCTGCAAGTAGATCTAGTCTTTGCTTTCTGTTTACTCACCATCTCTATTAGATGGATTGATGTGTGGTTAGGTTAATTGTTTAGAGTAGTTCTTTCGTTTCTGTTCTTTTTATTTCCAAGCACTTAGTTAGATTTACTTTCTACTACAAAGAAGTAATTTTACAACTTGTCTTTCGATGTATCCTCTGTCCCTATCCGTTATCTCCCTTTAGGGAACTCGGATCAGGGTATGAAAAGCAGAAAAGCAAGGACTTAGATTTCATTAGATAACACTGCCTTTTTTGTTTACTTATTTCTGTACCAAACACATTTGCTTTACCAATCCAGGGTTCAAGTACCAACACCTCCCATAAAGGATACCGCTTGGTTGAGCTCTGTTGATAGTTTTAAAATTTACTTGCATGCTTAACCACTATAAGATTTAAAATTTGCCCCTAAAATTAACCAACAATGAATTTAGCCCCTGTTCCTCTACTCAGTTATCACCCTTGGGGTACTCACGAGATACGACAGAGGGTAGAGGAGTTTTAGTAATAGGCATCCATCACATTATTGCTTTATTCCAACTCAAAACTGGTGACCTTTGGAAGCCACGGGGGGTGAGAGACCGAGGGGGGTCTCACGACGTTCGCGTCCTCCCTTGTTGGGCGCCTGGCACTAGGGGTTTGATCTGTGAGCTATAGGTGGGTTTGTTCCCATTGTTTTGAGCGCAACAACACTCCACCTTTGGATTAAGGGGATATGTGGTAGGGGTAGACACACCACTGTTTGAAAACCTAATGCAAGAAGAAAAACTCTAATAAAATTTACTAAAAAGAATAAGAAACATTGCAAAACAGGCTCTACACTCCAGCAGGAATTTACAGTACATTTTCACTCTAGCATTGCACTCTAGCACTTTACTCTCAGTCTCATTTACTTTCAGTTTCATTTACTTTCAGTTCTGCAATTGTTTATGTGGTGAATGCTTAATAACTCAATAACATTTGTTTAATTGCTTCAAGTAATTCAACTTAAAGTCTTTCCATTTTCATTCACTGTTGGTTTAATAAGGCATTTTCCTTCTGCTATCTCTTGTCTATAACTTGTAAATCTGGTTCATATTTTCCTAAACTGTAACTATTTTACTTGTTCATTTGTTTATACTAATAAATTTAGATCATCTGTACATTGCTTAGATATCTTGATTTATCATTGTTTATCACTGTATCATCTATTTGTTTATTCATCTCATTGTTAGATAACATTTAACCTGTGAGATAATTAACCTAGATTGCATCTTATTAAAGGCTGCATTCTCTGACTCCATTATTTAGGCATTGGTTGTATTTGAATAAAGGCTTGATTGTCATTTGAGAAATATTGCATTTGCATTGGTTGATTGTCATCCTTAGTAAATAGTAAAACCTAATCCTTTCACCTAATAATAAAGATCCTTTTAACTCAACTGTTAATAAACTTATGAATATAGTTTTCCGTAGGGACTACCCCTCTCGGCTCCGTTAGGATCTGGCCTAAATGGAGGAGTTGTGGACTATGGTGACAGTGGTCCCCAGCTCTCGCTTGCCCCAATGACACACATAGCAGGTTGTTGACTTTCTTGTGCCCTAAAGTGTGTATTAGGCGGCAACATCTTTGGCACTGTTGCCGGGGACAAGTCATTTGTCCTTGGTCTGACTTAATTAATTAATTTCTTGTTTTGAAATTTTTAATTCTTTAAACTGTTAATAAAATTCCTTTTTTATTTACCCATATTAGAGCTATCTTTTTCTCCAAGTGGCGACTCCACTTCAAAATATAGTGAGGTATTCTACCCGAAGCCATTTAGGTGGTCTGCTCAACTCCCTCACCGAGCCTAAAAGGGTATATAGGAGGAGGTTGAATAGACTTGCTCCCCATAGACTCCTTGCAACTCTTGGAGAAGAGGCTATCTCTGATATCCATTTATTGTTTTCCCAAAACAACCGACCCTCACCAATGGATGATCTATGCAAGCCATGTGATTTCTCTAACATCATTGGTTATCCTCATGATTTGTCAGATAAAGCTATAGAAAAGTTACCTTCTTTTCAAGGTAATAATGCCATTAATGCCAAGTCTCACATCACCAAGTTCAACCAGTGCATTGCCAAGTGGTGTAATGCTAGTAACTATGAGGATGTCAAGATGAGGCTGTTTGTTGTCTTTAGAAGATGATGCCATGGAATGGTTTGAAGAGCAGAATGACAATAAGTTCAAAACTCTCAAAGAAATCATTGAATCCTTCAATAATAGATGGGGTGATAGAAGGGATAGTCATTTCTTGTTGGCAGCCTTACATACTAACCACAAGAGAGAATGAGACCATGGAAGAATTTAATAAAAGGTTTAATGACTTGTAAAAAGTCTCCCTACAGACATCAAGCCCCAAGAAGCTCTCTACAAGCCCCAAGAAACATCTCTCTTGATTTATTACATCCAAGCATTTGAAGGAGAAATGAAATATCAAATAAGGGTTAAGGAACCTACAAATCTTAAGGATGCACAGGAAAAAGCCATCAAGATAGATAAAAACATGCAAGCTGCAAGCCCCAAGAAACATCTCTCTTGATTTATTACATCCAAGCATTTGAAGGAGAAATGAAATATCAGATAAGGGATAAGGAACCTACAAATCTTAAGGATGCATAGGAAAAAGCTATCAAGATAGATAAAAACATGCAAGCTGCTGGTAAATCTAATATTCCTGGGTTTTCAAGGAGTAGTTCTTCAAAGGCTAATGAAGTAAAAAAAGTCAAGTTTGAAAAACAGGAACGTCAAGGTGACTCCATAGATAAGCTCACCTAATTGATTAAACAAATGGAAGTGAATCATGCTAATCAGCTGGATGCCATGCAGACAAACCAGACAGTATTACAAAACAAGGTAGTTTCTTTGGAAATAAATAGAGAAAATAATTTCCATCCAAACAAGATCAAAGGCCCCCAAATCCGTTAGAGTCTACCAACATGGTTGATCATCAAACCATTCCATATTGTAGGCCTTGTGAAGACTTTCATGAAAAGAATACTTGTCAAGTTTTTCTGCAAATTCTAAGAGAGAAAATGGCTGAAAAAACAGAAAATGAACAAGTAAATATGTGTGGGCAGAAGTATAACATTGACATGCATGATTGGATGGATTTGGTAGAAAGTAGTCAAAGTGTTGAGTCAGTGAATGAAGTAGCAGAAGCAGCCTTTGGTCCTAAGCCTAGTGAGCAGCAAGTTTCAGATTTTTCTAGACTTACCAAAGGAATGGTAAGAAAAGTCAGAATAGAGAAAGAGCTCCAGCCATTGCATCCATGACTATGAAGATGCAGCAATTGCATCCATGGTTGATGCGATAGATGCCGAATGTGAGATCGAAGATCAGACTCTTGGGATTTGGACAAGTGAGGAGAAATTCTGAATGTGAGATCGAAGATCGGACTCTTGGGATTTGGACAAGTGAGGAGAAATTCTGGCCCCAACATGTTGCTGGCGTGCGGAGATATATCTCTATGTTTAAGCCGAATGAGTTTTGGGACACTGTTCCCAGATTCCACCCACTCCCTGTTCGACACCTGTCCTTTCAATTCGTTATATTGTTCAAATACAAATGTGCCACGTGTTTGGTGTTCTGGCATGTTTGACATTTAGCTGAAATTTCAACGCTCAGACTTTATCTGACATGAAGAAACTCTCGTCTCTGGCTGATGCCCCTGGTCCATTTGGGAGTGCTAATTTTTTTTGTCAAAAAATTGTGATCAAAATTTGGCAAGAGTTGTTGAAATTGCAGTTTCAGTTTGTTGAAATTGTACAGTTTATTGAAATTGTATCAAGGTAGTGGAATCTTTTTTCAACCAAAATTGCAATTTGAGCAAAAATTTGCTTCCCAGATTTTGGAAAATTTTGGGACAAAGATGCAAATAGTCTAGAGTTTAGCTGTTGATTTAAGGTGCCCATTACCTACATGTCTTCATCTCTTACAGGCCAGACTAGCAGATTATGTGTGTTAAACATGATGTCTATACTGTTTTATTTGCGGGCAGTTCTTGTTATTGCTTGTGACCTATTGGTCGTTTGAATTGTGCCTGTTTTATTTGCCGACAGTTCTTGTTGTTGCCTATTGGTTGTTTGAATTGTGCCCAATCTAACACTTCTCATCATTGTTTGTTTGGAGAACCCCGATTATATTTGTTTGTAAAGGAAATCCGCATAACTCTTACAATGACAGTCGTGCATCTGGTGCGCAGCACTTCTTTCTCATGAATTATATTAATTTGTATAGGAATCCCACATAACTTTCACAATTACAGTTGCCCATATCGTGATACATGGCCATTTTACTGAAGGAATGTAATTAGTAAAATTATTTTCACTTATTTTCGCATTTTGAAAAACTAATAAAAATTCATGAGATTTTCTTGGTTTAGTGAATAAAATATTTTTAAGATGCTCGAACTGACATTTAAAATGAAAATAAATCTTTTGGTTATTTAAATAAATATGAAATTTATTAGGTATTAAATGCGATTTTAAGAAATATTTACATTACGTAATCAAATGTGAGGCACATTAAGAAATTTTCACATTAAGTTATCAAATGTGAGGCAGATTGAAGGGCACATAGTTCATATAATATTATAATACGAAGGATCGTATTATTATATGAAGGATCACCTGTTTTCTTAAAGGGAAAAAATAACATGTTAAAAAGTTTTACTATGTTTATCTTGCTAACTTGTTAAAAAGTTTTACTATATTTATCTTGCTAACTTCCTAAAAAATGGGATCCAAAGTTCTTTATCTTACTTAACATTAACTTTTTTTATTAGAATATGATGATATATACAAAATGAGACTGATAAAGGTTCTTTTCAAAATATATAAGTAGAATTGGCCTCTCTATGTGAGAGTATGCATAACTTTTGTTATTAGAATATGGAGATATATACAACATGAGACTACTTAACATTAATTAATTTGGTTATTAGAATATGGTGATATATACAACATGGAATTGATAAAGGTGTTTTTCAGAACATATAAGTAGAATTTCTTTATGTGAGAGTATGCATAGGGAAATTTTTTGATCATTCAACCCTTCTTTTTCAAGGGGTTCAAACCCTTCCTAAAAGAGTAATCCAAAAATCACCTTTCAAAAAAATCCAAATATTTCAAAAATCGCCTTTGAAAAAAATCCAAAATTTTCAAAAATCACCTTTCAAAAAAAATTCAAATTTTTTAGATCACAAGTGTCATTTATGAGTACTAAACTTGTTATAAAATTTCAAAAAAAGGGTTATATTTTCGAAAGCCCATGAATGTGAGTACTAAACTTGTTATAAAATTTCAAAAGAAGGGTTATATTTTCGAAAGCCCATGAATGTCTTCACAAGAAATTCTTGGTTGCTAAATTAACATTGTCTTCACAAGAAATTCTTGGTTGCAAAATTAACATTGTACCTTATGTATTATACCACGAAGGATGTGAACTGTGAACATGATTTAGAGTCCATCTTTCAATAATTGCCTTTGGCATAGAAAAACTAAACTAATTTGTATTCATTTTGGCTCTCATTTATTTCTTGATGTATTGTACCATTCCACAACATTAAATCCATTACATAGATAACCCCATCATCATTTTGATGTATGCACCATTGTTAGTGTCACTTATTGAAAGCTTTCCAAAGAAGCGTGGACACCTTTCTTTTTAAATCTCCACTTGAATTCATGGGTTATGAGCATTGTTGATCATTATCAATATGAGAATTGGTGTCACATTTTGTTTCCATTCATCTTTTGAGATCATAAAATCACCATAATTTCATTCTCTTTGTCATATTTTCTTTCTCATTTGGATTTTATAAAATACTAACAAAATTAGTCACACATTATGGGTGTAAAATATAACGGCATTGGGGACTTATTAGTAAGATTAATTACAAATATTTGAAAATCAAACAATAAACATTGAATGAACATAAGAAAGTGTGAGCATATCTTTTCTTTCATGTTTACATATTTCCTCTCTTTAAACGCATCTAACATGTTATAAATGTTAATTTATAGTTGTTTTATTGCAACGCTATGTGTTTTTGTGTTAAAATTTGTGATATGGTTACAACTTTGATATCTAATATATGCTTATTATTTGACCACATTATTGGGCATTTGTTATAGTTAATGGAATCCTCATTATTAAAATAGGTAGTTAAAGGGGAACATATAACTAATAATTAAATATATATCTCTCAGCAATCCACAAATCTTGTGCAAGTTTGACCATCTTCATCGTAAAAATGCATATAATTTTCTTTATAATATTTCAACGCACTATTTAATAGGTTTGTTTGTTTGGGACAAATTCTCTATTGATATAGTAAAATTTTCTTAATTACATATATTATGAATTAAGTTTAGATATAAAATTGTACAAAATGGGCATTGTCAATTACACAAACCTAAAATATAGATAATAATAGAATTGAATATTATGATTTTGTTCATTGAATTTTCTACATCATTAAATCTTTGTCTATTTTTTTTCCAAAATATAATTCTCTTTTATCAACTCTAATTTTTTTTATCTATCACACTTTCACATACTTCATATTTTGTTATAGTTCGACTTTAGCATAACTGTGAATACTTGTAAAATATTTTGGGAACTCTCAAGAACTTTCTTTTCCTTTACCCCATCTCAAGACCAATGTCCAAAAGATATAATTTTTTTAGCATTAATGATTGGAATAACATTTTTTTATGCATGTATGGGATTCCTTGGAAAGTTATCCAAAAGGTAGTATAATTCTTGTTATAACCAAACTTATGTATTATGGATTATGCTCTAAGCGTTCTCTTGCACACGTTTTTGCATGGATTCATTCTATCATTTAACACTTTAAATTGTTCCTAAGAAGACATGTTTATTAAATTTTACTATTAATGTACATATAACCTCAAATTCCAAGGTATATATGTTATCATTTTTTATTGAAATCAAAATGTATATATCTAGTGGTTAATCCACTATAAACATTGGAAGCAATTTGAAGACAAATATTTTATTTAGAATATTTCTTCTTGAAATGTATATCTAGTTTACTCTTGTCAATTGAAGTACACATTTTTTCAACTTTTCATTGTGGAAGGGTTGGATGAACATGTACCCTTCAACATGAAATTAGGAATAGTACTTCAAATTTGATCACTGCAATCAACTCATTTCTACAAGAAAAATGATACCTTCATCCCACCCTTGGTCCCCGTGGTTATATGGCATGGAACCCCTTGATTCAATCAATCTCAAGCGTGCTTGTTGACCCCATTGTCCAACCCCAGATTATTCTTAGCTATGATAATAAAAGTGGTCGATTCACCATGACCACCCAAGAGCCATTGACCTTGAAGCCCTAGGATCTTAACATTCTTAAGACACCATTCATGGTTGTGAAGTTTAAGGTTAAAGTTTTTGAGAGTTTTTGCAAATTAAAATTCAATTAAATGTACTTAGATTTATTGGTTTTATTAATAAAAATATTTATGCCCATTTCGGTAGATTACAAATTTAACCCATTTAACCATAGATAAATCTACCCCTGGTTACCACACCCAAGAGATGGAGGGAAGTCTATTACCTACAGACAAGAGGGATAAATTACTTAACAACTGATGAATGAGGGCTACGCTCCTTTACATGCCCAATAAGATAGGTTAGACCTTGTGTTCTGTACCGCTAAGAAGTGAGGAGGTAGGTTCGAGGGTCGATAACATGGGGGAGATTTTGCATAAATTGTAAAGCCTTTGCAAAAGATGATCAAGAAAGATGTAGAATTCAAATGGACTGCTGTGGAAAAATAAGCCTTCAAAAAATAAAATAAAATAAAGCTGCCATAGCTGTAGCCCTATCACTACGCAGCCCAGATTTTACGAAAGAGTTCTTGCAGTACACTTTCGCCTCATATTATTCCTAAGTAAATAAATATTTTGAGAGAATTTTTTTTTATGTAAAATGTTTATTGATAAGTTGTACTGAGAATTTTTTAATGTGAAATGTTTGTTTATAAGTTGTACTGTAAAATGTTTTTTTATAATTTAATACAAATTTTGTGGGTATTTAAATTTTATTTGATTAATGAAATTTGATTAAAAATATAATTTAACATGTTTAAAAAATAAAAATCAAATATATAAATTTATTTTAAAATTGTGTTTATTGATTTATTAATTTATTTTATTAAAATTTTATAAAAAAAAATTAAAATATATTTTTGTTGAAATAAATTTTATTTATTATTTTAAAATAATTATAATTAAAAAATATTTTTCGAATAGTTTCTAAGACATTTAACGCTTATTAATTTTAAAACATTTAAATCTCATTAATACACCACCTAAAGTATATATATATTAAAACTCATATAATATTTATATAAAAATAGTAAATATAAATAAAATATTTAAAAAATAATGTATTTTTAAAATGGTTTTTAAGACATTTAAAGCTTATTAATTTTAAGACATTTAAATCTTATTAATACAACACCTAAAGTATATATATAATACAACTCATAATATTTATATAAAAATAGTAAATATGACTCATATAATATTTATATAAAAATAGTAAATATAAATAAAATATTTAAAAATATATAAAAAATATATAAAAATAGTAAATATAAATAAAATATTTAAAAATATTTAAAAAATAATGTACATTTATTGGAGATTTAGAAAAATAAATCATTTCAATTACACTTCACTTAAATAATTAGAAAAATATTATGAAACAATTTTTCTAATAGACTTTTTATTATTAATTTAAAATATATGCGTGCCTCTTACACTGTGTATGGAGAAGGGTGTATTTTAGTGGACAACTACAACAACAAAGTCATTTGAGGAATTAAAGAGGAGAGTAATAACACAACCAATATTAGCATTACTAGACTTTAACAAAGTGTTTCAGGTTGATTGTGATTCAAGTGGAGTAGCAATTGGAGCAGTTTTGAGTAAAGAAGGAAAACCCATTGCATTTTCAATGAAAAATTGAACAAGGACAAGAAGAAATACCATGTTTACGATCAGGAATTCTATGTTATTGTACAAGCCTTGAAGAAATGGCGACATTATCTACTGCTGAAAGAGTTTGTCTTGTCTACGGATCACAAAGCTTTGAAGTATTTTAACAACCAAGGCAAGTTGAATCAAAAGCTTACTAAGTGGGTAGAATTCTTGCAAAGTTATTCTTTTGTGTTGAAACACAAGTCTGAGAAGTCCGTTAGGCTCGTTGATGCATTGAGTTGGAGGATAGTGTTACTCAACACCATGTCGCTAGAAGTGGTAAGTTTGAATTGTCTAAAGACATTACATGAAGAAGATGCAGATTTCTTAGAAGCTTGGAAGGAAAGTTAAGACCCTTGGGGTCTAGATAGAACACCATATTTGGACTACCATTAAAGAGGAGTTTTTGTTTAAAAACTAGCAGTTGTGTATTCTAAGAAGTTCCATATGATTGAATCTTACTAAAGATTTGCATCGTGGTGTTTAAGGAGGGAATTTTGTGCTATGATAAAACTACAGTGTTGGTAAAGGAGAAATACTTTTAGCCCAACATTAACAAAGATGTTCGAAATTTTGCTGAAGGTTGTACGATGTGTCAATTAGCTAAAGGTAAAAGTAGAAACACATGACTCTATACTCCATTGTCAGTACCTAAATGACCATGTGAAGACATAAGTATTGGATTTTTTCCTATGACTTTCAATAACGCAGCGAAAGCATGATTCAACAATGGTAGTTGTAGAGAGATTTTCAAAGATGGCACACTTCATTACATGCAAGAAGACTAGTGATGCTGGTGAAGTAGCTTCGTTGTTATTCAAAGAGGTGGTCAAATAACTTGGATTACCTCAAATCATTATTTCAGATATAGATACAAGGTTTCATGGATGGTTTTATAGGACACTCTAAAAGAAATTTGGCTAAGATCTGTTATACAGTTTGACATGCCATCCTCAAACGGACAAACATACCAAAGTAGTTAATAGGAATCTAGACAATTTGTTGAGAAGTTTGAGTGGAGAGAATCCTAGTCAATGGGATTTGGCATTAGCCCAAGCTGAATTTTCGTACAATGATTCAGTGAACAAAACTACAAAACAGAGTCAATTTCAAATTGTTTATGGAATATCGCCAAGAGATGTGGTAGATTTGGTTTCATTGCCATATTTGGACAACTAAAAGAGTGTCGATAAAAATGATTTTGATGACAGTATACATGATCTACATGAACAAGTCAGGAAGAGATTGCAGATCAATAATGACAATTACAAACAAAGAGCAGATCAACATAAAAGATGGAAGGTATTCCAAGAGGGTGATATGGTCATGGATCACTTGAGGAACAATTCCATAGCATTACATATAATAAAATCAAGTACAAGAAGATCGATCCATGTCGTATTCTGGAAAAAAAAAAATTCTAATAATGCATATTAGCTGGAACTTCTAGAAAATTTTGGCATATCATCTAAATTTAATGTAGCTGACATATATGAGTATCATGAGGGGGATAGAAGTGCAAACAAAGGCACTCTTAGTGAGTTGGAACAACAATTACCAGAAAGACTTTCTGGAATACTTTAGGCCTATCTCTTTGTGTAGCATCACCTACAAAGTTGTTGCAAAAATTATTGCACAAAGATTCAAAAAAGTACTCTCAAAAATCATATCCCTTGAATAGTTTGGTTTCCTTGAAAATAAACAAATTCATGAAGCCATAAGGGTTGCTTAGGAAGGGCTTCACAGCATAAAAACCAAGAATATAAAAGGAGCAATTCTAAAGATTGATCCATCCAAGGATTTTGACAGGGTAAGTTGGCTCTATCTAAGACTCCTCCTAACCCATTTGGGTTTTAGTTATAACTTCATAAAATGGATTTCCTGTTGCATCTCTACATCTTCTTTTGTTTTTCTCATAAATGGTTCGACCTCCCTTTTCTTTACCTCGAAGAGAGGGCTTCGGCAATGCTTCCCTCTTTCCCCCTTACTTTTCTTGTTGGTGGCCAAGGGACTTAGCAGAGCACTAATTGATGCAAAGAGAAGAGGTGTGTACTTAGGGATCAGAATTGCCAACAACCTGAACATCAACCATCTCCTCTTCATAGACGATATCCTTATCTTTTGTAATGGATCGATCAGGAATGCAGAGAAGCTTTCATGGATCTCGCAATTATTCAACAAGTCCACAGGTATGAGATTGAATGAGCACAAATCTACACTTTTCCCTATCAATATGGAAGAAGCCGAATTGCAAAGATACACAGAAATTTTCCCTTTCAACGTCACCCCACTAGAGGATGGGTTAAAATACTTGGGATTAAGACTGCAACCAAATAGCTACAGAAAGGAGGACTGGAACTAGTTGTTGGATAAACTGGAGAAAATGATCTACACTTGGTGTAATATATGGTTATCTAGTGCTGGTAGATTAGTTATGGTCAAATCAGTGCTAGAAGCCATCCCAGTCTAATGGATGTCTCTTGCCTGGATTCCAAAGACCATTCTGGAAAAATCTAGAAAAATATGCTCTAGATTTCTTTGGTCAGGAAAGAATGAAAATTTTGTTCTACCTTGGGTGAAGTGGGATCAGATAGCCAGACCCAAAACCCTGGGAGGATGGGGCCTCAAGAACATCCAAATATTTGCAAAATTCTTAGTGGAAAAAGTAGGCTGGAGACTCATTTCTACACAAAGCGTTTGGACTGAGGTAGTCTGCAAACAATGCATTGCCCCCGAATATGTACTAGAGTGGATAAGAAACTCTAATTTTCTAAATCCATGACCAGGAAATATTATTTGGAAAGCCATCTGCAACCATTAGAGNNCCAAAAACAAGAAATACCTGAAAAAATGTGATGATGACATCATCATCACGTTTTTTCAGGTATTTCTTGTTTTTGGGGTAGCAAGGTCCATCAAAAGTATGCAATGTGGGTACTCGTTGGATGCAGAATCAAATTCCGCATCCAACGAGCTCTCCAAATCGAAATTTGAGTAAAAACACAATGAGATATGTCGAAAATACGAACAAAAAAAATAGTTTTTTTTTTAATGACAAATATTGGAGATGAAATCGGAGAAGCCACAGTATCGAAATGCATTTCGATACTGTGGCTTCTCCGATTTCATCTCCAATAACCTATCACCACAGAAATTTGGCAACATTTCGATACTGTGGCTTCTCCGATTTCATCTCCAATAACCTATCACCACAGAAATTTGGCAACAGAAATGACAAATATGTCAATTCAACCATTATGGTTGACTTATTTTATTGAAATTCTATTGGTTCTTGAATTCCAACTCACAAAAACTTATTTTGGCACGTTTTCTTATAAGGCCCATTTTAGACCCCAAATTTCCTCTAATGTTTGTGGTCTAAAATGGGCCTCCTAAGGCCTCCTAAGAAAAATAATAAAATAATATTTATTAATTTTTGAGGAAGAAAAAAAAACTACTTTTTGTTTGTATTTTCAACATATCTCCCTGTGTTTTACTCAAATTTCGATCAGGGTGCTCGTTGGATGCGGAATTAAATTCCACATCCAACGAGTACCCACACTGCATACTTTTGATGGACCCCGCTACCTGAAAAACAAGAAATACCTGGAAAAAATGTGATCATGACGTGATGATGATGTCATCATCACGTTTTTCAGGTATTTCTTGTTTTTTCGGGTAGCGAGGTCTGTCAAAAGTATGCAGTGTGGGTACTCGTTGGATGTGGAATTTAATTCCGCATCCAATGAGCCCCCTGATCGAAATTTAAGAAAAAACACAAGGAGATATGTTGAAAATACGAAAAAAAAGTAGTTTTTTTTTATGACAAATATGTCAAGTCAACCATTATGGTTGACTCATTTTATTGAAATTATATTGGTTATTGAATTCCAACTCACAAGAATTTATTGTTGGCTCATTTTCTTATAAGGTCCATTTTAGATCCCAAATTTCCTCTAATGACTTTTCTTGTCATAAAAAATGGGCCAGCTTAGAAAGTAGGTAACGACACTCAGTTGCATTTAAGTATGGATGCCTGGCTTGGAAGTTGAAATCAATATATCCTCTCATAACCAATCATTCACCACCTAAACCAGAAAGGGTGCTATCATCTCCATCAAATAGCTGAACCCTTGTAATGAACAAAATATATATCTAATAATTAAACCTTAATAAACATTAATAATTAAATGAACTAATAATTAATGAAGAGGCATCTTGATGAAAGGTTATGCCTCTTTACGAAAATGCACCCAGTATGGGTATTTATACAAATGTCATTCTCATTGTAATATTATCACTTATCTTATCAAATATATTTTATTACTCATGGAGTATTGTAATCTGGCTTATGTGTGTTATCAATTGTAAAACTTTTTCGTAGAGCTTCCAATACCTATCCGACAGATTCCTTCCCAAAGTGTTCAATTCTTAGGTTCTCTTTAGGAAATGACTTTGTTGTTCCAGTGTTATCAGAGCCCCTTCCTTGGCATCTCTACTTCAACTTTTGGCTATATATATATATATATATATATATATATATATATATATATGTATGTATGTATGTATGTATGTATGTATATTATTGCTATTATTAAAATAAAAATAATTTTTTTTTTTTGTAATGCTGCAATATTCTATTAGTCTAAGATAACAAAAAGTACAAAAATTACCCTGACCAAAGGAGGTCTCGGGTGATGAAACCACCACCCAATCCTCTAAAAAATGGATGGCCTTGTGAAAAAACTATTATAGATATTGTTAAAAAATTGTGGGTAGTCATAGTAGCTGGTAGGTAGCATAATTATAGAGTTTTTTCTTAAAAATAAACAGAGATACAACCAAACTAAACATCCATAACAAAAAAACTTGAAATGACATTTTGGTTCTGAAGATGTTTTGCACATGGATCAAGAGGGGGTTTTCTCCAAGGATGGGGCATCCCCATCCTTCTTCCTACGAAATGCTGGTGGTGTTAGCATTGGTCTCTAATACTTGTTGTGGTGGCTCAATGCTCAAGCCTTCTTCCCTCACTCGCTTGAACAGAGGTTCAATGGTGGTGGGAATGGGGAATGGGGTAGCCTAAGCCAACTGTGGAATCGGAACCGAGCTGGCATCTCAAGACTTGCCCCCTGTTGCACTCCCACTTCTGCCATCCATGTGACCGTCTTGCCCAACCTTGCCAGCCATGCAATTCCAGGAAAAGGTGTTTTCCATACTGGTGAGTTATGCATCCATTTCCACCATCTTCGCCTTCACTGCAAGGACTTTGTCACGTGCCTCCGACCAATTACTGAGCATATCTTCCATTAGATTGCCCAATATGTTTTTAACTAGCCAGTAGTGGTTGATTTAGATCCCTCCGTTCCTGGTTGTGAGACATTGGTTCAACACCCTTCCTTCCCAATCATCTATGAGGATACAGACCGTCTTGGAGATTTTAGCTTCATATCCTTCTTCCATCTACAGACTGAGCCCCCTTTGGGATTTCCCTCTTCCCATGCTGGTGCGTCATGGTGTTCCTCTTTTCCTAGACATGGTAGTAAGACAATTTCCTGGGTGCTATAGTAAAAAATAAAAAATTATTATTATTATATTATTTAAAAAAAAAGTATTATATTATATAAAAAATAAAAATAAAAATAATTATTATAAGATTTAAAAAAAACAGACAAACATTCCCGTGTCCTCCTCTTCCCGTCTCTGCCATCGTCCATGCCCTCCTGCGCCTGCCCACACACCATCATTCTCTTCCAGATCCTCCGCACTCTCCATCGCGCAAATCTCCCACCTCCGTGATGTCACCTTCCGCTGCCAACCATTGTTGCCATTCCCTGGTCTCACATCATTTCTTTTTCTTTTTTTCCCTCATCTCGTTTGCATACATTACCAGCTTCACGTTGCATGTGCCCTTCTATTCCTTCTTCCACATGTATGATCCTACGCTCTTACTATCTCATCCATGCGTGCTTGCTCTCGTCGCTTTCCACCTTTGCGACCTTCCCTCCACACTCCCCATCTCCCTTCACGTGTCCAACTCCAAGTTGCATTCATTTTCCTGCACCCNCATGCGTGCTTGCTCTCGTCGCTTTCCACCTTTGCGACCTTCCCTCCACACTCCCCATCTCCCTTCACGTGTCCAACTCCAAGTTGCATTCATTTTCCTGCCCCCACCACTACCATGCTCCTCTCCTCCCGCTACTCCATTTCTTCCCTTCACCCGCGCATTCTACCTTTTGTCCGCAACATCCTACTCCATGCGCCACCACCACATCGGCACTCTGTGGCTGCCGCCCGTCGCGTTACCTTCAGCTTGCTACTACCGAATCGTCCTATCTTCTTCTAAGGTGGATAAGATCAGTCAGAATCATCCCAGTATGTACTGTCTCCTACCGTGGATAACATCAGTTGCAACCGAAAATAATTTATTTAATCTGGAGACTGTCGCCGTTGGATTTGGGAAAAACATTATACTCCTACTAGCCACCATTCTTAAAAGACACCAAGTTGTGACACCTGTGCAAGAAGAGTCACCATATCCAGGTTTTATGCTAAGGTGGAAAGATCGAAGAGACCCAATCCAAATTTTAATTAACGAATTGCTTCTTATTTTATTGAAAGGCACCTTCGAGGGGAGTCGAGGCACATTTTCATTTCGAAGGTTTATCACCAGAAGATTATAAAAAAAATAAATATTTAAAGAATTATTAAAAAAATCAAATCTATTATGATAGTATTATTATAATAATATTATTGTTTTAAAATCCTAAAGTCAAAATATTTCTTATAATAATAATAATAATAATAATAATGTTATTATTATTATTAAAAAAATTTAAAAGGAAGCCATTGAAGGAAGTTATTGAAGCATTTTGTAATTATTGAAGAAATATGGATTCGATATATAAATCCAAATTTTGGACTAAGTGTCCTTATTGCGAAATGGAACTCCAATATCCGAAATTTTTGAAGAATGACAATTGCTCATGTCCAATATGTGGAAAATATTTTATTATGAAAGACGAACAAAGTAACTCACAATTGCAATAAAAAAACTTGAAAGGAAATTAAGATACTACAAGGAAAGCAATAAAAAATTACAAATTGAAAATAACAAAGAGAAGTATTTTAATAATTTAATAAATACCAAATTGAAAGATCATATTCATGAGTACACCAAGAAAACTAAGGAATTTGAAATTGCGAGAAACAAATTTAACAAGGACATACACGATTGAGATGAAGAGATCTCTCTTTTAAGAGATCATAATAAAAATTTACTTTTACAAATCAAGAAGGAAAAGGATAAAGTTCAATGCAGTCAAAAGTTAGAAGAGAATAGTGAAGCTTTCTAACAAAAATTACTAGAAAAACACGAAGAAATTCCTCCCTGAAGAAGGTTAATCAAGAACTAGAGGATCAAGTCGAGAAGTTAAATGAGGACAAACAATCACAAGATGAAAGGTTTGAGAAGATTCAAAATAATAATAACCTACTAGAGAACAATTTAGTTCAAATCTAGAAGAAAGCGTCTAGACTATCTAGAAAACAAATTCTAGTTGAGGAAGACGAAAAACAAATTCTATCACAGTTCAAAAGGAAGTCAATGCAGCAGAAAAACAAGCAACAAGAAATCATGACTGACACCCAAATTACAAAAATCATTTTAACCAACAACAGGGTCAAAATGAACATAAACAAAGGCGTTATAAACTTAGAAGTGAAAGAACACAAAATCTACAACATCAGCAGAAAACACGAATATTTATCCAACAAGACGACCAACAATTACCTTCAATGAAAATAGATCTTGGATGGACCACATCACAGACGATGCGACATATTTTTCTTAGAATTCGTAACTCATATCGTCTCATTCCATCAAGTGTCGCAAGTACTAAAATAAAGGATCAAGAGATGACATTACAACCAAGACATCAGACGCCATCCTTGACTTGAATAAATCTTTTGGGACAAAGATTCCCTGAAGGGAAAGCCAATGTAATGAACAATATATATATATATAAACATTAATAATTAAATGAACTAATCACTAATGAAGAGACCTTGATGAAAGGTTATGCCTCTTTACTGAAAATGCATCGAGTATGGGTATTTATACAAACGTCATTCTCATTGTAGTATCATCACTTATCTTATCAATATATTTTATTACTCATGGAGAACTGTAATCTGGCTTATTTGTGATGGATATTTCTTTAGGAAATGACTTTGTTGTTCCACCTTGGGACTACAAATATATGGCAACAAGGATGGAAAGGGGCTAGAACTCTAAAGCTTCTAGA
Source organism: Pseudotsuga menziesii (assembly GCA_001517045.1). Classification (NCBI taxonomy): domain Eukaryota; kingdom Viridiplantae; phylum Streptophyta; class Pinopsida; order Pinales; family Pinaceae; genus Pseudotsuga; species Pseudotsuga menziesii. The sequence continues at coordinate 617,226 of LPNX011131586.1, read as the reverse complement.
CCTCATGGCCTCAAGCTCACTGATTCCTCGAACGAGCTCATTTGGGACCATGCGTATCATGGGATATACACCCCCAAGATCGGTTATCAACACTTAATTTCCACAACTTATCAAGGAGACCCCCCTGGTGGCAGAAAGGTATTTGGAAGCTAAATTGTCCTCTAAAATCAAAATTGTTTATGTGGTGTCCTTTGGAAAACAAAATACCAATTTGGGACAGAATGAATAAAAGATCCTTGGAAGGCTCGGGCTGGTGCATCTTATGCAAAAGTGGGGGCGAAAACATCACCCATATTTTTATATCTTTCCCATTCACAAAACAAATTTGCAACACTTCACAATCTCTCTTAAATACAAATATGGCATGGCAAAGTCAAAATCTAGAGGACGCTTGGAAAACTTGGACAACTTCAAAAAAATTTGCCTCTCTAAAATCCCTACCTCTTTTACACATCTGGGGTACCTGGCTGGCTAGAAACAAGGCCATTTTCAGGACAAATCATCTTCCCCATGGTCATTGCAAAACCGAGGCTACATATTTTGTCATATTTTCCACAAACCAAGGACACCCCGACAATCTGTATCATCACCGAAGAACAGATACTCTGCACACAACCATAGCCTGCCTATTTTGACAAAGCCTCACAGGATCTTATATGCAAGGGGGAATAGTCCTTTTCTTAGCTCACAATCATTACTACAAAATCCAAATGGGCCTAGGGAAGGGAACATAGAACTTTGCTAATATCTTTTTGCTAAAGCTGCTTCTCTGCTTTGCTTTAGAAAACAAATTGCAGAAATATTCAGATTTTTGGAGACTATGGTGATAATCATATAGGTGAATAAAATTCAAAAGTGCAAAATTACAAAACTCAATCCAATTATTGAAGAAGTTTGTAGAATTATGGAAAACTTTGATACTATAACCTATCGTCATGTGTACGGGGAAAGAAACTCTGAAGTAGACAAGCTCTCTAAAAAAGGTCTAAGGATGGAACAAGGTACCTAGAATATATCGGAGTTTAAAACAGGAGAAGTCTATGAATTTTACATTAGACCTTTCATAGAAATACAGCAGGTGTAACTCACGTCAGAACTTTTACACAGGATTTGATTTGTTTTTTCAGACTACTACACAAAGGCTCGGTTTTCGTTTTTCTTTCTTTAAATAAAAAAAAAGACTTGAATACCCACTTCTTTCTTTTTGGCAAATACATGATTCTCTTAGAAGGCTCTTCTTTTTGCTTACTGGTCTAAATCAGAGTACATAGAGGAAAACTTACAACAATACAGGGGCATATTTTTTTACAGAAACACTACCACATGGAGTTGCAAGGCTCAGTTTTTATGTAAATATATGCATATATACATTTTGTCGATCTAATTGCATTACTATAATAAAATTATGTTTCTTAAAAATAATAATAATAATAATAAATAAATAAATTTTATTGAGAAATTATTTATAAATTTTGAGAAATTTTGGAAAATAATAAATATATTTATTAAAATTAAAAATATATATTATTGAAAATAAAAATAAAATAAATTTATTAAAATAAAAAATGATAGAGAAAATAAAAATATACTAATTATTTTGTTAATGTGATAGCCTGCAATATGATTCTTGTAAAAAGAATTTCAACAAAGGTTATAAGTAAATTATGTTGTTTACATGCAAATCCTTTACCCTGGTTGTATGGTTATTACATCTTGAAAGACGACCTCACAATGTTGATTTGTTTAATATAGTTTTGTTTTAATATTCAATTTAACTTGTAAATGAATAGAAATATACCTGATACTAATCTTGGAAAATGAAAGACTTTGAATCTTCTATTATGACAACAACTTTCAAATAAAATATAATATATTAAATAACCATATCTGGGTTTGATGCTTGAGTGTAAAAAAAAGTAATAATCAAGCCCTAGGTTTCGATGCTTGAATATAAAACCAAAACATTAACAAACCCTAGGTTATTATGTTAATAGCCTAACATATGCATAAGCAAAAGAAACTGTAAATCGAATAGTAATAAAGGAATACACTAATCTTAGTATTATTTCAGCATTCATATATGAAATAACATTACAAGTAAAATTTTTCATACAACAAGAACTACAATGGAAATAAGTCTGGTTTAAGAAAGAAACATATCTGGAAATAATAGTTTTAACAACCACACACCACCTTGCCACTGAAACTTGTTAGCAATTTCACTTTCTTAGTTTCACCCCCTTGCCCAGACTCTTGGGTTTAAAGTAGTTCCTCCGCACCCTCAAGTTTCCACCAGTACTAGAGAGAATAAGTTATCCCATAACCTAGCATTCTCTTATGCTTCATTGATAGTTCTGATACAGAGCCTAACATCTGTACGATGTTCACTGGAAGCTCTGTGCTATCTCGGTAATTCACTATAGAACCTTCACTCGTGATGATCTCTAGCAGCTCTGTATATAATTCATTTTTCCTTATGATAATCCTCTATTTTTCTTTCCTAGGACTTTTATAGCAAAATAACTAATTCCCTTGAATACTGGCCACTTGTCTCCATAGAGAATGTTGTAGTTTTGATAACTGTTTGTAAACCCAAGTTTACGTTAATTTATTATGCAACTGGTAAAACTTCCAATTCCCAATTATATATATAAAATCTAATTTACTTGTTTCTTTAAAAGTAAATAACAATAAAAATATAAAAAGTGATTAGAGGGTGTTACAATCCTCCCCTCATAAAAACTTTGCACCATCCTCGATGCTTAATCAATATCATTAATCAACATCATTAAAGTTTTGAAATAAAGCAGGAAAGTTATGTCTCATAATTTCTTCCATTTCCTAAGTAGTTTCCTCCTCGGAATAATGTTTCCATTGTACTTTCACTTGTACAATAATCTGATTCCACGGCTCAATTTCTCTTCTATCAAGAATGCACATTAGCTCCGTGTGGAAATCTCCCTTTGGTTCCACCTGTACATTATCCCAATTAATTATATGAGATTGATCAACAACATATTTTTTTAACAAAGAAATATGGAAAACATCATGAATTCTTAAATAAAGAGGTAAAGCCAATTGATAAGCTATAGGCCCTATTTTAGCCAAAATTTCAAAAGGTTCCACATATCTGGGTGCCAACTTAGCATAAATTCCTAATCTTTTCTTTCTCTTCTTTGGTTTGACTCTCGGGAATACATGTTCTCCTACTTTATAATATTTAGCTATTTGTTTCTTGTTTGCATATTGTTTTTGTCTGTCTTGGGTCGTTTTTAAGTTTTGTTTTATTTGTCGTACCATTTCCTCCATTTGTGCTACAATATTTGGCCATAAAGCCTATCTGTCCTCCAAGTTACCCCAACTTAAAGGTACTTTACACCTCCTACCATACAACACCTTAAAAGGACTCATTTTGAGAGATGCTTGGTATTTATTGTTATATGCAAATTCTACCAGGTGAATATAATCCTCCCATTTATTTGGTTGATTCATCACATACATTCTCAACATGTCTTCCAGGACTTGATTCACTTCATCAGTTTGTGGATGATAAGCTGTGCTAAATTTCAGTTTTGTATCCATACCTTTAAATAATGACATCCAAAATTTGGAAGTAAATTTAGCATCAAGATTTGTCATTACTATTTTTGGTATACCATGTAGCCTAAAAGTTTCCTTCATAAATATGTTAGCAATATTAACTGCTTTATAAGTGTACTTTATGGGTATGAAATGGGTTTTCTTGCTTAATTTATCCACTACAACCATAATGTTTCTTTGTTCTTGGTAATCCAGCAATAAAATCCATAGTGATAGTTTTCCACTTGCACTCTGGTATAGGTATAGGTTGCAATAAACCATCTTAATATTGGTGTATGGCATTAACCTATTGACAAGTAAAACATCGAGCTACATATTCAATTGCTTCTCTTTTCATATTTGGTCAGTAAAAGTCTTTCTTTAAAGCTATTATAAATTTATGATATCCAGGGTGTCCTGCATACAGGTTATCATGCAATTTCTTAAAATTGACATGTTTAATACTATATTGTTTAGGCACATAGATTCGGTTTTTGAAACATAAAAACCCTTCTGGATCAATCTAATAAATTCTTTCTTTTGTTTCGAAATTTTTCTGGTTACATGTTTTTCCTGTCTGACAATGATGCCCGCCTGGGATGACATTTCATATCTTCGTGCCAACTAATGTATTCATTTCGCTTCGATGGGAATTGTAACGAGCGAGATCCATTTCATTATTTATATATTGTTCACCATCAAATGATGCTTCTTTCAATAGAATTTTGAATTCATATTCATAATTACTAATCAAAACTAAATGCAATTTATGTTGTTGTAAGCTTAACACATCTGCTACAATGTTTTCCTTTCCTTTTATGTGTTTAATGTCGAAATCATACTCACTTAGAAATGCAAGCCACCTGGCTTGACGGACATTTAGTGTTTTTTATTTCTTATTTGTGTTGGTTATTTCTTTAGGAAATGACTTTGTTGTTCCACCCTGGGACTACAGTTATCTGGAAACAAGGATGGAAAGGGGATAGAACTCTAGAGTTTCTAGATCTCATGGCCTCGGGCTCACTGATTCCTCGAACGAGCTCATTTGGGAACATGCGGATCATGGGCTATACACCCCCAAGACCGATTATCAACACTTAATTTCCACAACTCATCAAGGAGACCCCCCTGGTGGAAGAAAGGTATTTGGAAGCTAAATTGTCCTCTAAAATCAAAATTGTTTATGTGGTGTCCTTTGGTAAACAAAATACCAATTTGGGACAGAATGAATAAAAGATCCCTGGAAGGCCTGGGCTGGTGCATCTTATGCAAAAATGAAGGAGAAAACATCACCCATCTTTTTATATCTTTCCCATTCACAAAAGAAATTTGGAACACTTCACAATCTCTTTTAAATACAAATCTGGCATGGAAAGGTCAAAATCTAGAGGACGCTTGGAAAATTTTGACAACTTCAAATTTTTTTGCCTCTCTGAAATCCCTACCTCTTTTATACATCTGGGGTACCTGAATGGCTAGAAACAAGGCCATTTTTCAGGACAAATCATCTTCAACCATGGTTATTGTAAAACCAAGGCTACATATTTTGTCATATTTTCCACAAACCAAGGAAACCCCAACAATCTGTATCATCTCCGAAGAACAGATACTCTGCACACAACCATGGTCCTATTTTGACGAAGTCTCACATGATCTTATATGTAGGGGGGAGCAGTCATTTTATTAGCTCATAATCATTACTACAAAATTCAAATGGGTCTAGGGAAGGGAACAAAAAACTTTGCTAAACTCTTTTTGCTAAAGCTCCTTCTTTGCTTTGCTTTAAAATTTTTTTTTGCAGAAATATTCATATTTTTGGAGACTATGGTGGTAATCATATGGGTGAATAAAATTCAAAAGTGCAGAATTACAAACCTCAATCCAATTTTTGAAGAAGTTTGCATACTTATGGAAAATTTTGATACTATAACTTGGCGTCATGTGTACAGGAAAAGAAACTCTGAAGTAGACAAGCTCTCTAAAGAAGGTCTAAGGATGGAACAAGGTACCTAGAAGATATCAGAGTTTAAAACATGAGAAGTCTATGAATTTTATCATAGACCTTTCATTGAAATACAACAGGTGTAACTCATGTTAGAACTTTTACACACGGACTTTGATTTTTTTTTTCGGTCTACTACACAAAGGCTCTTTGGTTATATATGAGTCATTTAAAAGGCTCGGTTTTCTTTTTTCTTTCTTTAAATCAGAAAAAAGACATGTATACCCACTTCTTTTTTTTGGTAGATACATGAGTCTCTTAGAAGGCTCTTATTTTTGCTTAGTGCTATGAATTAGAGTACATAGAGGAAAAATGACAACAATACAGGGGCATAATCTTTTACAGAAACACTACTACATAGAGCTACAAGGCTCAACTTTTATGTAAATGTATGCATACATACTGTTATCTCTAGGGTTGTTCCTCCTGCTTATTTTTAAATTTTTTGATTTTGATTGGTTTTTTATGGTTTTTAAATTTTACTTTGTTTCACATTTTATGTTTATACCTGGTCTAATTGGAGGAAACACTGACCTTGCAAGCTCAAACAAAGTCTACTTAAAAGAATTCAAAGATTTCAAGCAGCCAGAAAGTCCATAGGGCCGAAACATCCATTATGGTGTGCGAGAACATGCCATGGCTGGGATCTACAATGGAATTGCCTTACATGGTTGTATGTTAATCCCATTAGCAGTAAGACTCTGGAAATCATAACGTTGAATCTGCCAAATGACTGGTGTACAGTTGGTGTGAAGGTAGGGCTGTGACATATCCTGTGATGATGCACCCTGTATATGAAATATTTAATGACAAGCTCGTGGCCACAAGTTGGTTTCAGAAGCTCTGTCTCTCGCCCCAGCTAATGAAAAAATTGATTCTGAGTGGCTGTTTGAGTTTCTCTGCCAGAGCTCTGGACATTTTTATTCTTTCCTCTGGCATAGCCTTTTCTCTTTATGGAACCTTCACAGCTTTCAATAATGTTTTTGGACACTCATCCCAGACACTTGATGATTTATAATTTCGTAGCAAGAGATAGAATGAATGGTTGTAAGGTTCTGTATAGTTATACCTAGCATGGTTGAAGGTCATGCAAAGCTCGCCTCAGCTTACAAAGACAGTGGTCATGTGGAAGCTGCTATTAAGAGTTACAATCAAGCCTTAGCATTGCGCCCTAATTTTCCAGAAGCAACATGAAATATGTTGCATACCTTACAGTGTGAAGATCGTGATAGTAAGTTTGTTGAAGTCAAGGGGTCGAACAAGTGAAAATACTCCAAAGACAATAAAATTGACAGGAATATCAGTGAGTGACAAGTTGGAGGCATTCTGTTCAGAGCAAGAGTATTTTAGGGGATTAAGCTTTCCAACAATTTCATCAGTGGGTCCAAATACTGCTCTCATTCATTATTTGTCGAACCGTGAAATATATGCTGAATTGCAGCCTGATAGTATTTATTTGTGTGATTCTCAAGGACAGTATATGGATGTGGGGTTGTTGGAAAAGCCTGTTGTGGAGGTTAGACCGTATGATTGCGATGCCCATACCCATCATGTAGTGCTGCCGTGGATGAAGATATGGTCCTTTCAACAGACTGAACAATCAAAGTTGTGACATTGCAATAGATTGGTCTGGCGGCCTTCACCATGCTAAAAAGTGTGAGGCATCAGGTTTCTGTTAGACTTGGTGTTTCAAAACTATTATTTCCAAGGTTGTTGAAATATACCCACCTGGTGCCATTGTTCTTCAATGTGTATTCTCAACACAAGGATATCGTGCCAAGTTGAGTGATGAGATTGGGGAAATTCAGAAGATGGATGAAGAGGAGAAGGTCACCAGGTTAGAGATGAAATTCTGATACAGATGCCATAAATGGATATGCTGTCATTACTGGCTTTGAGATTTCCTTGGCATGCGATATTTTGATTGCAAGCACAGAGGCTAAGTTCATTGATACACATTCCAAGTTTGGAATATTTCCATCTTGGGGTCTCTCTTAGAAATTGCCTGGGATCATTGGAGTGCATCGAGCAAGTGAAGTCTCTCTTAATTCCATTCCATTAAATGCATAATTTGCAGGGAAGTGGGGCTCAGCGAGCCGACTTGTTCCACTAGCAGAACTTATGAAAAATGCAGAAAGTGAAGCATTGGGGGCAGAGTGTTCGCAGGTTTGAGCACATCAACAGCCAGAGCATTAACACAGTGACAATGAATAGCAATCTCCATAATGTATCTATTTTTTGAAGGCACGAACTTCACAGAGCAATCTCATACGGTCAATGAACTGTTCAAATGACTAAATTACCATAGAATCTGTGAATGCGCTATGGAGAACTCAGATGATCACCAACTACAGTAATAGAATCAAAGTGTTAAAGTGGAAGCAATAGCATGTTAACTAAGCAAATATTGGTTGGGATTTTGTAAATAGAACTTTGTTCTGGGCAAGTTGTTTCCAGATCCATATTTTTAGGCACTAAATCAAGAACAATTCAGATTTTCGGTGAAGATAGATTCAAGAATTCCAACAATCGGCAGTTGAAACATACAGATGGCAGAGTCAGCATTTGAAGACCAGACGGGATAGCCATTAACTGTTGATTACATCCAAATGACCCATGTAGGATCTATTCGGTGATTATATTTTGTTATTGTTATGTGGAAGTTTCAATAATTACTGTGAAGAGGCATATTGATCACGGTGACACAGAGATATATTTGCAAGCTGTTGAATTTTCAAGGGTACATGTGGCCTAGCAGGACAGTTCCAGATCACAAGTTTGAAGGATTAAAGTTCAGAAGTTCCAAATTCTTAGGAGCGTATTCAAGCTTGTTTCTATTTTTAGTTTTCTATTAAGATTTCATTCTAAAATGTTTGCAACAAATATATGGTGTACTTTTATATAAATTGGAGGATTTTTCAATGAAAGGGGGAGGGGGTCCCAGCTAAAGGGCTCGAGAGCAGAGAAGAAAGAGTTCTTCCTTTTAGGAGAACACAGGGGGCTGTGGGTTGGCAGTCTTGGGAGATATGTTGGAACATTTGTAGATACATCTGTATATCATGAACCCTTTGCAACTTCAATGACAGGTTTTAGTTTTGAATGAATTTGATGTTGATTTATTTCTGTACTGCATGAATTGTCTCTTTGATGAATCTTTTGTGTACTTGGTCATTCACATTCCAATACATAATTCTTATTATAAGTTGACAGTTATCTTTCATTTATATAAACAGTAATAGTTTCACTTCATGATTCAGGATCATAAGACCTGGGTGTTGGACTTTGTCATTGTTTTCATGTTATACAGTGTTTGTTTGAATTTTCCTGCAGCCCTTATTCATACCATCCTTCATTTTAATTCTTTGATATCCTGATACATACATGTATTTATCCATCTGTTATTTACCAGCTCTGTTAATTGTAAATGGTGTGTGAATATTTTGATCTCATACTTAAAACTGTGTAAATTGTACAAATAATTGATATTAGCCTAGTATCTGTAAGTTTCTATTTGCCCTGGTTCAATACCAGCCTTTATTTTTTATTTGATTTCATTTGATTTGAACACCTTCAAACAAAGATTTCCTTAAGCTTGGATCCCGTAGTCTAGGTCCAACTTTAGGGATAACACATACATTATGTTGATCTAAATGAAGTACTATAATAAAATTGTTTCTTTTTTCTAAATCTTTTTTAATAACAATAAATAAACAAATTTTATTGAGAAATTATTTATATTTTTTGAAAATTTTGAAAAATAATAAATATATTTATTAAAATTAAAAAATATATATTATAGAAAATAAAAATAAAATAAATTTATTGAAATAAAAAATGATAAAGAAAATAAAAATATAGTATTTATTTTCTTCCAATAAAAAATAATATTATGAAAATTAAAAATATAACATCCATTTTATAAAATTAAAATATATATATATATATATATATATATTATTTTAGAAAATTAAAATAAAATAAATTTATTAAAATATAAAATTACATTATAAAAATAAAAACATATCATTCATTTTCTTGAAATAAAAAATTAACATTGTAAAAAATATTATTATTTTATTGAAATAAAAAATATAAATACATATCATTCATTTTCTTGAAATAAAAAATTAACATTGTAAAAAATATTATTATTTTATTGAAATAAAAAAATATAAATGACATTTATAATATACAATTTTAGTATAAAACAAATATGAAAAATTATAGTATAAAATTTTGTTGAGAAGTGAAAAAAAATAAAAAATATATTTATTTAAATAAAAAATAAAATCTAAAACAAACAAATTTATCGAAATAAAAAATGTTATTATGGAAATAGAACATATTTGTTAAAATAAAATAAAAATGTATTAAAATATAAAATTACATTTGAAAAAAAAAACAAAATATCATTCATTTACATTCAAATAGAAAATAAATATGTTGATATTATATTTTTATTAAATTAAAAAATAATATTATTTAAATTATACATATTTAAATAAAAAAAATATATTATCAATTAAAAAAAATTAACAAACTACAATTTATAATAAACACCAATATTATTAATCATTAATATAATTTGGTCTTACTCTACCCACCACCATCATCATTATATTAAAATAAAATAAAAAATAACATTGTAGAAAATAAAAAAATATATCATTTATTTACATTTAAATAGAAAAAAAATTTACATTATTAATTAAAAAACAATTTGTAATATAATTAATAAATTAAAATCAATAATCAACAACAATATATGATTTGTATATATATTGTACAACACATTTATAACATCACAAAACACAACAAAACAAACATTATACAACACCACACATATATATTACATATGAATTTTTAAATGTATATAGAGTTGTTTTTTATATAAACGGATGCAATGCAAATGCAATGTAAATGTCTACAAATGTAATGTTTGTATTTTTATATTATATGAAATTTTTATTTTTATTTTTTTATGATGGAGTTGTTTTTTTGATATAATTGGCTGCAAATGTAATGCTTATAATGTAAATGTCTACAAATGTAATGCTTATATTTCAATGTTGGAAATAAATGTGTTTTCATAGTAAAAATGTTTTATAAAATGTTTTTTAATATTAAAAATAAATGTATTTCCATAGTAATAATGTTGATGTCAAAAATGTTTTTATATAAATGTAATGCTTGTAATAGAATTATTTTTATTTAATAATTTAAATAAAAAAATTATAACTAACAAACTATATGCAAATCTAATATTGGTAATGCAAATGTATGTAATGCTTATTTTTAAATATTAAAAATAAATGTGTTTTCATGATAAAAATGTTTTTATATAAATATTAATAAAATTATTTTTATTTTTATTTAAATAAAAAAAATTATAAACAACAAAATATATAAACATATCAAATTATTAAATGATGCAATAAATTATGAGGTATTTTTATAAAAGATTGCTACAAATGTGTGTTTCATGTTAAAAATAAAAAATAAAAAATAAAAAATTTAAAACATAAAAATAAAATTTTAAAAAAATAAAAATAAAAATAAAACATATTTTTTAAAATATAAAATTATATTATTAAAAATAAAAACATATCTTTTATTGAAATAAAAAATAACATTATAAAAAATAAAAATATATATCATTAGTTTACATTCAAATAGAAAATAAATATATTATATATAAAATTTAAATGTATTTTTTTTCATAATGGGATTTTTTTTTAATTATATAAATTGTTGCAAATGTAATGCTTATTTTCAATGTTTTTTTAATGTTGGAAATACATGTGTTTTCATGGTAAAAATGTTTGTCAAAAATATTTTTTAATATTAAAAATAAACGTGTTTTCACAGTAATAATGTTAATTTCAAAAATGTTTTTATATAAATGTTTATAAATGTAATACTCGTAATAGAATTATTTTTATTTAGTTATTTAAATAAAAAAAATACAACTAACAAATTATATGCAAATGTAATGTACCAATGTCTACCCATGTAATACTTATTTTTAAATGTATTTAAATGTTAAAAATAAATGTGTTTTGCATTTTAAAAATACAAAATAAAAATAAAAATAAAAAATAAAACATATTTTTTAAAATATAAAATTATATTATAAAAAATAAAAATATATCATTTATCTTATTGAAATAAAAAATAGCATTGTAAAAAATAAAAATATATATCGTTAGTTTACATTCAAATAGAAAATAAATATATTGATATTATATTTATATCATATGAAAAAATAATATTAATTAAATTATACATATTCGGATAAAAATTTGCATTATCAATTAAAACACTTTGTAAAATAATTAACAAACTAAAATCAATAATTAACATAAATATATGTTGTTTACACATTGTATACAACACATTTACAACACCACAAAATAGGACATAACAAACACTATACAACACAACAAGTATGCATAGATTTATATTTTTTTATTATATATGAAATTTTCAATTTAATTTTTATGATGGAGTTGTTTTTTATATAAATGGCTGCAAATGTAATGCTGGTAATGTGAATGTCTGCTGTTTATTTTTAAATGTTAGAAATAAATGTGTTTTCATATTAAAAATGTTTATGTCAAAAATATTTTTATATAAATATCTCCAAATGTAATGCTTATTTTTAAATATTACATATAAATGTGTTTTCTTGTTAAAAATGTGTGCAAATGTAATGCTTATAAAATAATTATTTTTATTTAATTATTAAACCCAAAAATATAAAAACAAATTATATAAACATGTAAACTTATTAAATGATGTCATAAATTATAAGATATTTTCATCCAATGTTTTTTTCATGTTAAAATGGTTTGTTAAAGATTTTTTTTAATTATTTAAACAAATAAAAATAAACATATTAAATTATAAATAACAAATTATTAAATGATACAATAGAATATAAGATATTTATAGAGGAAAAAGTGTGTAATAAAATTATTTTTTAATTATTTAAACTAACAAAAATCAACATATTAACTTATTATATTATGAACCACAATTATTAAACATATTAATGTTGGACGTTATTAAGTTATTTAAATTATGAATCACAAATTATATAAATATTTAAATTTTTTGATGATGTTATAAAATATTTTTTTAATTTAAGATTTAAAAAAAATATAGATTATATAATTATTTAAACTTAGAATTAAAATTATTCAAAATTTATTGAAAAATGCATACCAAAATAAAAATTGAAATTTAAAAAACAACAACTAAATCAAACCACAAGAATAGACTTCCCAAAGATAGCTTTGACCATGGCTATCCTTGAGATATTTGAGAAAGGGCTTTGTCCTCTCTCCAAAAAAAACATATATATAAATTTATTAATATGTGAGTTTACATAAAACAACAATATTATTTACAATTTAAAAAATGAGATTGAATTCTCATCATTTTCATTTTCTGAAAGTGCTTTAATAAAAATTCTCCATCTTTTTTTCATGTGTCATTCTTTGTCCAAAGGTTTACCACTTCAGATATCTGGAAACAAAAAATATCAATAAATTAATTTTTATCTAAAAGTAATTAACAAAATAAAACTAAAATTTCTTTAAAATATAATCCAAAATAAATAAAACTAACTTTAAAAAATTGATACGTTATATATTTGAAATTATTTATGGTTAACATCAAATATCTCACATAGTCTAATCCGAAAACAATATTTATTGTGTATTAAATACATTAAAAAAACAAACTATAAAACATCATACCTTAATAATCATGCACTTCAACAACCCTACAACTGGCTTTATGTAATAAATCATTTTTTCATACCCTCCAAACATTTTTTCAACATATAAAAACCCACTTTCTCACATCATGTTTTTTTAACATATACAAAGTCATAATCTACTTTCTCAAATCAATACTCCCACAAGATATCTATCACAAGCAAAAACGATGAAACTCCATTTTTTTAACATATACAAACCTACTTTCTCCCATCATAATTTTTTCAACATATACAAAGTGTTAATCTACTTTCTCAAATCAATACTCCCACAAAATAACTATCACAAACAAAAATGATAAAACTCCATTTTTTTAACATATACAGACCCACTTTCTCACATCATACTTTTTCAATGTATACAAAGTCATAATCTACTTTCTCAAATCAATACTCCCACAAAATAACTATCACAAGCCAAAAACGATGGAACTCCATTTTTTTTAAGACTACACAATCTCTAGATGATGAAACTCCATCTTTTAAAACTACACAATCTCTATTCCAAAACAATGAAACTCCATTTTTTTTAAACTACACAATCTCTATTCCAAATAAGTAAAAACATAAATAAACTCTGGAAGCAAATAAAATTAACTAGAAAATTACCCTTAACCATATGATTAGCTATTTCAAATAAGTAAAAGGAAAATAAATAAATAAAACAAATAAAGAAAAAGAAAAAACTGAAAATAATTGGAGCAAAATCTCTGAACATGTCTTTAAATTTCCATTTCTTTATTACCCTGCAAATACTAAAAATATATAAAAGACTAACCAAAAATTAACTCTACGCAGAAAAGTAACAAAAAATTACCCTACTCAAAACTTCCATATAAATTTCAGTAAAGATGTAAATTTATCATAGATTTTAATTATGACATTATCAAATCTTATAAATTATTTTGAAGAAAAAAAAAAAAGCAAAATCCAAGAAATCAAAAAATTATTACAGCATTGAAATTAGAATGCTGATAAGGAAAAAAGAATGAAAAATAGTAGGCATCCGAACAATCAAGTGAACTTGAACAAAACTTAAATGCTTACATGTAATCTTGAAATCAAGGGCATCTCAAATTTAGTAATATGAATGGTCTTGTGGCCTTGCCTCTGCACTGCAAAATAAACCAAGTAATATTAATAAAAATACATTACATTGTAATACAGTAAATTAAATCAATACATTACCTTATGGAATTTGTTGTATTCCATTGAATCCCTCTTATCTGATCGTGTTATTATTTACTGTATAATCTTATCTCTCCACCTTATCTTATAGCTCCACCCATCTTAGAACTCCACCCCACAATCCAAGCACAGAATAGGAAAACAAATCGAATAATCAAAATAAAACAAAAATAATTAAAAATATATAAAAATAATAATAATAAAACTAAACAAACTTACAAATACAAACATATTAAACAAAAACAGCATGGCCATGCTTGAATATCAATCTTAAAATAGAGAAAAAAACAAACCAACATTCAAATAACTACAAAATTCTATTCGGCTCATTTTCTTTTTATTTTTTAATCTCGACTCAGCTCAGGAAAATCCTCTTCCCTTGCTCGGCGTGCATCTAGCCAGTCCCTAACGGCCTCTCTTATGGCGTGGCTCTGGACAATCCCTACCGAACCCTCTTCCCTTCTCCGCTTGGGTCTGGTGAATCCCTCTAAATTTTATGATTTTTTTCCTGTTTTATTATTATTATTTAAATTGTTTTTAACTACTCAATATAAATTATATTAAAAAAAATTATAATAAATAGTATATAATTATTAATTTAATATAAGTATTATAAAGTGGTAATGTTTATATTTTTTGTACTTTTAATTAATATTTAATTTTTTTTAATTTGAATGGTTTTTTCTTAACATTTACATTCATCTCTTATAATCTTCCTAGCAAATCAAATTACCTTATTGAAAAAGGAAAGTAACAAAAATAAGATCCCCAAGCCCCCTTAATGACTACAATAATAAACCAATTAACATTTAAGCCAAAATTAATCTCCTCTAAATCATGCATGCAAAGATTTTCACACAATTCCTCAATGGGGGCGAGGATTAACTCCTCATTTCACCTCCAACTCTCATTAGCAAGCCTGGAATTTACTCTACTCTTAATGTTGCATGGTGCGGAGGTGAGATAATTAGAATGTGCACTCTATGGGAGAAGGTTATGTGCCTACAATGTGAATATATATTTTATGTTGATTTTGCATTGATTTCTTTGCATGGAAAGAGAAAGAACAAATAATTAAATAAAAATTTTATTTTTGTTATAAAATATAATTTTTGATAATTATTTTTCTTATATGTTTACAAATAAATTATTATATTTTATTCAAATTAATTATTTTTTTTTATCTTAAACAATTCATTTTTCAAAAAGATAGTTGGAAATGTTATTATGTCCCGAGAGGGAAATATAGTTTCCACAAAGATGGTATTATTCATGTCGGTGGAAGTAAATTTTATGTATTTTTAAAGTCAAGACTATAGTCTGTAATTTTTATATTATTTTTCTTAAATGGGATTGGTTCGTACAGATGATCTCAAACTCGTAAAATGGTGCCCAAGACGTGGTTACGGGTTGAGATCATCATACATTTAGTAAGATCATGACACTGCAGGATCTCATTAATTAAGACCACTTTTAGGTGGCAATCACGTCATGTCAGAGTAAGCCAACAACTACTCTATTGATCGATGTAAAGATCATAATGTTCACGATGATCTAGGGTTGATGGTGGATCAATAGGGCACCACTATCGTTGCAAGATGTAAAACACTCCACGCCTGAAAGTCAAAAGAAACCCTAATTCTTTGTCACGCAAAAGATAGTCATGGTAGCTCAGCAGCTTTAACAACTTTATCAGGGTTACTTGCCCAGTTATAATTATTCTTACGTGCGGCATATGCATTGGCTTATGAAAATGTTTTAATAATAAGAGTTTGCTACAAACTGGTTTACATAAAATAAAGATTAAAATGCTTATAAATGGAGATGTGGGTGATCTATTTCGAGCTTACCATTTCCCACATGATTGAAAAAAGAATGTGAGGAGCCACGGATGACTCCTCCCTAACCCTTTGCTATGACTGTCGCACCCTCAGATCTTCGTGTTGCTCCTGTATTCGACGACGTTGCTTGTGCTTACCCTGAGACCACTGTAATTGGTTACATAGTCATGGCTACGACAAGATCCAATACATATGTACTAACATTCCCAAGGTAATATGGTTAAATGTAACACCACTTTTGTTTGCACATATACATTATAGGGCTTAATTTTAAATCCTTTATTTGTGTTTTTTTTCTATGGCGAGTTTCAGCATCCAAGGCTAAGAGCAATAGGTAGGGGGTAAAAGGACACCCCTGCTTCATAGATCTCTGAAGATGGATGATATTTTACACTTGCTTGTCGACGCAGACCCTAGTAGAAGCATTCAAAAAATACCTATAAAATAGGCTCCCTCGCTCCACGTATCGAAGGTTGGATGGCATATGAGGTATAATTCCATTATTAATAGGCATCGATCTCCAACTTCAAGTCGTCTTATGTTATGAGACCAACAACACTCAAAAAGTACAATAAAGCTTAGTCACTAAACACTTAAAACCTAAATAGTACAATTTCAATCTTTTACTCTCCAACAAGAAATTGATCTGAAGGAGACTGGTGCATTCTACAACATGCTCCATGAGATTTTTATCCAAAAATATATGCAGGTTCCATACATATAACAACAATTACTAACTAGCCTTAATCCTCAATGCAATCTTATAAACTCAAACGATTTCTAGGAAATTTAATCCTTGAAAGTATTAATTGCAGTCTTTAATGTCTAGTCCATGGATGTAATTTATACAATCCCTTTAATCATCTTAAAACAAAATTAAATTATCTTGTAGATATTTGGTAGTGTATTTATTGTTGGTTTAAATAGCTATATGTTTAGTTTCAATTTGAGAGTTTAATTGTGCAAGTTGTTCATAATTGTTGTTTCCAACATAGTTTTCCCCAACAATTAAAACTAGAACAACTCAGTAACATGCAAAACATATACATGCCTCCCCCTGCATGGATTCATGTGGAACAATTCTCAATTTTTATTTTTCATATGTATCAGCGATTGTAATAAATTGTTGGAGTTAAAGAGAAAGTTGAAATTAGGTGTAATAAACCCAAAGTAAAAACCATAAATCAAAATTGTATATATATATTATGAATACATGTTTCACATATCTTATATTATTATGTTTCACATGTATAAAACCTGGAAGAATTACTATGATGCATTAGCTTAATGGTTTGAGATCTTTTATCCTTTATGCAGAAAGAGTTTCCACGGTTGTAAGGGTTCTGGCTCAATCATTGGATGATTAATACCTTAGAAAAGGGATAGACCCTCCAGTTTAAAACTTTAACTTGCTTAGCATTATTGCTAACCAATTTTCCTCCTGCAGGTACCCTACCTTGTTGACAAGACTAAAGAGGCTCTACAAGATACCTAGCACTCCAATCCTAACACAAAGCAAAGTGGAAGAGGTTGGATTAGTGTTGGTGTATCCAACTATAGAACTAGGTTGGAATGCCAGAAATTTAAATAAAAAGAACTATTTTTCAAGTCTGCGGGTGCTTTACAGTTGGATGATACTAGGGTTGACTTTACCTTTTGTGTTTCCCACCTGACCACTCTGTCGAAGCTTCATTCTCCTCAGTGGAAGAACTACACCACCATTTCGAGCTTAATTTTGCATTTACGATAGCTATGGTGGTAATTTGCAAGTGCACGGTTGGACCCTTGACTGAACATGACGTTCTTTCATCCTCTGAAGCTACCTACCTTCTCTTTCTTTCTCCAGCTTGCACGGCTAGTGTTTATAGTAAAAAGGGATGATTTCCACAAGTTCCACCATTGAATTTCAACTTTAAAACCACAGGTAATAATTTGTGTTTCACCCATGGTTAAATCTTTAAACATTTCACCTAAAATTTTGTACCCTTTATTAACAGAACCGTGATTGCAACTGCAGGTGTGGCTGCTCTGCTAAATGCTTATCACTTTCACTGATAAGTTCTAGGCTTAAAAAGGGGGCTCTATCTATGTTTTTTTGTTTAAAGAATGCAATGTTTTGTTTGATTGGTCGTTTAAGTGTTTTCTGGTTTATCAGTGGTTCTACTGGTTGGCCGTAAGATATCAAAGGATTTCCTGTTGGGGTTTATCATCTCAAGCCATTCAGCTTCTGCATTAATGGTAACTTCAATTAACAGTTAGTAGGGTTTGTCCTTTGGCATAAAAATTTGTTTTGATGATTTGACATCGATTGTATATTCTGCATTTAAACGTTTAAACAGTGATGTTTTTAACTCTGTCCCGGCGAGAAGGAAATACATGCTTGTATTGTATCTTTTGGTTGTGTTTAGCGTAAATGAATACATAGTTTTGAAGTAGTAACTCTATCTGGTTTCAATCTTGGGTCTTCGTTAAGAAATATTATTTTGTCGGCTTGGTTTCAAAATCTGGTCTTTAACTTATAATAGTGGTGTTTATATAAGTATATATTTAGAGGTTTGTGTAACATATTGCAGTGTTATTTAATTTGATAACCCAGTTTGCGTGATAGTATAATCACATGCTAGGTTTTTATTTTGTTAATGTGATAGCCAGCAATATGGTTCTTGTAAAAATAATTCCGGCAAAGGTTATAAGTAAATTATGTTGTTTACATGCAAATCCTTTACCTTGGTTGTATGGTTATTACATCTTGAAAGACGACCTCCCAATGTTGATTTGTTTAATATAGTTAAAGTTTTAATATTCAGTTTAACTTGTAAATGAATAGAAATATACCTGATACTAATCTTGGAAAATAAAAGACTTCGGATCTTCTATTATGACTGCAACTTTCAAATAAAATATAATATATTAAATAACCCCACCTAGGTTCGATTCTTGACTGTAAAACAAATTAATAATCAAACCCTAGTTTTCGATGCTTGACTGTAAAACCAAAATATTAACAAACCCTAGGTTATTATGTTAATAACCTAACATATGCATAAGTAAAAGAAACTGTAAATCGAACAGTAATAAATGAATACACTAATCTTAGTATTATTTCAGCATTCAGATATGAAATAACATTACAATTAGAATTTTTCATACAACAAGAACTACATTGGAAATAAGTCTGGTTTAAGAAAGAAACATATCTGGGAATCGTAGTTTTAACAGCCACACACCACTTTGCCACTAAAACTAGTTAGCAATTTCACTTGCTTAGTTTCACCCCCTTGCCCAGACTCTGTTTAAAGTAGTTCCTTTGCAACCTCAAGTTTCCACCAATACTACAGAGAATAAGTTATCTCAGAACCTAGCATTCTCTTATGCTTCACTGACAGTTTTGATATAGAGCCTAACATATGTACGATGTTCACTAGAAGCTCTGTGAATTCTCAGGAATTCACTATAGAGCCTTCACTCATGATGATCTCTGGAAGCTCTGTATAGAATTCTTTTTCCTCATACTTTCTTCTTTCCTAGGACTTTTATAGCAAAATAACTAATTCCCTTGGATCTCGATAGAGAATGTNTACTTGTTTCTTTAAAAGTAAATAACAATAAAAATATCAAAATTAATTAGAGGGTGTTACTATCCTCCCCTCCTAAAAACGTCGCACCGTCCTCAGTGCTTAATTAGTATCATTAAAGTTTTGAAATAAAGTAGGAAAGTCATGTCTCATAGTTTCTTCCATTTCCCAAGTGGTTTCCTCCTCAGAATAATGTTTCCATTGTACTTTCACTTGTACAATAATCTGCTTCCATAATTGGATTTTTCCTCTATAAAAAATGCACATTGGTACGGTCGTATGGAAATCTCCCTCTGGTTCCACCTGTACATTATCCCAAAAGGAGGTAAAGCCAATTGATAAGCTCCATGCTCTATTCTAGCCAGAATTTCAAAAGGTCCCACATGTCTCGGTGCCAACTTAGCATAAAGTCCCAATCTTAGCTTTCTCTTCTTTGGTTTGACTCTCATGAATACATGTTCTCCTACTTTATACTCTTTAGTTGTTCATTTCTTGTCTGCATATTTTTTTTTGTCTATATTGGGCCATTTTTAAGTTTTGTTTTATTTGTCGTACCATTTCCTCCATTTGTGCTATCATATCTGGCCCTAAAGCCAATCTGTCATCCAAGTTACCCCAACTTAAAGGTACTTTACACCTCCTACCATACAACACCTCAAAAGGACTCATTTTGAGAGATTCTTGGTAGTTATTGTTATATGCAAATTCTGCTAGGTGAATATAATCCTCCCATTTACTTGGTTGATTCATCACATACATTCTCAACATGTCTTACAAGAATTGATTCACTCTCTCTGTCTTTCCATCAGTTTGCGGATGATAAGCTGTGCTAAAGTTCAGTTTTGTATCCACACCTTTAAATAATGACATCCAAAATTTGGAAGTAAATTTAGCATCACAATTTGTGATCACTATTTTTGGTATACCGTGTAGCCTAAAAATTTCCTTCATAAATATGTCAGCAATATTAACCGCTTTATAAGTGTACTTTACGGGTACGAAATGGGTTTTCGTGCTTAATTTATCCACTACAACCATAATGTTTCTTTGTTCTTGGTAATCCAGTAATAAAATCCATAGTGATAGTTTCCCACTTCCACTCTGGTATAGGTACGGGTTGCAATAAACCAGATAGATGTTGGTGTATGGCCTTAACCTGTTGAAAAGTAAAACATCGAGCTACATATTCAGATGCTTCTCTTTTCATATTTGGCCAATAAAAGTCTTTCTTTAAAGCTGTTATAAATTTATGATATCCAAGGTGCCATGCATACGGGTTATCATGTCATTCCTTAAAAATGACATGTTTAATACTGTATTGATTAGGAACATAGATTCGGTTTTTGAAACGTAAAAACCCTTCTGCATCAATCTGATAAAGTCTTTCTTTTGTTTCAAAATTTTTCTGGTTACATTTTCCATCCAATTTCTATATTGCTCACCATTAAATGATGCTTCTTTCAATAGAATTTTGAATTCAAATTCATAATTACTAATCAATACTGAATGTAATTTATGTTGTTGTCGTCTTAACGCATCTGCTACAATGTTTTCCTTTCCTTTTATGTGTTTGATGTTGAAATCATACTCACTCAGAAATGCAAGCCACTTGGCTTGACTGGCATTCAATGTTTTTTTGTCAAATAAATATTTTAACCCAATATTGTCTGTTAGTAACAGAATTTTCTTTCCAATTAAATAATGCCGCCAGATCTTAAGGGTTTGAATAATAGCTTCCAATTCCAAATCATCTATTACATATTTTGTCTCATGTTCCTTTAGTTTTCGTGATTCGTAACAAATTACATGACCTTCTTGAGTTAAAATCCCTCCTAACCCTTCCTTACTTGCATCAATACACACCACAAAGTCGTTACTTGGATCAACAACTTTTAGTACAAGTGCTGTGGTCAATAATTGTTTTAGTTTCTCAAATCTATCCTGACATTGTTGATTCCAAATAAATCTAACACTTTTCTTTTGTAAAGTGGTTATAGGATAAACTATTTTGGAAAAATTTTCTATGAATCTGTGGTAGTATCATGTTAATCCCATAAAATATATGATTTCATGTACATCTTTTGGTGCAGGACACTCCAATATAGCCTTGATATTTGCCAAATCAACTGCTATTCCCTTTTCTAAAATGACATGTCCCAAGTATTGTACCTATTTTTTATAAAAGTCACACTTACTTAATTTTGAATATAATTGATGTTCCTTTAAGGTTTCCAAAACCTTCCTTAAGTTCCCTTCATGCTCTACCTCATTCTTAGAATATACCAGAATATCATCAATGAATACCAACACTAATTTATCCAAAAATTTACTCAACACATTATTCATCATATTCATAAATGTTGTTGGAGCATTTTTTAAACTGAATGGCATTACCACAAATTCATAATGTCCATATCTGGTTCAGAATGCAGTCTTATGGATGCCCTCATCTTTACCTGAACCTGGTGGTCGTACCCTGATTGGAGATCAAATTTTGAAAATATTTGTGCTCCGTCGATCTAACCAAACAGATCATCTATTCTCGGTAATGGGTATTTATTTTTAAATTTCATTTTATTCAATTGTCGGTAATCTATGTACATTCTGAAGGTTCCATATTTCTTTTTAACAAACAACACAGGTGCTCCCCATGGAAAAACACTAGGTCGAATATATCGTTTGTCCAATAATTCTTGTGTCTGCATTCTTTACTCTATTAATTCTAGAGTAGTCATACAATAGGGAGCTCATGACACCGATGTTGAACTCGACATTAGATCTATGGTAAAATCTAAATCTCGTTTACGTGGTAACCCGGGTATTTCCTTAGGAAATGTATCCTAGAATTCCTTCAAAATAGGGAACTGTTCCATTGTTGTTTTAGGATTTTCCATCTCCATTTCATTAAATTTGATGGCATACAACTGAAAACCTTTCCTAAAACATTGTTTTAATTATACTGTAGAAATTTTTCGAGTTGATATAGGTCTGTAAATTCCTTTTACTGTGTGCCTTTTAACTTCCTCATCCATCCAATCAAAACTTTTATGTAAACAATTGATGATGGCTCTATGAGTTTCTAACCAGTCCATACCTACCAAAATATCATATGATCCTAACGGGAGTATGTTCAAGCTTACTGTAGTATTCAATCCATTGAAACTTATTCTGCAATCCTTAACTATTTCAATAACTTTCATTTTCATTCATGCCACTAGTTGCAAATACCATGCATTCTTTTGCTTTTCTTTACTAAGTTTACATTTTTCAAGTACTCTTGGTGTAACGTAACTTAAACTAGCTCTCGAATCAATAAGTATAGAAACATACGTACTTGATATTTTACCTTCTACTTCCAACATGGAAGATTGATGATTTGTCGGGCCTGTTTTCCAAAGCAACAATAATTCTAGGTATGTTCCTGGCTATATCATTAACCGTAGAAGATTCTTGTAGCATATTTACAAGAGCCATTTTTCTATTGGGATTGTGAGGACATTTTCTATATAGATGAGGTCCATTACAACCCCAACATTTAACATCTTTAGCAATGTTGTTCCACCCACCGTTGGTAGTACTAGTACCCTTTACTCCACTGCCGATATTTGCACCATGTTTAATATAACTGTTATCAATACGACTTCTTGTTCCTTTCCCGAAAGGTGATGGTTTAAATCCCTTTTTACGGTGATTCATCTTCTCATTCTTTTTATTTTTCCAACTTTTAGTTAATTGTGATATTTGTTTGACAAATGATAACACTTGCCTCATCCATGGTCTTAGGCATATCAAACTCAATATTTTCCTTATAAGCTGGGTGTAATCAGCTGATAAACCTATAAACCTTGGCTTTTCCATCTCTTAAATACGGTACATAACATTGTAAATTTACAAACTTGGTCACAAATTCCTCCATGGTTAATGTCCCTAGTCGTAGGTCATTGAATTCTTTGGCTTTCTCATCATAATACCGTTCCGACATATAATTCTTTTTAAATATTTTTTTAAAGATTTTTCAACTCAACTCTTTTTTGTGTATGGTGTTTACAGTTTTACCCTCCTTCCACCACAGAGTATATTTTCCGCTCAGCTAAAAGATTGGTAAGCATGTTCTCAAGTTGTCGTCATATCTATATACATGAAAATATCATTTAATATTAAGCAACCAAGCTTCAACTGCCTCTTATGATTCTCCATCAAATGTTGGGGGTCTTAGCTTTTTAAATTCTCCTTGCAGCTCTACAGGATGTTTTTTTCTATTTATCAACTTTTATCTCCTTATATTTCTTTAGGTCTTGTATGATCACATGAATTTTTTCTGTTGCTTCTTCACTACTGTCATATGGTGTTGCATTTTTTCTTTTCTTTCCAATACTACAAGAGTTTTGACCATTATTCTTTTGTGGTTCTGTCAAACTTTTGAGAATGAGTTCATTTATCTCTTCTTGATCTGATTTAGCGTTCATAAGTTTAAGGTTATCTCCTTAAGACTTTCCATATCCACTTTCAAACTCCTCATTGTCTCCAACATCTCTGATTGCATATCTGCATTTCGCTTCTCTCCAAGTTCTACAAAGAAACGTGCATTCTCTAAAGCTGACATATCTTCTGGTACCTCTTCTTCTGGTACCTCTTGTTTTGTCTGCTTGTAACAATACGTATTCTTTTGTTATTTATAGATATTTCTAATCAATGTTCTTAGGTGTATTATACATTTTTAAGCATGCAGTGTCCCAATAGGTCATAGTTTTGCTAACCTCACTCTGACACCATTTCGTAACAAACCCAAAGTTAAAACCATAACTCAAAATTATATATATATATATATATATATATATATATTATATACATGTTTCACATATCTTACATTATTCTATTTCACATGTATAAAACATGGAAGAATTACTATGATGCATCAACTTAATGGTTTGAGATCTTTTATCCTTTATGTAGAAAGAGTTTCCACAGTTGTAAGGGTTCTGCCTCAATCGCTGGATGATTAATACCTCAGAAAAGGGATAGACCCTCCAGTTAAAACCTTTAACTTGCTTAGCATTATTGCTAACCAATTTTCCTCCTGCATGTACCCTACCTTGTTGCCTAGACTAAAAAGGGTCTACAAGATACTTAGAACTCCAATCCTAACACAAAGCAAGGTGAAAGAGGTTGGATTAGTGTTGATGTATCCAACTATAGAACTAGGTTAGAATGCAAGAAATTTAAATAAAAAGAAGTATTTTTCAAGTCCGTGAGTGCTTTATAGCTGGATGATACTAGGGTTGACTTTAACTTTTGTGTTTCCCACCCGACCACTCTGTCGGAGCTTCATTCTCCTCAGTGGAAGAGCTACACCACCGTTCGAGCTTAATTCTATGTTTGCGATAGCTATAGTGGTAATTTACAGGTGCTTTGTTGGCCCTTTGAATCAACATGATGTTCTTTCATCCTCTGAAGCTACCTACCTTCTCGTTATTTCTCCAGTTTGCACGGTTAGTGTTTACAGTAAAAAAGGATGGTTTCCACAAGTTCCACCATTGAATTTCAGCTTTAAAATCACAGGTAAGAATTTGTGTTTCACCCATGGTTAAATCTTTAAACATTTTCCCTTACATTTTGTCCCCTTTACTAACAGAATGGTGATTGCAACTACATGTGTGGCTTCTCTGCTAAATGATTCTCGCTTCCACCGGTAAGTTCTAGGTTTAAAAAGGGGTCTCTATCTCTATTCTGTTGTTTAAGGAAGGCAACGTTTTGTTTGATTGGCCATTCAAGTGTTTGTTGTTTTATCAATGGTTCTATTGGTTGGCCGTAAGATATCAAAGGATTTTCTGTTGGGGTTTATCATCTCAAGCCATTCGACTTCCGCACTAATGGTAACTTCAATTAAAACTTAGTAGGGTTTTCCATTTGGCATACAAATTTGTTTTGATGATTTGATGTCGGTTGTATATTCTGCATTTAAATGTTTAAACAATGATGTTTTTAATTTTATCCTGGCAAGAAGGAAACACATGCTTGTATTGTATCTTTTGGTTGTGTTTAGCGTAAATGAATACATAGTTTTGAAGTAGTACCTGTATCTTCTTTCAATCTTGGGTCTTCGTTAAGAAATATTATTTTCTCGGCTTTGTTTCGAAATTTTGTCGGTAACTTATAATATCGTGTTTATATAAGTATATATTCACAGGTTTGTGTAACATATTAAAGTGTTCTTTAATTTGATAACCCGGTTTGGGTGATATTATAATCGCACACTAGGGTTTTATTTTGTTAATGTGATAGCCATCAACACGGTTCTTATAAAAAGAATTTCAGCAAAGGTTATAAGTAAATTTTGTTGTTTACATGCAAATCCTTTACCCTGGTTGTATGGTTATTATGTCTTGAAATACGACTTCCCAATGTTGATTTGTTTAATATAGTTAAAGTTTTAATATTCAGTTTAACTTGTAAATGAATAGAAATATACCTGATACTAATCTTGGAAAATGAAAGACTTCGAATCTTCTATTATGACTGCAACTTTCAAATAAAATATAATATATTAAATAACCCTATCTTGGTTTGATGCTTGACTATAAAACAAAGTAATAATCAAACCCTAGATTTTGATGCTTGACTGTAAAACCAAAATATCAATAGACCCTAGGTTATTATGTTAATAACCGAACATATTCATAAGCAAAAGAAACTGTAAATCGAACAATAATAAAGGAATACAATAATCTTAGTATTATTTCAACATTCATATATGAAATAGCATTACAAGTAAAACTTTTCATACAACAAGAAATGAATTGGAAATAAGTCTGGTTTAAGAAAGAAACATATCTGGAAATCGTAGTTTTAACAGCCACACACCACCCTGCCACTGAAACTTGTTAGCAATTTCACTTGCTTAGTTTCACCCCCTTGCCCAGAATCTTGGGTTTAAAGTAGTTCCTTTGCAGCCTCAAGTTGCCACCAATACTAGAGAGAATAAGTTATCACATAACTCGACATTCTCTTATGCTTCATTGACAATTCTAATACCGAGACTAACATTTGTACGATGTTCACTGGCAGCTCTGTGCTATCTCAGGAATTCATGTCTCTGGCAGCTCTGTCTATGATTCTTTTTCCTCATAATAATCCTCTTTTTTCCAACTTAGGACTTTTATAGCAAAATAACTAATTCCCTTGAATAGTGGCCTCTTGTCTCCATAGAGAATGTTGTAGGTTTGATAACTGTTTTTAAATCCAAGTTTCTGTCAATTTACTGTGAAAATGTTAAAACTTCCAATTCCCAATTATAAATATAAAATCCAATTTACTTGTTTCTTTAAAAGTAAATAACAATAAAAATATGAAAAGTAATTAGAGGGCATTACATTAGGAGAATTGATGTACAACATGGCAAGATTGGATGGTGATATGGCATAATTTACTATGCCTTAATAGCTAATATAGGTAAAACTTAACAAGGTGTATAAAATATGGCAAATCCAAGCTATCAATAAAACTCTGACTACAAATTGTGGAGGGCAGATAAGCCTTTGACTGGAAATGGGAAATAAGCCTTACGATTCCATTGCAACTAATAATGAATAAATCCAAAGAAAGTATGTATTCACATGTTTTTTTAATCCAAGTAGCTACTAGCAAATATATAAGCACACAATTACAACAAAAAAAGTATGTATTCACATGTTTTTTTAATCCAAGTAGCTACTAGCAAAGATATTGTTATGAATATTTAAATGATATTATTAATTATAGATAAATAAATTAATAGTTACTAAGGTGAAAGGGTGTAAACCTTCACTATGAATGCTCAAGCCTTATAAAGGTAAGCCTCATTGTAATATTTTATCATCATCTATCAATATATTATTATTTTATTATCAATCATGGAAGTTGGATTCACTTCTTAACTGTCCAATCGGATACGGTTGTACCATTTGGTATCAGAGCAAATTTGCTCCTCTAGCACTGAGCTTGGATTTGGATCATCCACTTAATTTCACCCATCACTCATTCTTCATTCTTCATTTCTCTCCCACATCCTCCCTTCCTCTGCTTGCTGATCCACACAACTCCCCCACTCGCTTCCTCGCCACTCCACATGCTTGTGCAACCCCCTCCACTCTCCTACACGTTTTCTTCACTTCCACTCCCCATTCACCCTCCATCAATGCCATTTTCTCCCACACAGACCTGCACCCACACTCCTAGCTACCCATTCCCTCACACTCCTACGCAGCTACAAATCCCTAACGGTCCTCTCTTATCTTGACAACTCACCTCCACCTCTTCTCGCGTTGTTTGTCTGCTGCCACACTCCCACGCAGATCACCACTACTCTCACCTACGACTCCAACCACACACTATCCTCATTCCTTCGCCTCACAACCTCCCATGCTCAACCTCCATCTATGTGTTTCAATTTCCTCATGCGTTGCTTCCTCCTTCTGCATGCCTTCATCCCTTAGTGTAGACCACGCTCAGACCACACATTTTGCACCACACCCAACCACTACACTCCAACGCCCATTAGAGGAAGTTTCAATCCAAAATGGGCCTTTCAACCCTAATTCAAATTCCATGTCATCATGTGCAAGCCAATGAAATTGCTTTAAATTTGAAATACTGTATAGGTCTTAAACAATTCTTTAATATAAATTTGGGGATAGGTATCATAAAAAAAACTTATTTTTTTTGTATTTTTGGCATATCTCCCTGTGGGTTTACTCAAATTCCAAGCAGGAGAGATCCCTGAATGCGGAATTAAATTCTGCATCCAAAGAGTACCCACACTCCATACTTTTGACGGACCCCGCTACCCCAAAAGCAAATGTCATCATCACATTTTTTCAGGTATTTCTTGCTTTTGGGGTAGCGGGGTCCATCAAAAGTATGGAGTGTGGGTACTCGTTGGATGCAAAATTTAATTCTGCATCCAGGGAGCTCTCCCGCTCGAAATTTGAGTAACATCATCATCACATTTTTCTAGGTATTTCTTGTTTTTGGGATAGCGGGGTACATCAAAAGTATGGAGTGTGGGTACTCATTGGACGCAGAATTTAATTCCGCATCCAGGGAGCTCTCCCGCTCGAAATTTAAGTAAAAACATAGGGAGATATGTCGAAAATCCGAACAAAAAAATAGTTTTTTCTTTTCTTCCTCCAAAATTAAAAAATATTATTTTATTATTTTAACTATTATTTTATTATTTTCCTTAAGAGGCCCATTTTGAGTTGAAATTTTCTCTAATGCACCCTTTTACGACTTCCCTTCACGTCCCTCCTTTCTATTCTCCCTTCTCCACCTGCGTAGACTCCATTCACTAACCATTTGTCTGGATCCTCATACTCCTAAGCTCCCATCCCTGCTCATCCATCCTCAATGTCAGCTGCCAACAACTAGGGCTTCAAACCCTAAAAAAAAACCATCAATTTTTCAATAAAATAAATAAAATAAAATATTATTATTATTATTTGATAGTAATTATTATTATAAATATTTATTTTAATATATTTAAACTTTTCAAAAAAAAAACTATATACCAAACTATTTATATAGCTTATAAAAACAATAATAATAATAATAATAATTATTATTATTGTTTTTTATTATTATTATTTATTATTATTCAAGAAAAAATTAAAGATTTTGTATAAGACATTTTCCACCCCTCATAAGCCAAAAAGCGTCCAAATACATACAAGGACCAAGACCATGGTTGAATTAAAAGACCAAATCGAGAAATTAGAGAAGGATGGCAAGGCCCTTGTCACTAACCAAAAAAGATTGAAGGAAGAGATAAAAAATAACAATACAGTGCTTAAGAAAGAAATCAAAGACAAAATTGTTATGGTACTAGAAAGAAGGCTAGATGAAAATTTTGACATCATGAACGAGAAACAAAAATACTTGGATGACAAAATGAGTACCATGACTCAAGATATAAACACCATAACATAGAACTTGAGTACCATGACGCAGAACCATAATACATTAATGGAGGTGTTACAAAAACTAATGCCTTGTACAGACCATGTCAGAAGTCCAAACATGTTAGATGCCTCATTTCATGTTTACACACAAGAAACACTTGCCAAGAATCAAGAATATTTGCAAAAAGAAATAAAGATTAACAATGCAACGCTTAAACAAGAGATAGAAACAAAAGTAATGCGAGATATGGAGGCACGAAGCAAAAATAGAAGCTATCATTAAGATAGTAGAGGAGGAAAGGATAAAAATAATCGCCAACAACGAAGTAGTTCAAATATATCAGTTTCACCGTCCAATAGCTCTAAACCACCATCAAATTGTAAAGCAAAAGGAAACCAATACCATCCTTACATAGTGTACTCTCCTAAGGAAAAAATAGAGTTGTTGAAATACAGTGGAAGTGAAGACCAATGCGTTTCCTGGTTAAAAAAAGCAAAAGAGTACTTTGACATCTACAATATTCAATCTAACAAGGAGAAGTTGAAATATGCGTCAATGCATATGGAAGGGTACACCTATAATTGGTACTTATCATGGAAGAGATACAATTTTGCCTATACCTGGAACTTGTTCAAAAATGATTTTTTTAATAGGTTTTAAGGAATCGCAAAAGATGAATTTTTCAGTAAACTTACCAGGTCACAATAGGTCAAAAGCGTTGAGGAATTCACACATCAGCGGGAATCCCTATTGACGTGAGTATTTGGGTTTTCTGACAAACAAAGACTCAAAACCTATTTAGGAGGTCTTAAAGCATACCTCCAAAAAGAATTAAAGATGAATGACATATCTAACTTAAAAGTGGCAAGACATAAAGAAAAAGCTGTAGAACTCAAATTGAAAGGAATAAAAACAAGAGGCGATAAGCATTATCGACAAGAAAATGAGACACAATGTAGATATTGTGAAAATAATTGGTCACCCAGTCATCAACGCCACAAACCTCAATCATATGCCTATGAAATTGAAAATAGGTCGAAAACATCTAATAGTTACTCTGATAATAAAAGAAAAAAATAAAAACACATGCCGTCGATGTAATGGCGACTGGACCCCAGGCCATAAATGTAGGAACAATCAGACAATACAGTGTAGAATCATCAATGGAAAGGAAGTGCAAGTCTCTGCAAAAGAATTCTCGTCTGATTCTAATACCGACACAGAATAAGAATGAAGGATGAGATTAGAAAAATCAAGCTTTAAGGACAAAGCTTTCCCAAGGGGAAGGCAATGTTATGAATATTTAAATGGTATTATTAATTATAAATAAATACATTATTATTTACTAAGGTGAAAGGGCGTAACCCTTCACTATGCATGCTCAAGCCTTATAAAGGCAAGCCTCATTGTAATATTTTATCATCGTCTATCAATATTTTATTATTTTATTATCTATCATGGAAGTTAGACTCACTTCTTATCTGTCCAACTGGATACGGTTGTACCAGATATAAGCACACAATTAATTTTGTTATTCTTGTTTAGAGATTCTGAAATTAGACCTTGTTAACACTTGAGTCCAGTTCCAAGATAATTGGAAATAATATGTTGTCAGCACATATTGTTTCCTTGCACGTGGTGCTTGCTAACTACAAAGAGAATCCCTAGATGACTGTAGGAGTCACACCATGATGCAATAGACAGACAGTACCCTGAAACCTATAGATTTGTATAGATTTTTGCCATAAATAAATATGTACACAAAATTAAAATAGTAAACAATTTAAGGATTAGAAAAATGTACCGAAAATGAAGCAATAATTATCTATGAATAAAGGAATACATTTAATGCAATTATTCTATGAAAAATGCGCCAATAAATTAACAAAGCCAGAATTTACAACAAGCTATAATATAATTGTTTAAAGGTTAAAAATAACATGGAAACCAGTTCAGAAAATTAATACTAAGTTAGGCATGCAACCCACTACAACTGTAATGACAAAAACACACATTGCTAAATGCAAAAAAAAAACGTCATGGCTTTGGAATATTGGTGTAAGTCATGGTAGTCATCTTTTGTTTTGGGATACATTATATTATAAAAAAACCAATATGTTCATGTTCAGTTAATCAAAACTGATGTTGTTGTTGTTGTTGTTGCTATTTTTGCATAGGGAGCAACTACCTATTATGGGTAGATTTATTTTTATATTTTTCTAGGTAGGTATCCCTTTTGTTGATTGCATTTCGGATAGCTTTCCCGATCTGAACTTTTTTCGTCGGCTTTACCAACAAAAGAAACATTAGGTGTTGTTAATTTTAAATCCATATATAAGGAGCTAGACTTGGAAAATATTACAAGAGTTCTAAAACTAGCCTACTTTTTTCCATTTTTTTATTTTAATAATAATATAATCTTATGATGACGAAGGATCTTGTTACATATTTACCCACGATCTAGATGAAAAATTAGCTTGTTATCAGTGTTTTTATCCTCTTAGCAATGTGGTGGTGATCTGGGGATTTTGATTTTTTAGGTGAATGGTAGCGATTTTAGTGGCCATGTATTGATAGCATGTACCTTTTCTTTGTGGTAATTTAGGGTAGGTTTTACTTACAATGACCAAGTGTCAAAGTCTAATCTTCTCAAAATTTACAACTTGGTCATACAATAATGAGATCACCATCCTTAAGGACCTCAACTAATGGACTGGTGAGATTTGCTTGGCACGAGAATGATCCTCTTCGTAGTATCATCCATGGGATTATGACAAAATTATGATGGTAAGGCATGATATTGTCCCTTTTCATGAGTTGGGCGATGAAATGGTTGATTAACCAATAATCTAGTGATAAAAGGCTAAGCATAAAGGTACATTGATCAACTGATAAATAGATGGCTTCATCTCATCATGACTAAAAGTCCAAAACATGAATATAAAACAATCTTATAATGTTGATACAGTATTAGTGCAATTGTGTAATCTCACAAGATCTCCACGCTAGTGAAAATTCATATTCATCTTATTTTATTCTAACATAAGAATCTTATTTATAGGGAGTTCATATCTCCTAAAGATTTATATTATTTTAGGGAATTCATATCTTATTCATAAAATAAGATCTCATGGAGATCTTATTTATAGGGATACTCGATATGGAATTATAGCTATATATAAATGTGAATTTAAAAGAAAAAATGGCACACCCACAATTTTTAACTCGACTCATTCCTCATTCCCAAATGTTTGATTTGCAACATTGCATTTACACATCCTTCCTACTAGACAATTGTACACAGCCTTATGTAGGAAGCTCCTCTATTAGCTAGTAGCTTATTATCATTCTTCGTACAACATCATTTCTCTTACAACAACAAGTAGCAATGCTTAGGACATTTCCACTTCATGGATCTTGTTATCAATATAAGGTTGAAACTAAGTATAATGTGGGTTGACTAAATAGAACTTTGAAGCATCCCATAGTTGAGTAAACTGCAATTGCTCATATTTAATAAGATTATGCTCTTGGACAAACTATGAATCAAGTGTTAACTGATATAAGCAAAATTTCTAACCAAGGGATAAGGACATTATTATCTTAGGGATCTTGTTTAGATGATTGTGATGTTTGACTAAAAGATGATGCCCTTCTATCGAGTTTTTTATTACTTGAATATTCAAGTAATAATGAAACCCGTTCTTGTCACAAAAGATCATACATGTAAATAAATATTGAAGTTGAGCAATTCATTTGAGTTGTTTGGTTTGAAGGTAGCAGGGAGATGGGAGCTAGGGTTTGAAGGTTGGAGGGTTTGAGGGTTTGTAGCCATGGCGGTAATGGCTCCGTAGAATCCACTCAGCCCTCTTTCTACGACCTATGGCGTCAAGATTCTCCACATCTACAGCTCGTTATTTCCATTATTCTGATTTTTCCGCGTCTTAGCACTAAAGGGGGGTTACTGGCTTTACTTAGCACTCTCCCTAATCCGCGACTGCTTTCACGGGATTCTGCCACCCTTTTGGGAGTATTATGGTTTCTGCATGGGTTTTTTGGTCATGACGTTCTGTGCGTTATCACCTTTTGCTATTTGACTTTCCTTGTGCCCGAGGACAAGACGATTCGGTGTACCTAGCTAGGTGACTTTCTCTTGTAGACCAGAAGTCTTCCTCGGACCTAATCTCATGGATGGTTGCAGTTTCCAGGAGCTATAGAATTGGCTTCGGACCTAGTATTTGAGGTATTTCTATTTTGTCCTTAGTCTCTTTGTTCTTAACTTACTATTAGAGGGGCTTAGGGGGTTTTCTGATTTAATGATTGCGTTTGTTGGCATTATTACAAACATGGAGTCTGCCCTCCCTTGAGGGTTAGTACCAACCATGCAAAAAAAGTGGGAAGTTTTATTATTGTTTATTTTCTGGGTATTTTGGTAGACTATCAGCCATCCTCATTTTATTTTTTTGACTCTCTGGGGCTTCATTTCCAATCAGGTTTGTCGGTCTGCCCTTTGTTTTTCCTGGTTCTTTCTCTGCTTGGTACCAACAACTCCTTTCACGGCTCTTTAGCTCCTTGTTGGGTTTTTTCAGATATGGAGTCACCGGAGCTCTTCCCACCCTGTGGTCCTTCTAGGGACTCTAACCGTTCATCCTGGTATTCCATGCATAGAAAAGATAAACAGTGAAAATCCCTAGATTCTAAGTGTTGCTATGTGCTGGGAAGGGACGTCATGTTAGATAGGGTTTTGGAACTTTGTCGTCGGGCTTTGATAGGCATACTAGAGTATTGTAATCTGAGCAAGGAGGAATGGGTAGCCGGGGCTACTGTCCACTGGAAACCCATCCTCAACTATGTCCCAACCATTAGTCTCATTGCCAACAAGTGGTTGGTTTTCGTTTTTAATCAACATAAGGATGCCTCTCGCATATTGAACTCTCTCTGGACCATAGAAAATAGCTCGTTGGTTCTTAGTCATCGGCACTCTAGGTTTTATCCCCTTGAGGAAAGAGTCATCAAGCATCATCTCTGGGTGTTGTTACCGGCCCTGCCCTATCCTCTATGGCATAGGGACCTCCTGATTGGATTGGCTAATAATTTAGGAAGATTTGTGGCACTGGAAAAATATTTTCACCTCCTATTCGATAAAAGAAAGGCTAAAGTGTTGGTGGAACTAGATGTTTCAAAAGGGCTCTTACCTAAGATTGAGATAGATTGTGGCAGTATAATCCTTGTTTAGAAATTGGATTATCTAAACATCTCCTTTCACTGTAGTTTTTGCTGCGAGACAAGACATTTACTGAATAAATGTACCTCTCTTTGTCATGGTCGGCCCTTAAAACTTGGCTTTTTTTATTCTGATCCTTCATCGGAATCGTTGTTGGATGTTTCCCCTCATGCCGTTTCCTCTGGCTCTCCTTCGCCCTAGGGACCCTATGATTCCTTGACTATCTTTGGGGATCTAACCAATGTGGATTTACAGGTTATCCAAGATATTGAAAATGGAGCTAGAGCTTCTCCGATGTTACATCCTTATTTAACACTTGCGACTACCTTGACCTCTTCCCATGTACCTGCTGCATCTCCTTTTCATCATCTTACTGAGTCTCCTGTGATGCCTCCCCCAATCTCTTAGACTCCTTTGATCCATTATTTGGATGCCCCTTTGATGTATCCCCCCCCCCCCCTTTCACTTTAGAGGATTTTCCTCCCTTACAGAGAGCCCCTTACTTGTTTCTTTAGATGCTCAACATAGTCCTATCTCTTCACCCGCATTTATGGATCCCTCCCTTATGAAATCACTAGAAATATTTTCAAACAAGTCTCCTATCTCTCCTTCTACCCTGTCATTGGATTCTATTAGGTATGTTAACATTACTATCATAAAGTTGAGGAAAAATAAGTCCTCTGATGTCTCTGGCCCTTCAGGTCTCTATACTCCTCTCTCAGCTAGGATCAAAGCTGCTGCCAAATCCCTTAACTCACCTTAGGAACTTAGAGCATTTTCACCTGCTTCACAGGTTGACCCATGAGGATTTTATCTATGAACATTAGTGGGTTTGTGGGGATAACCAAACAAAGATCCCTCACTTCTGTCTTCTCCTCTATGAAACCTGATATGATTTTGATTCAAGAAACTATGTGTGATCACTTCTCTGCTCTCCTTAATTTTTCCAAGATAAAGCATGACTGGGAATCCTGTGCTTTGGATTCCTATGGTCTCTCTGGGGGTCTTCTTACTGGTTAGAACCCTCACATTACTCTATGCAAGGCCTTTCATTCCTATGTCGGTATACTGATTAAGGCTAGATTCAAAGGAATTGACTTTGTCTTCTCAATTCTGAACTGCTATGGGCCCTATTCTAATAGGGTTTTTTTCTAGGACAATGTTGTGGCTAGAGGAATTTTTTACTATCCCAACCTAATCCTAGCCGGGGACCTTAATTTTACTCTCTCAGATGTTGAGATTTGGGAGAGAAAAACTCGCATGGACCATCTGGTACATTATTTTACAAATCTTCTGGATAAATCTAATCTGGTGGATCTTGCTCCACTTCATCCTGGTCCTACATGGAGAAATGGTAGATCAGGGTTAGAAGGTGTTAGTAAGCGCATTGATAGATTCCTGGCTTCCATGCATATTATACCTATTCTGAATAACTTCAAGTCCTGGATCCAACCCTCTGAAATCTCAAATCATTATCCTATCTGTCTAGAATGGAACAATACACCTCAGTGTCATCTCTATCCATTCAAGTTTAATAGGGCTTGGCTTTTGGAAAATGAATTCTCTGAGATTGCACATAATTCATGGAACACTCAGCTCCTTTCTCCTCTGAACCCTATGTCGGCTCTTACTCATAAGCTCAAAAGGCTGAAGGAGAAAACTATGAAGCAAATTAAAGCTATTGAAGCTAGCGATGTGGATCTAGCCATTTAATCTTTACTTACAATCTAGTCTTCTGGTATTTTGTATGTGCATGAGACCACACAAATTGCCATTCTGAAATATAGGAAGGATTCTTTGTTGACCCATTAGATCCTCACTTGGAAACTTAAAAGTAGAGTTGATTGGATTAATGAAGGGGATGCTAATACTAAATTTTTTCACTCCTATGCCTCTGCTAGAAGGAATTATAAATCCACATGGGGTCTTCAAAACCATTTAGGTGAGATGATTGAGGACAAAGCTTAGCTCAAACTCCTTAGTGTTTCTCATTTCTCTGATGATGTATTGACCAATATTGAAGACCAACTCAAGGTTGTTAGACTGTTTCCCTCTATGGTCCTGGAAGAAGAAAAAGACTCTTTTCTGTCAGACTTCTCTCTTTCAAAGATTGAAGGTCTACTTAAGGGTTTCAAAAAGGACAAAAGTCCTGGTCCTGATGGCTGGCCCATTGAGTTTTATCTGCATTTTTTGAACTTATTGGTCAGGACATCCTCAAGGCTGTTACACATTCTCGTACTGAAGGTAGGGTGTCTGGTTCTCTAAATGCTACTTTTATTACACTTATTCCTAAATGTGACAAGCCCCTCTCCTTTGAAAATTATAGGGCTATCTCCCTATGCAATCTGATGTATAAGGTGATCTCTAAACCAACAACTAATAGAGTAAAACCAATTCTAGACAGAGCTATGTCTTGGAATCAGTTTGGCTTCCTTCATAATAGGCAGATTGTTGAGCCTATTGGCATTACCTAGGAAGTAATGCATTCTATTAAAGTTGAAAAGAGGCATGTTTTTATCCTTAAGCTAGACCTTGTCAAGGATTTTGATAGGGTTGATTGGACATTCCTTAGATTGGTTCTTCTTCAGATTGGGGTACCTGCTATTGGCGTTAACTGGCTTTTGGGCTGTGTGGAATCTTGCAATTTTGTAGTTTTTATAAATGGCACTCCCTCTAAATTCTTCCTGGGTTCGAGAGGCATCAAACAGGGATGTCCCCTCTCTCCCCTCCTTTTCATTCTAATTATCGGAAGCCTTAGCCTACTGATCTCAAATGCTCATCGTAGAGGGAATATTGTGGGTATAAAAGTTTCTTCTTCCATGAATCTTACACATCTGTTATTTGTCGCTGATGTTATTTTGTTTGGGTTAGGGACTGTTGAGGAATGGAAACATTTTAAAGCATTAATATATCTCTTCTGCTCTACTACTGGGATGAAAATCAAGGAGCAGAAGTCTTCTTTTCTGTACAATGAAATTGATGAACTTACTAGAGCTAATGTTGTAGCCTTACTTCCATTCAAAATGGAACCTTTGTCTTATGGATTCAAGTATTTAGGCTATTATTTGAATCCTTTGGGCTATCATGTTAGTGACATTAAAATTTTTGAAAACAAAATCAGTAATTGGACTTACAGACTCTTAACTCTTGGAGGCAGATTGATACTGGTGAAAGCAGTTTTGATGGGGCTGGCTGTATATTGGCTCACTCTAGCAAGGATGCCCAAAACCATATTGAACTTTCTAAGACGCACTATATTCAATTTTCTCTGGGGTAAGTCTTATGGTAATTATAGGTGTCACCTAGTGGATTGGCAGTTGATCTCCAGGCCTTATGATTTAGGTGGATGGAATATCATGAATCTTGAGTGGTTTAGTCTGGCCCTCATACTCAAATGCTTGTGGATGATTTTATAGGGTAAAGGTATCAGATATCTTAAAAACAAGTCTGTAGTGGATTGGATCCGTTCCCAAGCCTTTATTATTCAGGGTACTTCTTACATTTGGAACGGATTTATTCGAACTCTGTCTTGGATCACTAGATGCTTGGGATGGAGAGTGGGTAATGGTAAAGATATAAGGATTGGGGTTCATCCCATAGCTGGTCTAAATTTGGATTTTGTCCTTCCTGAGGATATTAGAGCCTACTTGGAGGACTTTGGAATTTCTTCACTTGTTGATGCTCAGTACTGGGGTTCAGAACTCCATGGCCAGCAGTATTGGCTTACTGCTGAGGACCTAGACCTGGATGGCTCCTAGAAGGTGTTGTGGTCCAATTACATTGAAGGGATTTCTCATGGTTGTATTTGACTGAGTAATAGGTTGGATTCTCTGGCTTGGATGTATAATAAGAGTACATGGCCGGTCACAGCCTGGTTGGCATATGAATCTATTGCCTCATGTCATTGTCCCAATATTCCAGAAAATATTTTGGTAATTATCTGGAAATTTAACTTACCTCTGAAAGTGATTTTTTTTGTATGGTTGTGCCTAACCAATCGGATTAATACCTGGGATACCTTACAAAAGAAGGGATGGATCGGTCCTAGCTGTTGCTGCTTATGCTTTGGGGATGCATAATCGGTCAACCATTTATTTGTTGATTGTAGTTTCACTAAGGAGATCATCGGTGGACTCAGTATTGCACTCCAACGTAACATCACTTGGAATGAACCAACTTTCAAGCAAAGTCTGGTTAAGTGGACTGGGATTGAGAAAGACCTGAAGTATCTCCCCCTTCTAATGACCTAAAAGCTTTGGATTACACACAATAGAGTTATATTTGATAATTTCAGGTCTTCAGCAAAGCTCACCATTCACCTTATTCTAGAACAGCTTCATAGATATAAAGTGAAGATTGCTACAAGAACTAACAGGAGTTTAATTGGTATGGAACCAGTCTATGATTTTCCAATCGATTTTTTTGATGGTGCCTCAACAAATAGAACTAGGGGCATTGGTGTACACATCATTCTGAGAAAAGAACATTATTTTCATTTAAAATTAGGCTGTGGTCAGAGTACCAATACACGGTCTGAACTTATTGCTCTCTGGGTTCTTTTAGTATTCTCCAAGCTTATTGGGCTTCCATATTTGCATATCAGAGGGAACTCTTCGACAATCATAAATTGGTTTAATGGGAAGGCTTCCCTAGAGACTCTGGATCTGGCAGGCTGGTGTAATGAGATCATGACCCTCCAATCTTGCTTCATCCATCTCGAATCATCTCATGTCTTCGGAGAATTCAATGTCTAGGCGGACAACTTATCTAAGGAGGCACTCACTTTACCATATGGGATCCTATATTTCTTGGAATTTATTAAGGAAGTATGCCATTGGCATGGCTCTGTTCAGCTCTTTTGATTACAAATTCTCCCCTTCTCTTTCTTTGGCGATTGATTTTGATCTTTCATCTTTGATGATTGCATTTTTATCCCTGTAGTGTCTCCTTAGATCAGCTTGACTGTATAGACTTGAGTACTGTTTGCTAACTTGATTCGAGATGGGGACTGGAAGATTGTTTTTTCGTTATTGCTTCCCCCTTTGGTGAAGCTTCGTTTGATGCCTACTATTTGTTTTCTGGAGATGTGATTGAGCTTATGTTCTTAGATGAAGCTTGTTCTTTTATATTTGTACTCATGTTGCAGCACAAAGGTTTCTTCCTTTGCTGGAGCTTCATATAATGCCTACTTTTTTGTATATTGGAGTTGTGACTGAGCTCATGCTCCTGGCTATGGCCTGACTTTTCATATTTGTACTCTTGATGCAGCACAAAGGTTTCCTTTGATTCAGACGAATAACAAGGAACTGCTATTTTTCTCCTGGAAAAAATAAATAAATATTGAAGTGACTAACTCTCAAAGTTTTAGGAATTTAATGTGCTAAGGAAATGTGTTTTTGTTTCAAATAATGCATAGAAAAGGTAACTGAACCCAACTACTTCTATCTTTTATAATTTAATTTATGTCTATAAAGTTTAATATTTTAATGTTTAAGATTTAATTAAAGAATTTTAAACCTTTTTTTTAAGTTTTTTATCATTGAAATTTGGGTATGTAATCTTAGAAATGGCAAATAAAAGGTGTAAATGCAAGCTAATTAATGTGGCATATCAAATAGCGTTGGATGGATTGTATATAGAAATAGAACATTTTATAACCAATCATACATGTATATAGAGTGACGACTGCATTGGCACAATGAATAGAGAAACAACTTAGTGGGCTAGTAGTATATAGATCAAAGGTAATTCAACATTTATTGGATAGGTTTGTAATAATTGCGTCCATTAGCTTTATTATGACCATACCCATACATGACAATCAATAGCCGTGATGCAGAGCAAGGAACAAAAGATTACTTACAACCTTGTCGTGCCCAACATCACTTGTGTTTATCGTAAGTAGGTTGAATGAGAAGGCCCTTGGGATCGTTTGTGAAGTAGATAGTATACCCAACTAGCATAGAAAATCTCTTCTTCATAGTAATCTCATGCACTTAGTATGACCAAGATTTTTTAAAGTGTGAATTTTAATTTCACAAGCCTATATAGAGATAGAGATATTTTGATTTTTGTCATGGTCTAGTTATCTTCTCTTGTTAGATATTAGGCCATGATTTTTTGGGCCCGTGGTAATGGTCCATTGTGTTGCTTGTACAGAAGCATATTTAAAGGTTCCTAGATAAACCTTCTTTGTCATTATATTTCTACGTGGTTTAATCATTATGTTTATTATATATTTTTTGTTTATTATACTTTTTGTGAACTTTTTATTTTTGTATTATATGAGACAAGATATGAGAATTCAATGCTTCATATAATTATT
Organism: Pseudotsuga menziesii; assembly: GCA_001517045.1. Lineage (NCBI taxonomy): Eukaryota > Viridiplantae > Streptophyta > Pinopsida > Pinales > Pinaceae > Pseudotsuga > Pseudotsuga menziesii. Next base: position 575,773 of record LPNX011131586.1, on the reverse strand, counting down.
ATAAATTTTATTTTTAAAAAATCAATTATTATTATGACGTGTAAAATTAAGATTGAAACGTCAATTGAAAGACAGTGTTAAAATTAAATTCCATAGAAAAAAATTACGTGCAAGGTAGAACATCAAGTTTAAACATTGATCTAAGTAACTATTTAAAATGTTTAACAAATTTTTAAAAATTTATTGCGAAACCCTCCCATATTTCCTAGATTTTCAATGTAATTTTTTCACAATCAACAACTTCCCTAAAATGTCCACATGGTTCTTAAAAGTTTAATGCTAGACCTTGCTATATTTCCTGCATTTATGCATCAATTTAACATAATTAACAAGTTCCATAAAACATACACCGGTTTAAAGAATTTTGATGCCATACCTTACCATAATTTGTATTTTTTTCCATAATTTTAGCACTAATCAAGAGCTTCCATAAAATGTCACCAAATTCTCAAGAACTTAATGCCAATTATTTCCATGTTTCCTACATTTAACATAATTTCACAATATCACAACTTCACCCAAATTATTTCCAATTTCTTGAGACGTTGATGATTAATTGGTCACATTTTCTACTTATTCCATTAATTGACAATAAGCGTCTATTTTTTTTGTGCATTCATTAATGAGAACAAATTCTATTAAAAATGAATATATTACAATTACTTCGTAAAGGAAATCCTGTTGAAATCATATAGTATAAATACTTGTCGATTAAGTTCCGTGGAGATGGTGTCGATATCGACTTCAACCAGGCTAGTGATGAGAATAAAGATGGAAAACACGTATACTCTAGATAGCCCAACCACTAATGCAAATGGATCAATGATGCCATTTGGCATCCCCATTATGACATCCCTCACCTTCTCCCCCACCATGGAATGCTTCTCGGTCTGTGGATTCAGGAGCCTCTACCTCACATTGCCTTGCCTGAGCTTAAAAAACATGTACGTTTAGGTCATCCAACGGACCAACAGCAAAGTCAACCGTTGACTTTGCTGTTGATTCGTTGGATGGCCTGAACGTACATGTTTGTTAAAGATGTCTATTGTTATCACCTTTGTCAATTGCGATGAGTATTCCACTCACTTTTGAGGTTTTAAATTACTGTTTACGTGCCCTGCAGAAAAACTGAATTCTATCAACCTTTTGTAATGGTGATCGCCAACATTTGCATGAAATGAGACGAGTTAATCTCAGCTAGTGGATTAAGTCTATTATTTATTTCACAATTAATTTTGCTAAATCATATTTAATAACAAATAAGATGAATACAAAACTTAAAAACTTACTTTTACTCACACTTTAAACTAACACAACCGCATGCATTTTTAAAAGTGATATAAGCCATTATATTTAAAGAAGATGGAAAATGACACCAATCAACTACTTTTAAAAATGTAATATCAAACTATAATTAATAGTATTTAGATTTGTAAAAAAATATCTCTTTACATAAATATATAACAATTCATTATGCATGTTTAATATAAAATTTAAAATATTTGAAAAGAATATACATAAGATCATAATTTATGTATATTTGATGATATTGATAAATAATTATTTTGTCTATCTTCTTAACCTATAAATTTTTTATTAAAAAGGTAAAAAACATGCAAATTTAATCTACCATACTATCTTACCTTTTTTATTGTAATAATACCAACTGAAATGTGTAAAATTGGAAAACATAACTCTTATTTTAGAACCAAATACCATAACATAATAAAAACAAAACTTGCCTTAGGAGAAACCACATCTTGAGACTAAACAACCCTAAACATGCCCAGAAACAAACTATGAAGCAAAAACCATCAAACACTGCGTTGAATGTGCATGTAAAGTGATCAAGTTTCATTGTAGAAATCAATATATACTAAACAATGATGTGAACAACTAACACCCAATCACAATGCGAATAAATAATTTTCAAAACAATCCACTTTAATATAACAGTTTCCAACTTCACAACACATTAACATGAAAAAAAATTACCTCATCGTAGAGATAAAATAATATACAAAATATAATATATCCCTACAAAAACATAATAAAAGTTTGAGCTATATTATTTAGAACTCATTTCAAATCCCTTAACCTTAACCTAAAGCTAACACATTAAAGTTTGAACACATTTCAAAGCCCTTGGCCTAATATTAATCAAAGAGTGTCTCAAAAGACACTAATTTTGGATACATGGTTATTAAATTAGAAGACACTAATTCTAAAAATACATGGTTATTAAATTAGAAGACACTAATTCTAAATATATAGGTATTAAATTAGATACATAGAAAACATACTCTTAAATTGTTTAATTAAAAATCAAGTAAATCTTATGATAAATTCAAGTAAAACCATTGTGTTCTACAAAATCTTAACATAAGATTAGTTGTAAATGCTTTCTCAAAAACATTAAATTCATGTCAAAGTCTCAAAGTTGTATAATGTTTGCACTCTAAAACATAAAACACGAAATATGTGAACATGGAAGCATGCATTTATGGCACACTATCCTTTTTTCAAGATGAGCTAAAGCGAACAAGATATTTGTGGTCAATGCCGTGGGATCCCGTACGGTGGGGGAAGGTGGTTTTCACCCAGCCCACCAGGGATCAAGTCCCACCGAGACATGGCCCGCTGTGATAAGGCTCGAAGGGTAGAGATAGAGATATTTTGATTTTTGTCATGGTCTAGTTATCTTCCCTGGTTAGATATTAGGCCATGATTTTTTGGGCCCGTGGTAATGGTCCATTGTGTTGCTTGTAAAGAAGCATATTTAAAGGTTCCAAGATAAACCTTCTTTGTCATTATGTTTCTACGTGGTTTAATCATTATGTTTATTATATATTTTTTGTGTATTATACTTTTTGTAAACTTTTTATTTTTGTATTATATGAGACAAGATATGAGAATTCAATGCTTCATATAATTATTATAAATTTTATTTTAAAAAAAATCAATTATTATTATGACATGTAAAATTAAGATTTAAACGTCAATTGAAAGACAATGTTAAAACTAAATGCCATAAAAAAAATTTACATGCAAGGTAGAACATCAAGTTTAAACATTGATCTAAGTAACTTATTTAAAATGTTTAACAAATTTTTAAAAATTTATTGCTAGACCCTCCCATATTTCCTAGATTTTCAATGTAATTTTTTCACAATCAACAACTTCCCTAAAATGTCCACATGATTCTTAAATTTTTAATGCTAGGCCTTGCTATATTTCCTGCATTTATGCATCAATTTAAAATAATTAACAAGTTCCATAAAACATACACCGGTTTAAAAATTTTTGATGCCATACCTTACCACAATTTGTATTTTTTTCCATAATTTTAACACTAATCAAGAGCTTCCATAGAATGTCACCAAATTCTCAAGAACTTAATGCCAATTATTTCCATGTTTCCTACATTTAACATAATTTCACAACATCACAACTTCACTCAAATTATTTCCAATTTCTTGAGACGTTGATGGTTAACGGGTCACATTTTCTACTTATTCCATTAATTGACAATAATTGGTATCAGAGCCTACATCAGTTTATTCTGCTTATACTTAATCTGTAAGTTTCTCGCACAAGTTATTTTCTTTTGTCTTTCTCTGTTGATCTTGTACTAGTAAAGTAATGTCCCCGTAGACAAGTGGAAATGACTTGTTGAGTAATCGAAGAAAATCCTGAGGGTTTCTAAGTGGTCAATTTTAGGGTAACAACGGTTGTGATTAGGCGCCATAAATCCCGTTTGGGTTTGACCAAAAGTGAGTCTGAACCTTCATTAAATGGATCCTTCGATGGATATTGTGTCTCACTCCCTACTAGACTGTCAACAAGAAGATAACAGTACTGTATCTCTTGCCGAGAGACATTCTTCCTTTGCAGAATGTTCTTCTTCTGATAATAATTCATCTATAATACACATTGAAAATACAAATCCTTCATCTGAATGGCAACTTCCTGCAATCTTACCTAAAGACGTATACAAACTATCTTTTTGGGAATATATCGCCTGTGCACATATTAAAGTTTCGTCCGTTGATATTTCTTTCACTAACTCGGAAGAGCCAGTTCATATAAATCTATTAGAAAAAAGACAAATAGAATGGGCTAAGAAACAAGGCTATAAGTATGCACATCTTGGAGCTATCAAGCTCGGCCTTGGTCCTTTAGTACGCCCATACCTTCCAGTTTCCTCTCTGTGTGTAGCCGTAGATACCTGTCATACTCAGTTTGTAGACGCCATTATCGGCGGATTTACAGCACCCCTCCATGATGGTCCAGCCTTTGGCACCATCTTCCCCAAATATAGTGTAAGCCTTGATGATCCGCACATCTATGATTTACTTAAGGCTTATATATTACCCCAGGGATTTTCCATGATGACTGGTTCCAAAATCATCCAACTTAAGAGTTTAGTCTGTGTCAGGTTTGGTAACGATACCATTCCTCCTCTCCGTTCTCATGTTCATCAGAGCTCACGCCTGCTGAGCGTGGTGGAACAGGACAAATCAAAGCAAGCCCAGCCAATTACATTTGATTGGACTGGAATTAAGTATCCTCAGAATTGGGAGATAAGATACAATGAGCTTAGAAATGTAGATGCCGCATGAAGTGCCTTAACCACTAAGCCTCTCAGATTCAACAGACAAACTAATTCTTTCAGATTTATTGAACCAGATTCTACACCTGCCCCTGCCCTCTTTACTTCCTCGTTCTCCCTCTGTTTCTTCTGTTTAGTCTGAAAATAGAAGAACTATCCAAAGAATACCTTATGTTTCTCTTCCTAAGACTACCTCTTTCACAGGTTTAAATGATAATGAACACAAAGGACAACACCAAAACTGCCCCGCCTGTCAAAAGACTCTCCAAAAACTACAACATCAAAAACAGAGACCGAGTCTAGGAATGTTTTCTCTCCCTAGACAGAATACTACAATAGAAGCAACCATTCAAGGAAGAAAATCTTATCATCTAGGAAGGAATTTGCCCGATGTTCCCTTCAGACAATACTCTTCTGATGGGAATACTAAAAAAGAATTCCTCCCTCATAAATCCTCTGGAGTAGATGAGTCTACCTCAGATGAAGTTAAGCTTGCCAATTGGGGAAACCTGCAGCATAAACTCACAGCCCAGAATCTAGAAGACATGGCCCTAGATCTGCTGCAGATCAAAGGCACTATCCTTGATGAAAAAGATAAGGTCTCCCTCCTAGAAACAAAGATGGATCTTCTGAACCATCTTTTATCAGACTCGGAGGAAATTAAGACTGTTATTTCTGTAGCTACAGTCAAAATAGAAAGAAGATTGGAGAGAATTGAAGAACTCATAGTCCAGATGAACAATCTTAAAACCAGAGTTCCAAAAGTAAGTCCCATGGATTTTGCATTAGCCACTCAAGGTTATGAGAAGAAGTCTGCCAAGCCTCAGCTGGAAAGACGTTTCTCTTTTGGAATGTTTAGCGCAGATACAGAAGATGACAGACCAGAGTTTGACTTTGGTCAAAATGAAGCAGACTTAGAAGAAGTCCAAGACTGGATAGGATTCTTTAAATCCTGCAAACCTACCCTTGAGCCCAAATATCTTCAGATGATGTCAGCACATACAATCAAAATTGAAATACCTGACATTCCTCAGTCCTCAACTCAGAATGATACCTCTATGCCTTCTGCATTGACTGCTTCGCAGTTTAACACAAGTTTTGGTATTAATTCTATAAGTAACATCATATCTCAGATGCCAGAACATCCAGTTTTGAACATACAATGTCAGTCAAGAGAAGAGATAAAAACTGCTATCACTTTGCTATTCCATTGGACTATTGCCCAGAGAACAAATAATTCCTCATTAACTGGACAATATTTAGGAAGCTTAATTGTTGCCGGACTCTCAGGTCTAGCATCTGACTGGTGGCGTTTTCTCCCTGCTGAGGCAGGAAATGAGATGTTGTTAGCAAATGATGTTGATCAACAAATTTTGAAGGCTCTTGGAAAACAATTTCATGTTGATGATCAGATAGATGATACAGAACATTTATAATCATTGTTTATGTCAGCTCGACTGTGTAACCTTTCACAATCTGAAGCTTACTTCTGCTATATGTAGAAATTATTGATTCAATCAGGTAAAGCTACTGACCCTGCTTATTTGAAGCACTACCTGTGTAGCTTTACAGGTCATGTTCCTGACGCTGTAGAACAGTATTTGAAAAATAAAAACATTAACTACAGAGATCTGTCTATAGCACAGCTTCATCATTATATTCTTGCGACATGGCAGGAGCATTGTTTGGAGAAACGAGTCTCCAAAGATTTTAAAAGGCATCAAAATATGTTTACTCCTTCTTTCTGCAAGAATGTTGCACAGATGCCTGATTGGGGTTGTGGTGAACACAACCGAGGACATTTACAATCTTCATGTAAATGTCATACAAAGAATTCAAAAGGGTTTTATCCCAGTGCTCCTCGTTATCATTTCCCAGATAAACCCTTGAAATTCAACAGAAAGCCTAAACATAAATCCCACAAAGCTTTTCCTAAAAAGGCTACCTGCAAATTCATCAAACGTCGTCCCTATCAAGCTGACAGCAAAGCCTGTTTTCTTTGTGGTAAGCCTGGCCATTGGGCTAATAAGTGTCCAAAGAAAAAGAGTAAGCCCAAGCTAGCCGCTTTCTGTGACAATTTGGATCCTAAATGGTGGGATCATCCTGATCAGGATGAATCTCCATTTGGTGAAGTTCTCTTTCTTCCTTCTGAAGACTCTGATTCTTCCAGCGAATCAGATTGTGAGCCTCAGCCTGCTTTGAACAAATTTGCTCCTTCCTCTGATTCCGAGTCCGAACCAAATTTGGGGGGATATGAGGTCCCTGATTTTAATTTTGCTCTTAATATGTTCTCTTTGTCATAGCATCAAGAGATTGAAAAACAGATTGCTGCGATAGATTTACAGCTTTCTGCTATTGAGCCTTATGAATACCAGAAACGAGCAAATATTAGGGATACTAAAAAACAATTGCTCAGACAGCTTGATCAGTCCAAAGGAAAGGAGAAAGTCGAATATGTAACCTCTCTCTCTTACAGCCCTGCCGAATTATATCATAACTACCCTGCACGACATTCTGAAAGGCAGAAGTTTTGTCTAGACAGAGAAGCCAAGTTAAGGTTACAAATAAGAGAAAAGAAGCAGCAGCTGAAGCAACTCTGTGCTGAAATTGAAGACCTGAAGAATGCAGTAAAAGTGATTCAGACAGAGCGTGACCAATCTTCAGATGAAGATTTAAGCAAGCACTATGAAAGTGCTCTAAGTATCGAAAGCACTAGAGAAGAATCTCCTGAACCTGAACCTCCAACTAATCCTAGCCTCTCTATGCTTTCAGGCCCTAAAGTGTATATTCCTGTACAGTTCCATCCTTGTGAATATAAACCTTATTTTCTCAGTTGTATGATAAATTCAGGATGTCAGGTAAACTTAGCTAGAGGTTTTGCTTTACCATCCTTTTATTGGGAAAACACAACTGATGGTGGAACGACAATAAATGGAACCCCAGTTCCTCTCCAAGCCAAAGCCGAACTGTTTCCTGTAAATTTTAATGGCATCCCTGATAAACTAACATTCTATAGAATGGATGATCTAAGCGAAGACTATGTCCTTGGAGCAGAGTTTCTTCATAGAGTCAGTCCCTATCTTGTAGACCATAGGAAGACGACTTTTACCTGCTTACTAAATGGAAGAACTGTTTCTCTTCCTATCTCATTCAGAGTTGTTCCCAAGTGCAAGATAGCGGAGGTAAAACCTGTCCATATTCCTAACAGAGCTCAGCTTATGAAAATGGAGCGTAGTAAAGTCTTCTCTGATGTCCATGGGGAAAATACATTAAAAGATATTTCAGAGAAGTTAAAAAAGGATTGCTGCTCAGATAGTCCTAATGCATTCTGGACTAGAGAGAAATATTTCGTTTCTCTCCCATATGACCCTCTCCAGCGCATAAAGCCTATGAAATCCTCTGCGGCACTTATGTCGCCTACAGAAAGACAGTTCTGTGATTCTGAGATAAAAGAACTGTTAGCAAAAGGCTTAATAGAACCTTCAAAGAGCCCTTGGGCATGCAGGGCATTTGTAGTCAATAAGCACTCTGAGTAGAAAAGAGGAAAACCTAGATTGGTTGTGAATTATAAGCTGCTTAACGCAGCTTTACAAAAGGTAAGGTATCCTCTGCCAGATAAAGCCAGCCTGTTGCAAAGAATAACAGGTTGCACGATCTTTAGTAAATTTGATCTTAAATCAGGATTTTATCAAATTGGCATAATACCTAAGGATCGTTTTAAGACAGCATTTGTTGTGCCTCATGGGAAATACCAGTGGCAAGTACTACCTTTTGGGATTAATAATGCACCCTCTGAATTTCAGAAAAGGATGGAGGACATTTTCCGCGATTTTAGTTGGGCACTGGTCTTCATTGATGACATACTCATATGTTCTAAGACGCTACAAGAACACCAGAAGCACTTGCAGAAATTCTATGAGTTAGTCTTTAAACATGGGTTGGTACTGTCCGAGCCAAAGATGGAAATAGGAAAAACAGAAATTGAATTTCTTGGATTCAAGATCCAAAAAGGTCAAGTTATTCTCCAAGAACATGTTCTGCAATGTTTTAAGAGTTTTCTTAATGAAATTTTGGACAAGACCCAATTGCAGAGATTCCTTGGATCTCTGAATTATATCAGACCTTTCTATAAAGGTCAAGCAGCTGACATTTTTATTTTGCAACAAAGGCTCAAGAAGAATCCACCTAAATGGTCAGCAGCTATGTCAGAAGCAGTCCAGAAGATAAAAAGAAAAGTTCTGGACCTGCCTCCTTTGTCTCTGCCTATCGGAACTGGTAGCTTGATAGTTGAAACAGATGCTTCCTCTCAGACATGGGGAGGAGTTTTACTAGAATCTTTAGATAGTAGAGAACACATCTGTGGTTATGGATCTGGATCCTTTAAAGCAGTAGAACTTAATTATCCATCAAGCCACAAGGAGATTTTGGCTGTCAAAAAGACAGTTCAGCATTTTTGTCTATTCCTAAAGCCTATAAAATTCATCATTAGAACAGACCTTAAAATCATGCCTGGTATTCTGAAAAATGAAAGTCTGATGGCAGAAAACAACAGTAGAATATTAAAATGGTTTTTATGGCTCAGTAATTTTGATTATGAAATTATTTATAAGCCTAGATATCTTAACTGTTTGGCTGATATATTAACCAGAGAATCAATGCAGCCACAACCTCCTGCCTTGAAAATGTTTTCATCCGGAGCTTCTAGTTCTAGCTCCAGACCAGGTAGCAGCAAAGCTCCATCCTACCAGCCAACAACATCCATCATCCCTACCCCTAAAGGCGAAGTATATCTTTATCCATGGGAGGATGTTTTACCAGAAGAAGTATAGAGAAAACTACTGGACAGAACCCTGAGAGAAGAGGCCGAGAGGTTTCTCGAACTCTACACCATCGAAAGGATTCAATCCTCTCCCTTAAAGTTAGACATTTTGGAGAGATGGGAAAAAGGAGCGTTCCTCAGCTTTCATAATGCCAGAGAAAAACTCATCAAATATCGTGATGTCTGGATCGACTGTAATCCAGAAAAAGAAGGAGAGGTCTGGTATGTTGATATTGGCCATGGAAGACTCTCTTGGAAAACCTACAGCCTCATTTTACAGTTTTGCAGAGAACAAGGGAAGGTCGTCATCTGTGCTGATCCTTCAAATATGTGAAATAGAGCCTGGACCGGTTGGACTGAGATACTCCTGGACCGCTTCTGTCCAAGAGTAGACTGGAATAACAGACGTGCTAACTTCATAGCACATATGGAAGCAGATATGCAAGTAGCAGATCGGAACCACCAATGGTTCAAATTCCTGCTAATCCATGAAGGTGGATCTTATAAACCCCTAGACCATGAAATATATGTAACCCAAAAGTTTATCATGAAAGATGAAAAGGGTAAAGCTAAACACTCTAAAATCATAACTCGGAAAACACCACTAAATTACAAGGTTGAATCTCATTTTAGAAGTGAGTATTTATATGGGCCAAACCCTTTATTTCATGGCTCTGACATAGAGCGTTGCTTTGGAGACCTGCTCTATAATCCACCAGAATTTGTAGAACAGCCGCCTTATATGGAGGATTCCCAATTTTACTATGATTCTGATGAAGATGGAATGCTCGGATGTACATGTGGCGGAATTGATATTGATGGCTACAGATATTGCGCTTGTTTCCAAGGACGTGATGGCTATGATTAAGTCACAAGCAGCGGTGGGCCATATCTGAAGGCTGAGTCGGCCAGCTTTGCCCGACATTGTTTCTGTAGTGGGCTGGATTAAAGCTCCACAGTGTAATAGTTAGGATTCTTATTGTCATGGGCCAGTTTTACCCACTTGCTAAAGTTTGTCGGAGTCAGTCTGTCAGAAAAGAAGATTCCAGGTCCTCGTAATGCCACCGGCTAATTAAGGGATGAGATAACGACAAATGGTAGTCCCCACTTGTCGCCCCGGATGATTCGGTTTTGACCCATAGGTGTCTGTTTTATTACCGGATCTACCGTCTGACCTATGACTGTCAGTCATAGTTTACCGGACCACCAACTTAAAAATGTATAAATAAAGGCCTCGGGCCTCATACTGGGTGTGTTGTTTTGCATTGAGCAAGTAGTCCACTCTGCAAGTCTTAAGTTTGCAAGTCGAGTCTGTGTATTGAGCAAGTAGTCCGCTCTGCACATAAGTCTAGTGTCTGTATGAGGATTATGCTCTGCGACTTGGCCCTGCGCTATAAGATCGCACCAGAAACTCAAGTCTAATAGTCTGTAATCAGACAAGTATGCTCTACAGGTTGGCATTCCGCTATAACACTACATCAGAAAGATCTGAAGTGTCTTAGATTTGTGTCTGTAACAAAGCGTATGCTCTGAGACTTGGACTTGAGCTATAAGATCTCACCAAAAGCTTTGCTTAGGGTATATATGTGTGCACAGTGACGACCTTCGCAACACGAAGGCGATCTGCATTTTAGAGTCTGTAAATTTCTGTCTGTAATTGTCTAAAGCTGAGATTGCATAAATAAAATGAATGATTTATGAACAAAGGGGTCTTTAACTGATGTTCAATCGCTGGCAGCGAACATCAGTTAAAGACCCCTTTGTTCATAAATCCTTCATTTTATTGAGCGATCAACAAGGAAAGATCCACAATAATTCAATAACAAAGATAATCCTATGAAGCCTTGCAATCCTTCGATGATAAGTAAGGAATCCGTTGGCATCCTTGCATGTTGGATTTTCATATTTTATGGAAACTCAATTTTAGCATGCTACTCATCTCAAGGAATGTGACATACCTGAAATTCATTGTGTCCACTCAATTTTTCGATATGTGTGAGCATTCTTGTGATTCGTATAAAAAAATTAAAGTCATGAACAAACGCTCCTTAGTTGACAATTTTCTTGTATTTTGACATATATTTCATTGTGCCGGTATTTTCCCCACCTTGTTATGTAATTTTGTATCCACCTTGATGTTGTTTTTGTCTCCTTATTTTTATTTCAAGCTTTGGTCTTCTCATCATGCAAATTCTCTTGGAGAACCCAAATTTTGAGTCGACAACTTGTTTTATCCATGCCACTTACCTCAAGGAAAGTGGGAAACCATCAAATTCCAATAGTTTCCTCTATTTTCCATAATGCATAGGTGTGCTTGCAAATATAGTCTTGAGTCATCTCCAAAGAGTAAGTCATGAACAAAAGATCTCCTTATTGGAATTTTTTTTGTCTTTTTTACCCACACTTCCTTGTGTTGGTGATGTAGTCACCTTTATGTTGCACTTGGTCTCAACAAGTTTGTGTTTCATTTAGAATTTGGTATTATTCTCATGCAACTTCTCTAAAATACCTAAATTTCTAGATGGAAACTTGTTTTCTCTGTGACACTCTTTTTTAGGAAAGAGGGAAACCATCAAATTCATTTGGTATCCTCTCCTCTTTTTTCCCTCTTATGTGGGCATGCTTATGAATATGGGATTGAGGAATCTCAAATAAGTAAAGTCGTGAATAAAATATCACATATTTTGACATTTTATAGGTCTTTTGACACACATTATATTATGTTGGTGTTTCTCCAACCTTGTTTGTTACTTTTTCCATTGCATCCTATTGCACAAAACGCTTGTGAAATGTGTCTCCAAATTATGCCATTCATGTTCATTAGTGTTCTTGCGTTAAATTCTTGCATTGATCAAGAATTTTTTTGATATTTCGTGTAGATATACAATAAAGGAGACAGCATGAGATGGCATACTTCTTAGCTTTATCAATTCCTTTCAAAATTGTGTTCCCCTACGTTGTATCCTTCAAGGAATTTTTGCTAACTATTCCTCTCGTTTGATGGAGTGTAGGTACAACCAAACAAGTATTTGTCATATATATATTTCTTGAGCGAGGGAAGTTTAGGAAGACTAGAGGAAAATGAGACATATAGTAGGTCTAAAAGAGGGAGATCGACTAGAGGTCAAAAGATCAGAAGAAAATTCCATAAACGTAGGGAATTGTTTTCTCTCTAAAGGGCGATCATGTTCTTATGATGATGAGACCATTGGAAACATAGAGGTTCCCTTGATTTTCAAACATATACTGAAACAATGGGTACCCCCAAGAATCTTCCTCTAGTAAACATGGATTTTTGTCTAAATGGTAGGATATATCGAATTGTGCCATCATCATTACATGGTTTGGGGTTATTTTGCATGGATGGCATAAAGGTTTGTTAAGGAAGATCTATTGAATTGATGGAGTATGTCAGATCCTATTATAGTTACAATGATTGGATTTGTCTGGTCCAATATAAATAAAGTATGCTTAAATATGCAGTTTCTACAAATTATTTACAGCTAAAAGACAAGTATCAAAATAAAGGAGTGACTATGTACAATGACGGAAGGCCAAAAGACACATGTAATATTGCAATGTTTATAAACAATACATGACATGGGTCAACAAATAAAGAACACAATTGCATATTTGAGGGGCATGAAGGAAACCGTGTATTTGTATGTGCCATAAAATCAATAATTGATGATCGATTACAATTTAGATCAAATAAATAGAAATGTTGTTACTAGATTCGTGGTATGTATACAATTTTACCCAACCTCTAATTAGTGGCTCAAATATCTTGTGTCTATCACTTATGGAAAAATATCATGCATCGGGTAAACAACAATGTAATTGCACATAAATATGATCAATAATATGTTTTAGTAATAAGTTTATTTTATTATTAATTACTCTAATATTTTATTTTTATCATTCACTGTAAAATCTCATTCATCTTTTACTTTAAGGAAACATTCTAATACTTCAATGTGGTTCTTATGATCCGATGGGGTGATCAAAGAAGGACACCACCCTCTACTATGACACCATAGGTAAAATTCAATGTATGTGTACATAAATATGAGCAATACATTCTACTATATGTTTTACTTTTATGTTTTGGTTCCTTTCGGTAATGTTTTCTATATTTTGTCGCATGGTGATCGGAGGAAGTCTCATACAATAGATCACCAAGCAAGATATCATGATGTAGATGGCCCCTCTATGCATCAGGTATACCTCATTGTAATTGTACAAATTGAATATGAGAAATATGTTTAATTATTATGTTTTTTTTGTCAGTTTATTGGTTTCATTTCGGTAATGTTTTCTACATTTTTGGCATAGGGTGATCAGGAGAAGTCTCTGGCAGTAGATCACCAAGACAAATATTGTGATGTGGATGGCCCCTCTATGCAGCAGGTATATGTCATTGTAATTATACAAAATAAATATGAGAAACATGTTGTATTATTATGTTTTCTTGTTAGTCCATTTGTTTCATTTTAATAATGTTCTCTATATTTTTGTCACAATGTGATAGGGGGGAGGCTTCCACAATAGAGCAATCCATAGATCATGATGTGGATGAACTATTTTGTGTTGCAGACATCAAAAATTCTGAGGATCCATTGCATATGATAAATGCGACCATTAAAAAATACAATGCAGAGGTCCTTCGATTGTTATTTATCTACTACACAGATAGATGGGATTAGAGCAAAGGATAAGTGTTTCACCAAAAGAACTCAAGTCTTGACTGTAAGTTGAAAGATATTTAATTAAAAGATGAATTCATTTAGAATTTTTTATTTTCTACTCATATATGTCATGAACTAAAACATGGTTTTTTTTTTACAAGATTTTTTGCATCCACATACCCATGGTCAAGTTGTTTTTAGTACTAGTGATGCTCATGGAGAGTCATCACATGAGTGTATGACCCCAAATGCATCTCATGATGTTCCTTTATTGTCGAATGGAAAGTCAGCCATACTTAGCATGAAACCCTCCAAGATAGATGTGAGTGCACACTCTAGTGGTCAGTGCATGCCAGAACATGCAGAACATGTTCATGGGGTCAATTAAGAAACTATTTTAGCTAGTGTTGTAGCGACATTTCCTTGGATCTTCCTATGTCACTAGCACAGGAACACTACATGCTACATTTTTTGTGGACAATGATCTTGTTCCTATAAAGATAGAGAATGTCCCAAGTATTTTAAAAACGTTTTAATTATTTTATATAATCTATCGAAAATTTACTTATACATCATTCTTTTTAAACTATTGATCACATGATTGTTTTGTAGGAAACTGTTTTTTATAAACATTTAAATGATATTTCATTGGATAAATTTGGGCTCACCATACACACAAGGTGGAATGGTCAAAGTCAAAATTTAAAAGATGAGTTCATTAAGTACTTAACTGGGTTTTTCAGTGGTGAGACGTTCAGCCAAACCGAGGTCCTTAAGAAAGCTATCCATTATCTCAAGTATGTAAGGGATCAATATAGGGTTCATATACAAAAAAATTCTAGGTATGAGCGTCCTCCAATGATACCAGAGAGGGAGTGGAAATGGAGGATGGAAAGGAGAAGGCTTTAAGAAAATAAGGAAAGGAACCACCAAGCACAAGAAGGTATGCAATACTTTCAACAATGTAATTATATGTTTATTACTCTTTATTTTTCCATCAAATTTACAACATCTAATGTATTACAAACTTTTCATAGGTCATCAGACACATCAAAGGCCACAAAGGCAAGGCAAGAAAAAAATGGGAAACAAAATATTGTCCCTGGTGGTTATTCAAAACTGGCCACACGAATTGTAAGCATCCATAAATCAAATATTGCATCCAAATAATAAATTACAAATAATATTGGTTTTATTGCATCGTAAAAGCTAAATTCATGATCTTATGCAAAATTGTAAGCCGATCAATTCAAGGAAGTCCCTACAAAGGAAGACTTCAAGCTTTATTTCTAGCACGACTTTGGAGTATGAATGAACATCGAAAAAGTTTGATTGGGAAAACACAGTCTTTTGGTAATCCATCTTACGCATAGGAAAATAAAATCAATGAAGATTATTTAAGATGGATTACTCGTGCAATCTAATCATTATTAATTTATTCCATAACATATGTTTCTATTTGTTTTAAGCAGGAAAGCAATGATACAAATAATGTCCCTACCAGTGGAAAACAACCTAGTGAGGATGGAGAACAACCCAATGAAGTTCATGGTGTGCATCCCTGTACTGGATATATTCATGTGCTATAAAAAGTGTAGTATGGATTTCAATTAAAAATATTTCATTGAAAATGGTGTATTAATTGTAACCTTTCATGTTTCAACTCCAGAGCATGTAGAGGCTCAGTGTGTAGAAGATGAGCCTAGACAAGAAGGTGAACATGATGTGGCTCGATCAGATAAAGAGAACCACTCTAATGTTATTTTTATTAATGGAATACTTGTAATAATTATAACAAAACATATCAATTTAACATTTATTCGTTATTTCAACAAACCGCCCCTTAAAGTAGCCTCCACATCGTCGTGAGTACACGACCAGGCAGATACTAAGACAACCAAAGGCCATAAAAACTGAAAGGGAAGTTGAAGAAGACAATGAGTTGATTGTTGCATATGTCAAAAAAAGAAAACCGAAAAAGAAGTGATTGTAATAACATTATGATAACTATTTTTATAATATAAAGTAATGATACGGATTATTTTTTGTCTACAAATGAATGATTGAATCAATAATTGGTATATGTTAATGAATAAATGCTAGATGTATCTTTAAGATGTAAACCACATTTTTGCACATATATTCATCTATTTTGAAGTACATACATTGGGTATGCGGAATTGAGAGTGATGTGAGGGAATGGAGATGTTAGATGAGCTTCCACCTTCACGTGGTTGGCCATGTTCAATACAGAATATTAAACTATTATTGAAACAAGGAGAAGCTTAATAAGGTAATGCATTTTATTCTTATGTATTTTGGAGTCTTGTAAATTTTTGAAATGCATCTTTATTTCTTTATAAATTATTTTCCATAAATTTAACATTTCATGGTTCATTGATTTCTACAAGACTTGGCACTAGGAATTGTAGTTGGTGACTAGTATATGTGGAGAGGCTGCATCATTTGTAGTCAAATGGACATAATACTCATGTATTTTTATATGATGTTTTAATTATTTACTTTTCATGGGAATTGTAGTGGTTTACTTCATTTATTATTCTTAGTTTATCTTGACTTAATTATTTTAATAGAGTCTAAATGAAGGTGCCTGGTAACATAGGATAAAGTAAAAAGATAAAAACATATGAGTTTTGCAAGTCGCAATTGGGTATGATACAACTTGACATTGCTTCTATATTGAAAATGGCATTGAACTTACAAAGTGAAAAATTGCCATCAATAATCACTAAGAGGACTTAACCTTCCAACTGCATTAGAAGTAACCTCTTAAATTTCAAAATGAGTCCCTAAAATATATGTGCTAGGGTTATCTTCAATAGTGAATTAGACAATAAAGTATTAATGTGGAACAAAATCCCAACAGAGAAACCTTGTGACATCTTACCTATAAAAAAACACAATCCAAAGATAGGATACAATGCACAACATTCAAACCACCAACAATGTTGGTACTAGAGGATCTAAAGCATCCTAGTGCATCATAGATATAGGGTCTAAAGTATCCTAGTGCATCATTGATCTAGGGTCTAAAGTATCCTATACTATGTCAATCGCTTGTTGATCTAATTGAATGAGACAAATTAGAAGTATGAAGTGATCCTCCTAGATATCTCACAAAAATATGGAGCAGGAAGAAATTAAGATCTATAAATAAGAATTTCTCTCATGAAGAGAGAAAGGAATCTTGAAAGATAGGGGGAATGTATATAAATACTTTTGGAAAAAGGATGTTTGAAGAAAAGGGAAGATTGGATTTTAATGAGAAAAGAATATAGATTCTTTAATATTTGGTTCTATTAAGCCTATGTACTTAGTTTATATTCCCTTCTTCCTTTAGCAATTTCTTGTCTCCTCTACAAAACAAGCACCAGTAGGGATTGGTCAAAGTAATAGTAAATGGTTTTTAGGGCTTGCAAAACACCTAGGATCCATGGTAATCACTAATAATGCCAAGAAATCAATTTTAAAATGGAAAACCTAAGGCGAGATCCATCAAGCCAACATATGAAAGATAGAAACCATTATCAGTCAACATGTAATGAATAACTACTTGTCATCACTATGCAAGACATCCCATGAGGATTACAAGGAACCAACCCTACATGCATATAGTAGTTGATGCCTCATTTAAAACGATTATTGATATTCAAACTCTCCAGAGATAAAATATTCATTTCTGGTACTTGATTAGAATATATGCTCCTTAAGCAGGACAAGTTGTTAGAAATGAGATAGAGTGGCATAGAGAAAGTATTCCCTTTCCAAGCTAAATGGATATTGAAGCCATCATGTGTAACATGTAAACCATGCCATGGGAAAAGGGACAACTCTAATAATTTTATTATGTCATTTTAGCAATAGAGACTTTATAAGTGCTTCAAGCTAAGGTGGTTAATTCTAACAAAGAACTCATTTACTAGAATGAATCAATTCCACTTGGCCACAACGTGAACTATGGCCAACATTTCAAGTTCATGTATGTGGAAGTAAACCTTTCTTAATCATTCAACTTGTTTTTCTCAAAGGAAATGTATCTACCCTCTTATGAGAGTGCTACAACAAGTCCGGACCCAAAAGCATAACATTGAATGCTCAAGGTGCTAGTGAATTCAACAATAACCAGCGCTAGAGATGAAGCAAGGGGTTTCTCAAATTATGAAAAGCTCATTGTACTTCAACTCACCAAAAGGAATCCTTCTTAGTTAAGTTGGTCAACGGATAAGAAACAATTGAGAAGTTTCTAATGAATCTGCAATAGAATCTATCTATACACAAAAAGTTGAAAAGCTTCTTAAAGGTCTAAGGCATTGGCAATTTTTGAATGGATTTAACCCTTGCAAGGTCAGAATCAACAACCTCTTCAAATATAATATGGCCAAGGTATTCTAGGGAATTCTTTGCAAATGCACAATTAGAATTAATGCCATATACCTTATAACATTTGAAAGCCACTAAAATAGCATCCAGATGGTCCAAACATTTTGTATGTGTCCTTTTAGGATAAGTATATTACCATTTCTCCCTCTCTTTGTCACATGATCATGTACCGGTGTTACAATCTCATGGCGTCATTTTGAATTTACATTATTATTATAGAATAGTTTCTTGTAGATTCAGAAGAAAGGAGAAAAAGTGGCCATGGAGCTTAAAATCCTAAAAGCCCTGATTGAAGGCATCATGGTATTCTATTTTAAAGGTAGAGAAGCATCAGAGATTGAAGATGAAATTATGAATGAATGACAATCTCATCTAGGCTCTTAAATTTTTCAAAGAGGAGACCTTGGTTTTGGGAAAAAATTTAGTGGTTCAATTTATTGATGCCAACATATATGATAAGAAAATATCAAGGTGGGGGGTCTTGATGAATCAATGCAATGCCCCTAGTCTCTAGATATTAGACTCATTCATAACCACATGATCTAGAAGCAATAGTTTATATAAAAAAAATGATATAAACATTACATGACAGCTTTGTTACCACCTAAGTTGTACTTGGTGGATTTTTCAAGAGAGCCGGCAAAGTAGAACTAGTACACTTGTTCATTCATCAGAGTTTAGAAGTATGCTAGGCTTTTTCTGGGAGACTATTCATTTTGTTTTGTAAACACATGTTCATAGCCCTTTGGGAAAATTGTAAAAAATGTGCTAGCATGGCCAATTTTCATAAGAGGCTTGATTTATTACACTTAGGCATCAAGCCGACTAGCCCAGAGTGTTTTTTCCCTCGGTAATTATTGGTTGTTGAACAAACAACTAATAATTTATGAGTTTTTCACTCACAACTCCAAAGTTGGGGTAGTTGTCTTGGTGGTTAGTCCTTAGGAGGTTATTAGAGCTTCTGTGTCAATATTTATAGACATGTTAGGCATTCGAATTGATTCGTATGGACATATGCTAGGTCCCCTTAGGTTTTTGTTCAATTTCAAGAAAATAATTCTTTCCCAGAAAATTAAGCCATTTTTAATGGTTTAATTAAAAAGCTTCAAAATGTAAAAAAAGTTGTGGTCGGAGTCCGTTTTTTGCATGGGGATGCTAGTTTTCACACTCACAGTGTCATCTTTACCCTGGAGGCCACTTTTCATATGTTTTGGGCATCCAAAACACCTCGTGGAGCATTATTTCTCTAAAAGTGCATTAAAACATCGTTTTAATGTTAAAAGTGCAACAAAATGGCACTAAAGGACAAGTTTGAAAAAGTAAAAAATGATTTGTTTAATTAGTGGGATGACATGGCAAAGGGTTCCCATATGGTTATCCACTTCATCCAAATAGTTAATACACCAAAAATTTGGTTATAAACTTAAGTGGTGAATGGTTTAAATTGAAGGTTACGTCAACAACATCAAGGATTCACGCTAACTCCATGAAGGTTGCGTTTGAGCAAGGGGTGGACCCCTCTCCATGTTTGACGGTTTTAAAAACTTTGGATAGTGGTGTATCATATGATTTGACGTTGGAGAAGAGATACGAATTGGATCCATGACGCCAACCTCATGGAGCTCGCGCGTGTGGATGATGTGGCTTTTGAAGAGAGGGTTGGTGGAGTTTGGTCGGAGAGGTGGCATTTTCCTGTCCAGTTCCATTTCACTCCATCCCACTACAACTTAGTTAGACTCCAATCAACTCTACCTCTAGCTGCAAGTGGTGGATCACTCCCCCCCTCTCCATTTGGGTTATTTAAGCAGAGCTTCGGTTCATTGTTTCGCATGGTTAGAGGACCTAAGATCTACTTTGGTTGTATTATACTACATTATTGTTTGGAGTAATAAAAGGATTTGGAGGTCTCATGTGGTGTATGGCTCAATTGTTGGATGATCATTGTCTCATCTTGTTGTTGAGGTTATCTGTAGAATTTTTTTTATGCATTTTCTATACCTTGTCAGATATAGCCTCATTGAAGGATTGGTACTAATCGGTAGGAGTGAGTGAAGTAGTTTATTTGCTTTCTTAATTAATTTATGTTCAAGATTTAGAATTTGCATGCTGATTTTCTTGTGGGTATGCTCTTCTTGTTTTAGTATGAATTTTTACTAAGTTTGACAAGTCTCTTGGAAAGTGTGAAGGTGTTTTACAGGTGCTTCTCTTGGATTTGGGTTAGATCTTGCTTACTTCTCTCTCTCCAAGAACTCGTTGTTGAAGAAGCATAGTCCCTCCGCTCTCCACCAACGAACTCCATAGCCCAAGCATTCCCAAGCTTGAGCTTTTTCCTTCTCTCTCTCCCTCCCTCAATTTTAAATCAAACTTTCCCCTTTGGTTACGGTTACACACATGCTTAAGTAGTTTAGTTTCTATTTCAAAGAATATCTAAAGGCTGGTCTTTTTAAGCATGTTTCTAAATCTAGAATTATAAAGCCTTATTCTTAGAATAGATCTATTATTGTTAAGTACTTGCACATATTTTTTAGTACTTAACTATTTTATGCTTGTAACGTTATATTTAGCATATTTGGTGCAAGATAAGTGGCTGGTTTTTGTCTTGTATTGATAGGACAAGGAGAAGTGTTTCCAAAAACTTGAAGATTTGTGCCATCCAAGGCCTTCCAGAGCAACATTCCTCTTTCTTGCTTCATTTCTAAAAACCTGTAAGCCTTTGGATCTAGATTTGTAAGGCCATTGGCATCCACCTCAAGCATTGTAAATACTGTAGTAAACTTTTTTGAGTAGACTCCTTCAAAGCCCACTCCCCATCCCCCTGGAGGGGTTTGCATCAGTAAACTTTTTTCATGGTTTTGTTTTTGTTAGTGTAGTTTTTCTTTATCAACCAGTATACTTTGTTATTTCAAGTTCCAGATTCATTGCAAAGTAATACAAATACTAGCCCCACGACTTCCTGAGTTACCCGAAAAGGGAAAGAGATGCGTGGTAGGATTAATTAGAAAAACATTGTGTTTGTACTACTTTTATTTTTTAGTAATATAGTCCCCTTGCTCTCTCGATTAGGGTTTATAACCTTAAAGAGACTCTTGGGGATTTAATAAACAAGCAAACACTGTTCAAAAATATTTAAAATTAACAAGACATTCGTTGTGTATGCTCTACACCGCTACGGTTCGACCGACTAGTTAGATGCATCAAAAGCAACATGGGTGACTAATTTAAATTAGTCTCACTTTCAATTAACCTCCCAACAACAAAAACCAACGTTGTGTTTTGTTTCATGTCGGCAAATAATACAGAGGAAGTGGGAACAACTGAAAAGTGACCGCGGGGCCCCATCAGGGTACATCCTTGTTGGTGTAGTGTTGGACATCCCCCGTAACTCTATTCAGCCCACATTTTCTCATGTGCTACCACACTTAGTGAGTCTAGACATATTCTCTGTATTTTTGTGGTATATCGGGAACCCCCTCCCTCATAATCCATTAATTAATTCATAAACTTAAAATCGACCAAGAACAATTGCAATACATTCAACACTCCATTTTCAACACCGGTCTACATCATACAATCATTTTGTTTAAAGTGAATATTATGTAGATGGATTAATTTGTATTTCATGATGTTGTCTTAATCACTATTGCAATCTCTTGCGTTACTTTCATAAAAACTCCAAAACAACTTAATCATAAACTACCATCTAAAGCTTAATCAACCTTAGTAACTCATAGGGTCTACCCCCTTGGCTTCATTAGGAGTTTTCCTAAATGGAGGAGTCAAGATCAAGTGATAGTACTTGATTCGAGAATTGCCCCGAAGGACACACCGAGTGGCTTGAAGATTTTGTCACGTTCCCCCACGTGTGTGAAAGGTGGCAACAAGTTTAAGTTTGAATTTGAAATGTTGATTGAATATTGCAACTTTTTGGTCACCATACCCTATTTCATTTCATGGTTAATGTTATATGTCGTAGTTTTTTATGACAAATATCTGTTAAAAATTGAATCTTGAGGTGGAATATTGAGGTTATGGTTGATCATTTGATGAAAATGTTATAATTGTTAGATCGTTGTTATTTTGATACTAAATGATTCATGCATTAATGATCATTAATCTACTAGTTAAATCTCTATTTTCACATTTTCTGCAAATTAATTTGACATTTGCAACTTTTTTTTATATATATGCATCACATTTTATTAAAATATATATTATAAAGCAAATTCTCGTGGAATATATATTATAAAGTAAATATAGGAGTCTTGTCAAAATGGCACTTTGCACGTCCACTTCATTCCCGCTCCCAACAACCTTGGCCTTCGTTATCATAAGTAGTGGTTTATGGTGGGATTGGGATGCCCAAAGCCAATGGAGGTGCTGGTTTAAGGCAGGTACCACAAATGTCACAGACTTTGTGGTTTAGGATACTTTAAAAAATACTCCAGGAGAATAAAGCTTGGTCAATAATTTTGCTTTTCCTAAGGAATCTGTCTAAGTTGCCTCAAGGAAGATTTGTTGTTTACTCTCCCATGCCAAGAGTGGGACTACAACTGAGGGTATGAGAATACAGATGTTGGTTACTCTCGTGAATTGAATTGATGTTGGTTACTCTCGTGATGTTGGTTACAGATGTTGGGACTACAACTGAGGGTATGAGAATACAGATGTTGTTTACTCTCGTGAATTGAAACTGCTATGTATCTTAATTTTATTTTGTTTTTCTTTTGATGTGATAACATCGCAGTCCGTGAAGAAAACTATTGAAATCAATCCTCACTTGGTACTATGGCTGGGTGTGTGGTTGATTGCCAATTCTGGCACATAAACCTGGGCATTAAGGTATGATTTAAGGATAAGAAAAAGTACACATTATTTGTGATTTCTTTTGACTTAGCTTCATCTTCTGCTTTTGTTGGGAGGTATTACTCATCTCGAGTATGAAATCCATAGAATCATTTGTGGATGCCTTTAATGAAACTGCACCAATGCTTCCAAGTTAAAATGGATATCAATGTGTGGAGGACTAGAACTATACACATAACCCAAGGCATCTAAAGAATTCTCTTCTATAATGCTCCTCCCATCATTGCTTCCTGGTAGCTGCTTATTAACATCAGGAATGTTTAAATCATTCATTACACTCAGCTTTTGAATTAAAGCATCCTTTTTTTAAGGTATAACAAGACAGAAATAGAAAATTACCTAGACATATGCCACTCTCGTGATCTCTTAAAGTAACTTGCTTCCCTGCATTGAATTTCTTGTGAGGTCTCTATTTTTGTGTCATGTTTAGAATTTCCAATTCTGTAAGTTTCAGACAAAATGCAAACATTGCTACTTGAAAATATATCCAACCATCACCTGGCAATGTTGAACCAAATCCATGCTTTTCCTCTACCCCTTCTCTTTCCAACAACGTGAATTCCTTTCACTACTTCCACAGGTGCAATATCCGAATAGAAGCCAGCTACTTCATCACTATTCAATATCTCACATTGTTCACATTGTTCTGTGCAGGAAACATTCTCCTATAAGTTCATAATTCTCTCAAATGTTTCTTCCCATACTTGACTTGCTCGCAAGACTTCGTCACCAAAGCTGATAATGTTTAAGTCAGCAAGTCACTCCTCATCCTCACTGTCCATGTCATACATGACACGGGAAGTGGCCAAGGATATTTCGACTTGACTCTCCAACTGTCGAATGTAGATTTATGCAGAATGAACAAAATTAGAACTACAATCATAATCCTCTATCTTGCGCACTCCAGGTATTGGTATGTGCCTCACTGAGGAAACTTGCAAATTCCAATTGTGGCATTCTTCATGAAACTCTTTGAATGGAATCCATTGCTTCCCATCAAGAAACTCCAAGCTACAATCCTTTCCACCTCTCCATATCATAGCATGAGTGTAATGATTTGTTGTGCCATATTGAAGGACCTACTCTACCTTTACGAGTATATTTGGTAAATCCATATAGCTTCACATCAAGCATCCACTCGTTATGATCTGAAGCTTCAAACACAACTTGAGCAACACATTCTCTCCACCCTCTTTCAACTTCGACAACATATAGAATCTAAGTACATTCTTAAATGTGAAGAATTATCAGGGCTTTTCTTCTTCTTCTCTTCCTTTCTTTTCCTTGGATGTTGGCCCGTATCGTATGACCTATGTTCTTGAAAGGAATATAATTAGAATTTTAGCCCAAGATTAGACATACTGGGCAGTGTGTGAATAGCCTATTGATTATATTAGTACAAATGAAACCCATGCACATTCACCACCACTTTAGGGCACCATTACATATAAAAATGTTGGGTATGCATGCAATTTTCTAGCCACTATGGGTATCTAAAATGAACATGTTCAGCTACATGAATCAACAGTCATCATATGCTTCTTGCTCTTCACTATTCAAGCAAATATGATCTCCTTCATCATAGGTGATGATCTAAGCAATCTGGAAGTATCTCTAGCAAATATCCATGAGAATTGCATAGATCTCATTTGTGAAACTGATAAATGTGATCAAAATTACAAAGAATCGATCATCAAGTCACACCTACATTTCAAGGGGTAACAGGACATATGAAAAGAAACACAAGCACAGGTGATCAATGTATTTACTAAAAACTTAAAATAATGATGTTTTCAGAATACGACTCTATATTACAAAGTCCCTAAATTAATTATGGCTTATGCCATTTTTATTTTCTAAATTGGCTCTCTCTATACTTCTACAATATTTTTTTATTATAATTGACTCATTAATTGATTTCTTTGTTGCAGGAGTAAAAAGTACCTGCTGAAAGATCCAAGTTTTGGCAAAGGAAGAATTGATCTCAAGATAAAAACACTAGAGGTTTGGAAAACATATGAAATGAGAGTACTATTTTTCATATGCTTGATTCTGATGCAAATATTTGACTACAAAATCTGTCCATACCTAAGTTGTTGGACACATGTAGGAATATTAAATAAATATGGGCCTTTGAAAGAGGAGAAGGTTGTTGAAAGAGGAGAAGGTTGTTATTTACATTCAGACAAAATTTCGTGAATATTTAGTATGTCATTTTGGTTTATTTGGTGATCATTTATAGATATAATGCAGAATGAGTAAACTTTTTGGTTTTTCTTGAATATTGATGTAGGTTCTTGCTACATTCTTTTCTGAGCATGACATCCTACATTTCATAAATGTTTATGTGATAAGCAACTTAATAAATTTAGTCAAGTTCTTTTCCATTGGTTTTGAAATGAAAAATGTCTTTAATAGAATACTTGCATAAATATGATTATAGACCAATTAATATTTACCACATTGATGGATTTCTATATCGACATGCAAAGCCTGTCATCAAATATAAATTAATTAGTTCCAAACAACCATGACTTATACCCTATAATTTGGACTTCAAGGTGATAGGTGGAATTTAAGAATTTATTCTTTTCCAAATGAAGTATGTTTCCAAGATTAAAGAAATAATGAATGCCAAAGAATAGATTTCAGTTGGTTAATGAAAATAAATACATGAACACAAAATAACATATGGAGGATATGGCTCTCTACTTAGCTTGGGAAACTACAATTTTCAAGAGGAAAAAAGCTTTTAACTAGTACGTAGCATTTATGAAGAGTAAAATGAACAAATTAGCTTGGAGAGTAGTTTGTGAAATCATGGGATTTTTCCTCTAATAACCACAAACGTATTGGCACTTTTTCATCCTTCTACAAAGCGTTGCACTTTTTGAGCTTTTATGTCTCTAATACAAGTAATTATGATCCACTCTTGAGAAGATTTTCTTAAAAATTTGGTCCTAATGTAAAGGAGAGTTTTTATTTAATCAATTTTGGTATTAATGTTCCATCCATTCATCCTTGGTGATGGGTGGGTGGATGTGGGTTGTTTTCCATCTTAGTTTATCAACCACACATAGGGATATTATTTTTTCTAATGGTTAATCACAAACGAAATCAACATAAATATCATGCATTAGATGTTCTTTGGTGACAAATATTCCCTATTGTGGTCCTTTTCTTTTATGTTGATTAAAGCTATATTATTGATTTTCACCTAGGTTCCTCGTAGTGATAAGTGTCGTTATGCATATGATTCACTTCCCTAGGTAGCTTCTTCGTCAAACCCCTATTGAGCTGCTAATATTCATTCTCTTCCAGTAACATTTTTCATTTGAGTGCAACCTAGTTTTAGGATAATCACAATATTTTCCAGGACCCTTAATTTTAAGTTTAGGTTTGTTAAATTTACAATATGAAGGAAAAAAAGAACCGGAGCTACAAGAGGAGGTTGAGTAAAGGTTTCAATTTCATGATGTTGAGTCATATAAAACTAGAAACGGATCATCCCATTCTTTAAGAGTTTGTTGGGACATTCTTTGGATATCTTCTACAATTGATAATGGGATCTCATCTTTCTTGGGTTGTTTATTTGAATCCTAGAAATCAAGAGACGCAAAATCCTCATCAACATCCACAGATAAATCTTTTGGAGAAGAGCATTTTTCAAGATCCACAATTTTTCCTGCTACCATGTAGACAAGATAGGCCCTTCTCTTTGTTGGGAAATATAGAAGATCTAGACCTGCTTGGATGCAAATCTCTATCAAGGCTAGTAACCTACCAACCATAAACCTTTATGTATTAGTCACGACTCTTCCTACTTTGTCATAATGACAGAAACTTTCAGTTGTAACCAAAATGTCGTCAACGGTTCCCTTTCTCCACTTCAATCCCAAAATTGAATCCAAGACATCATCATCACACGGAATATACTCCATGTTTCTCTTTGACAATGATGATCTAATTCTTGAACTAGGAGTGCCTTCATTTAAAAGAGGCGTTGCAACCATCATATGTCGTTTCTTATTTCCAACACTTTGCTTTGTGGAAATTTTATGTGTGTTAGAATCCCCAGGTGTTTCCTTCTAAGTTTTTGCCCATTTCAATACAGAAACATCATGTTCTCGCGTGACAACATCAAAAGATTAACACAATGTTCATGGCAAGGAATCTTGATGATGGATATGTATTCTCTGGTTGAAACTAGATGGTATCAAACTACCTAGTTTTTGAAGAACCTACATTCCTGCTTTCAAACATGGATAAAGCATTTGAAATTTCATCAAATGCATGCAAAAATTACTAATATTGAAATGTTACAGGAGCTGACATGTTACGAGTAGGTATAACTCTAGGAAATCATTTTGACTTTGTTATTTTTGAAATGATACCTTCCCATGAAAGATGATTTCCAGGAGACATATCAACATGAATTCCATATGTTCTTGCTTCCCTATGAAATCTATAGGGTTGTAAGATGTTACCATATGATACATATGCACCTATTCCATTTGGCCTTGAAAAGCTACTCGACATGTTTTTGGAAGGTGCATCAATATGAACTCCATTTTTTCTTGCTTAAAGAGGGAAACTGCACCATTGTGCTGACACACTTCCATCTACCATGTCTTCAGACACACTTTGCATTGCATTGGGATCAGAAACCTTTGACCTACAAGGGAAAATGCCTTTAGCATGAACATTTATAATTCTGGGCATGTTGGTGGATAAATAGTCATGGAATCATTTGATTTAGAAATACCACATTGTACTTCATCTAAACATGATTCTCTTGGTGCTACAAAGAAGTGCAATGGTCTTGTTTTATTAGCTTCTTAATTAAAATATTGGAAAAGAGGACCATGTAATTTTTGTTGCTATTGCAATAAGAATTAGTTATCCTTTAAATTTATCATTTCCACACAATAAATTTAACATCAAATGAAGGATAGCTAATTAAAGATTAAAATGTCGCTTCTATCATCCTTAAGTTTTAACCTATTGCATGCCCCACTCTAGTCCCTTGGGCCTTGACCAAACATGCAATTACTTCTATTTCATAAAATAGGATAGCAAAGAACTTAAGAAAAACAACATTTTACTATCTATGTGAAAATATTATTGGCAAAAACTTAGCAGGAAATTAGATTCTAGTCATTGACTAAATTTAGGAGCAATTTATGGTGAATGCTACCTTGTTGATGATGTCCTTTCATTTGTTCTTTGGATGTGAAACTGCTCTATTAATATGGGCTATATAGCAAAGTTGTCAAATCATGTATATAGTTGTTTTACAAGGAATTTGGGCAAACCATTTTCCCTGATGCTGAGTGGAGATCATTTTCCAAGCTTGCACTATATTCCTCTACAAATAAAATCACCGATATGCAAACCTTCACCCTTTTTTCTAACTTGAAGATTTCCAAACATTTTGTCCAAAAATAGATTGCCCAACAACGTAGAAGCTTGTAAAGTTGCTATATGAATCAATATTAACATAGAGTATCTTGATTGAAGGCCAGGAGATTATGCATAAGTATATAGTAATCTCTCCCAAATTATGAGAGATTTACACTCAATTATGAAATATACAAATCCCTTCATTTGGGTTGATAACCAAATATATTTATTTTCTTTTAATCATATTCAACTGTTGGATTTTTTACGATAACAAATATCAAACTGATGGAGCAGTTGTACACCAATCGTAATACCTATCAGCTATCTAACATCTGCAAAAGAACATTCGTCAGAATGTACGCTCTAGCTTCCCAGCTATAAAACCGTTTTTGAAAGGAGAAATGTTGGATGTCCAACCGTTATAACAATATATGTCGTTGGATTTGCAGTGTTTGGGTAGAAAAAATATGACATTTTAAAAATTGATTATGTTGGTTTGTAGACATACAAGTGCCGAGAATCCGCCACGTGAAAGTATGAGCATCGGATTTCCGATATGTTGGCATCAAAAATCCGACAGTTGTAAAAATATCGGCGTCGTATATCCAACACAGATGTTGGTTTTAAAAAATGCACTAGGTCGGAAGGTCTACATGTTGGTGATGAAAATACGACATCTTGTAGTTGTCGGTGTGTCAGAGATATGTCATATGGGTGCAGTAAATACGACAATTGTAGAAATACCAACGTCACATATTCGACACAATCGTTGGCTTTTAAAAACGTACATCATTGAATAGTCAACTTGTAGGTAGCAAAAATCCGACATATGGCAATTAGCTATGTCAGAGATCCAGCTTATGGACATAGCAAATCCAACATCATTTAAAAAACGATGTTGCCAGACTTGCGACTAATATGGTGTCGAAGATCCGACGAATTGTTCTTGTACAAAAAATCGAACGTTATGAATCCAACGATTTTAAAATTTGGTTTTTGTCAGATTATGGACACATGACCGTCGAAATTTTGACAAACAATTGTCGGATTTTGGGTTCAAATCGTGTCGTGTTGTGACATATATCAATCGATTTATTGGTTATCAATTGATCATTTTGTATAGAAATTGACACTAATAAAATTAAGGGGGATATTATTGACCTCCAAGTTGTGTTTAAGGTGGGATGTTGGAATCCTAAAATGTCAGTAAACCTGACCCGTTAAAATCAACAAGTTGAGAAACCAACTAAATGGGCACCATTGGAGCTAATCAACACTCAAGGCAAATGTAATCCGACTTATGTAAGTGTATTGGATGACTTATACATCCACTAGTGGATTATAGGACCATGAGTATGGTTTCGAGCGAACCCTCATTTGTATTTTATTGTATTAAGCAATCATTGTGAGATTGCATTGTATAATTCATCATGCATTTTGATGATGATTTGGATTGTGTTATATTCGGATAACACAGATACCCACAATATATCATCTCTCATGTTGATGGCTTGGAGATGGTGTTCTCTTTTATATAGAAATTGTTATGAAGTAAAATATGCTTATTATGTGAAACTCTAACAACACGTAATGGATCACCACCAAGCAAAGCAAAAAGTTACCTTTTGTGAACCATGCTTTGAAGATGAATCATCTTTTAAAGGAGAGGACATGAAACATACATAATGTATCACTTGTAATAATAATATACAAACATACATAATATATTAATAAATCAAACATAAAATTAATATGTAGCTAGCCTGCATCTCAAGGGTCATGTTTATTCAACACATGACTACTCAATGGGTGGTTAAGCCTTACTTTGTTAAAGTGACTAGATGACATTCCAAAATTTGGTTGTGATGGGTTGTGTTGGGGTTGAACTTTGAGATGCAATTAATTGTGCCAACGGGTTATTTATGGTCTATCAGATTACTAATTTCACTTGAGGTCATCTTTAATTGAGTCCATTTTACATTTGTTTGTGTTGCTCATCTTTAATTAATCATCCCCATCACTCATTGTAATCTGTTGTCAATTTGTCCAATTGCACCACCAATTCAATGTTATTGACCATTTTGATCATTTTTGGATAATCCTATACCTATATCTAGAAAAAAAATTGCATGAGTCATATTGTTGCTATGATCCATCTGTAATGACAAATTTCAAGTATGAAGAGTAGGTTCGTATACATCTTGAGATATGGCTCTTGCTTGTGGCGTAGACAAAATATACTTTTGTTAGTGCATTTCAAGGTCTATGAACTCTATATATGGATTTAATGCGCTATGAAACACAAAGTTACTATAACATGTGGAGTCCTAGATAGTGAAAATCTTGGTTATGAGTTTTGGTCATACCACTAATGTAATACAAAAAGAACACAAAATATGCATAAATATGTTTGAGATAATAACGACAAGAATAATATGATGACCTAATAGAGCTATCTAACTTGTATTAGTACGCATTCACATAAACAATTGTGTTTAAAAGGCCTTGTTTAGCGAAGAGCCATGAAAACTATTATTATGTTAATTTTAAGGGCCCCTTTTAATGTGAAATTTATGTATTATAATATATCATTTATTATTATGTTTTGTTTATTAGTAAGTGTTATATACTATTATAATATAATAAACTTTAAGTACACTACAATATTCAAAGATTCCAACCAAAACCCTTTCACAACAAATTTTAGTGTAATATTGTGAGAAATAAAGTTACTCAAGTCTGATTTTACACAAATCATTGCATAATTAATCGACACCTTTCACAACAATTTTTGTTTTAATGTAATATTGTTATAAATAAAGTCGCTATGGTTCAATTTTAGACAAATCATTACATAATTAACTAACCTTACTTTATTATTTTGTCATATTGAGATATGTGCATAAACCATTTCCAATCAACTTCAAATTTAGGTCATTTCCATTTCCATATTTCACAGAGATAAGAATGGAAGTCTTTCCCATTAGGATTTTAACCCTGGATGAAAACTTATTTCTTAAGACTTCCTTGTATAGATTTCTCCCTTATTAATCTACCAAAATCTGCATCTTTTTTCCTCTTTGAGATAGGTCATCACAAAAAGACTCTTCTTGAGAGGGATTGATCATAACCCTTTGTTTCCAACTTTCAAAAATCAAATTCCTAATAATCGTTTTTGGTGACCACAGACACATAAATCAACAAATAATACTTGTAGATTTGAGTCTAAGTCTAAGGAAATCTCTCGTTCTTTGTTTCCAATTTTCAAAAATCAAATTAGTTTTTTTTCACCTGAAAAAAAAAACTTAATCTCTTGTTAACCATAATTGAATCAAAGAGAAGAAAAACATTACATAAGTAGCAGTTGAATCATCTCCAAGATAGAGATGGATACAGTACTCCGGGCTTAGTAACCAAAACTACAAATACATGCAAGAGCACTTCTAGAAGAAATAACTATCGAGGCACGTCAATGCAGAATACCAGATGAATACAAAACATGTAGACTACAAAACAAAACAAAAGACTCGTGGCTTCCCAAACATAGAGAAACATTACAGCAGAATCAAAAACTAGTAGATTGTAACCTTCCCCTCGGAGGCAAGTTCACCTTCAATGAATTCCTTAAAGTGAGGGAAGCCTTCATCACAAAGTAAAGCTCTTTTAGAAAGAGAGTTAGCCTCCTCATTAAACTATGTGTGTTGTTAACCTAAAGCTTCCAAAAATGAGAGAAAAGATCAGTTGTTCTAGATAACCAATGAGACAAGGAAAGAGTACCAAGCTTTGATAATCCTTTGTGCCAATTTATAATAGCCAATGAGTCCCCAAAGATCTGCAAGAACACAATCTTGTTTGTCCATGCAAAGAGAAGCAAGCACCAAAAAGCTAACAACTCCGCTTTACTATTAGTCGCTTGAACACATCCCAACATAAGGTGAAAGTGATGATTTTCATTTATTTTAAGTAGTCCCCCACAAGCCANAGCAAGCACCAAAAAGCTAACAACTCCGCTTTACTATTAGTCGCTTGAACACATCCCAACATAAGGTGAAAGTGATGATTTTCATTTATTTTAAGTAGTACCCCACAAGCCACAACACCCTCTTGAGCCGCACCATAAAAAAATCCAATGGCACACCCCTCCGAAAATTGAGGACCCACCAGGATTCTATTTTAGACACATAAATCAACAAATGATACCTCTAGACTTGAGCTTAAAGAGATCTTCCTATTATTTATTTCTAGTTTTCAAAAATCGTATTCATGATAACCTTCTTCGAGACCACATATGTATAAATTGGTAATTGCATAAATTGACAATTGATACATCTTTGTTTGAGTTGAAAGTGATCTTCCCATTTTTTGTTTCCTATTTTCAGAATCCAATTCCTTGTTACAATCGCATAAATCATTTGAGTTGAAAGAGATCTTCCATTATTACACCATTAAGATCAATCTTAATCATTGGTTTGGGAAGGGTCATGGTCTAGAAATCCAACTGGGGGTTGTTTAAGGTCAAATAGGGTGTTGCATCTTCAGATGAGGGCAAAGAGATCAACCCTGATAGAGCCTCTCAAAAAGATCGAACAGAGGGGGAACAAACTTCTCTTGCCATATTGAAACATCGTCTGCTCTTATTTTTTCCCCAATCCAATAATTAATTTTGTAAACACTCATGATAGAGTTCACTATAGTGAATTATTATCGGACCTTTTAAAATATTAAATCTTTGCATATGTTTGAAAAACCTGGCTAGATTCTGCATTTTCTTCGGTGTGATAAAATAAAAATAATGTGGATAGAAAGAAGCTACTCTGATTCATATTATATGATGAATCAAAATTGATCTTTAAAGCCTTATCAAAGTGGTTTGAAAACAATGTTTGTCAAGTCACATGGCAGTTGCGATTTGGATATTGGATAGCTAATTCCAAGGGTTAAAGCATTGAACAACCGGTACTGGATAACTAGAATGGAAATAAGTTTAACAGTTTCTCCAATGGCAATGAGAAGTCAAGATTGCAGAAACAAATTAATAACCTGTGACAAAGTTCAAGCCTGAAGAAATTCAATGACATTTTTCACTTACACATTATGTCAAACACTTGATCGAACTAGGGTTTATGATTAACAATTATTTCTTTAATTTGAAATATGAACCACCAAGATCAAGAACTTTCCAAGACTGAAGCAAATCATTCACACATAAATACACAGAAAATTTTGGTCCAAGACCAGGCAAAACCCCAACTCCTGGGGAAACCCTAGAAAGAGAAATTATCATGAAAAGGAGAATCTTGGAAATTTTTCCAAACAACGCCAAAAAATTCTTCTTCTAACCCTTACCAACAAATTCAATCACCCAAAACACTTCAACAAATTACCTTGAATTTTGTGCCAAGTTGTTGCTGTACGAAACTACTGTACTTTCACACGTGCAAGTACAGACTGTACAGATCTGTCACGCGTTGTACTTTTTGTACTCTCTGTTTGCCTCAAAATTCATGCCACAACAACAATAAATGTTGTATGGCCCTATCAAATTGTTGTACGGTATGCCACCTCGATTTCTGTGCCTCACACATGTTGTACAAAACCGACAAGTTTAATAAATGTTGTTGTACTTTCTGCAATAAATGTTGTTGCACTTTGCCTCGGTAATTGTGTTGCTCCTTGTCTTGGGAAATGCATCAGTATTCTAGGGTACTTCTCTCTCCTTCAGTCTCAATCTCCTCTCTCTCTCTCCTCATTGATGGTGGTGTCTCTAATTTGTCCTCAACCCTAGTTTTATAATTTAAATTCTATAACTACCTCATCTAACCAACTAAATCTTATGATTGAGATGCTTTTACAAAATCTAGGGTCCTCACTTAATACACTCTTATTTAATAATATTCACTTTAATTATTAAATATCTTTTAAGTGGGACCCAATACAATAAAGTACAAAACATCATTTATTTATATATAACTCATCGTTTATACATAAATACACGAGGGACAAATTACATGCCCTCTTTATCACACAACACCAAAACTATAAAGAGGACCTTCAGAGTTAACTTTTCAACAAAGCCATCGAACAAAGAAAGTGTCAATGTATCCTATGATTAGTACCTGCACTAGCAACACCAAAGAAAGCAAATTTTGCAAGAACCAAGTATGGAGATGTATTCTATTGAGGTTTTTAGATACAAAACCTCGAAGGTGTAATAACTAATATCTCATCTAAGAGTTTATTTTCAGTCAAGCCCACACAATATTTTAACTATTTCCTAATAATTGCATTTGATGCCCACATAATATTTTAACTATTTCTTAATAAGTGCATTTGATGCTTAAATATGAAGAACCTTACAAACATTTAGCATTATATTTGGAAATTATGCATATCGGCAGTAGTGCAAAATGCCAACACTAATGGCATTAGGTCTCTTCCATTGCTTGGCATAGATACACAAAGAATATACAGTGTTCTTCATGTTTCTCATGTACCAAATAAAAAAATATGTCCATTCCTTCACCATAAGGCTTCGACTATCTCAAAAGAAAGGAGTAAACTTTTTACCCGACCATTTGCAACCATCGGACGACCAGCAACGCGTGATGTGAAAGCTCACGCGAGCAAGGTCGTCCGATCGGTGCAAATGGTTGGGTAGAAAGTTTACTCCCAGAAGAAAAAGCTATCTGACAAGCCAAAATAGAAGTCAACATATAAAAAAATACCTAAGCTACAAGAGATAGGGCATCTAAGGTATGTTTAGGCCTCACCTATACCTCTCAAGTCTTAACAAAGGAGGTAACATTCTTTTGGCCAGGGTTGATTCACATGTGTTCTAACCTCAAAGTACCTAGTGAGATACTTTAAAAAGGGATGAAATCTGCAAAATTTAGACCTCGGAGAAGTGCAAATAGTAAGTCAATTTGATTTAAGATTATCCATTTTACCTTTGATTTATTGAGCAGTGCAAATCACACGAAGAGGATGCTTGATTCTCTGGAATTTCTATAACTAAACAGTTTACCAAGATTCAAATCATTTGGCATAGTCCAGACTCCAGATACCAGGATCTCCACCTGTCTTTTGTACTTTCAGTGAATCAAGCTACTAATAGAGTTCCCTCAATTTTAGCTTTGGCATGAATTCTATGAATTCCAGTCACAAAACGCTGACATCATCCATTAACTTATCACATGAAGTCAAATCCTAGAGAATACAACATTAGTCGCAGACCTTTTGGTAGAAATGCTGTAGTCATTCATGATTGAATAGGCTCGACGACAAGAGGAATTGAAAATAAAAAAAATAAGGTTTATGAAACCCTTGACAGTATAGTACAAATACTGACAGCATTGTTAACAAAGTAAACAATTCCTGGATAAATTTACAAGTAACGATTCCCACTATTGAACTCTTTGCAAGAGTTTCTGCACCATAATTTTTTGCTGAACCCCACTCAAGTATTCTGCATTCATAATAGCATTTGAAACAAGAATAACTGTGGAATGAGATGGAGCATTCACCTGAAATTCAATCAAGAAAACAATAAGCTCTTAAATGACACTGATTGTTTTAATCCCAAGTAGAAAAAGCATTAAAATGTAGGTTTCTTACCCAAACTCGACCGTTTAATCCCACTGCTATCTCAAATGACAAACCTTTTCCTAGGGCTTCGAGAACTGGACAGGTAGGCTTGCTCAGTAACCTATAGTAAAGACAACAACAATTAAATGTAATCTCTACGCATTCGCCCAAGCCTCTCAGAAGGAAAAAGACAAATTCAAAAGCCCGCAAACCATGTGATAAACATATTCTTGTCAATATTGTTGTGCTACTAAATACAAGAACAGCATAAACTCTAGCATAAATCAACTCCATTTCCCTTTTCCATCTGTAATCTCATTTTTAATTTCGAATGCCAAAATATTAGAAGTCCCTATTCAGAGTAATGAACTGACGAGTTGAAGCAGTCCCATGCTTCGAGATTTCTAATAAAAACTACTGAAACTGGTGTCAAATTAGCCAAGTAAAGATGCCAATCTACAAATCGTAGAATGATCAAAGAATTTTTTACGGTGTCAATGAGAACTTACGCTCGTGCTAACCCAGATGAACATTCAAACATATAACCACCACTTAAAGAGCCAAATTCTGAAGCTTTGCCACTGGCTGTCAGAGACAAATACAAAACATCATCAACAATAATCGGCCTAAACAATATTAAAAATATTAACCTTATTAATTTCCACAAGAAAAAAGGTTAATAATAAAAACAGATATAAATAAGTAGACTAACTTTTTGTTTCAACTCAATTTTACTACTTTTCCTTCCAAACAACTAAATAATCAGAAAAATGATGTTGCAAGATAATACTGAGAATCAATTCACGAGTAGTCCCTTTATAACTCAATGGCAAATTAGAGTGTAGTTTTGATGAACCCACCTGTAACCCTCAATTGGATACAGGGTGTAGATCCAAAATTCTTTGTTCTCAATCTCAATCACAGTAGAATTCGATGAAACCCATGATTCTAAATGCAGATCTAAGAAACTAAAAGGATCAATGTAAATTAAACCCATAGATCAAACATATAAAACACAGAGTAATCACACCATGAAAGAAAATAATATACCTAAAATCTATTACATAATATAATATTTATATATAAATGATATCAAAAGTAATTAACATATTTATTGATATAAGATATAAGTCAAACAACATGACTTCTCATGTGCGTGACCATTCAATGTATATTTATTCTAACGTCACGTACCATTCTAATCATCATCTTACCAATTATCAATAATTTATAGCAATCTATCTCTGTGCATTCTGAGTACAAGTATACATATCACAGGTCTGCAATAATTGGTAACAGAGCTTTGCCTGGTCCACAGTTTCCACCGTGCAGGATGATAAAATAGTCCTTCACTCCTCCAGGACACCAAACCCCTTTGGCCAGTGGCCAGGTTTCTTAGCTGGTAGCCAGTGAATTATTTACAATGACAAGCCAAAAAAAGAAGCATGTATGCTAGATCTCTATAATCCACGACACATTGTGTTCTATTCTTCTTCACTCACAATCACCAAGCACCTAATTCTTTCTTCTCTATTAAACATGATAGGGTGCCCACATTCTATATTCTTTTGTATATAAACCAAGTGCCTATGTATTAATAACTACCACAGATAACAATTTGTAATTGCTGTTCAAAAGTCAAATATAATCCACTCTTAAAAGTAGTTTCCATATGTAAGCAGCAAACCTACGATCAGTAATTAAATTCCGTCAATTATCATTTACAAAGGGGGTTAAATTTGAGAATGATATTCCAAGACCCTCAACGTTCTATAGTGGTGGATTCCAGTCTCAAAATGTTGCTAGACTATCTAGAGTCATTGTTGCAGAGTTGTTCATATTTTCAATGGGGACATGAAAATTCAAGAATAGAATTGTTATCCTTGTATACCAAGCAGTACAATCGTTATACAAAGAGGGTCCCTTGTCCCACAAACAAAGGGGTCTCATATTTCAATTTGGCATCTTGCTAGATTGTAATTTGTGACCTTATATTAAATTATTATTATTATTATTAGCAGCAGCAGTAGTATATTTTAAAATGAACTAAACATCAAGCAGCTAAGGCAAAGTTGAAACTGTTGTTAGGTAGAAGATTTGATTTTTGGAGTGAGGAAGTTAGCATGTAGCATGGATCATCGAACAGATCAGGCATAGGAACTGCCAACTACAAATTGGTATCCCCTTCCAAGATTCTAAGCAGGTCTTTCTTCACTAATGCATTGCTAGAAGCAAAACATTTGTTTTATTAAACATAATTTGTAGAATATATAGAATATAAACTAGAAAATAAAATAAATTAAAAGATTATTTATAGATATATGTTGTTTAGCTCAGTGAGCTAACTTGGGTGGTTGAGTGCTTTGAGCTTCATGCAGCAGATGTCAACATGGTAAACCTGTCAAACTCGAGTATCGTCAAGGACTCTAAGCCAGTCAAAGTTTAAACCTAGGTCTTTCACTTGTCGATGCCTCAACTCAATGACTAGACCACAACTCGACGAACTAAAAGATTAGACATTTATATTATTCATATCTATTATATGGCTAATAATAAAAATAAAACATGAAAAAATATGCACATAGATATTAATTAGAAGCAAAAATACAATAAAAAGGGCCATCATCGCCATGTGAAAATTGGAGGATGCTCTTGCTAGGGTGAGCCTAAAACCACTTTGACATACTAAAAGCCTGCTTCAACAGCACATTGGTAGCCAGGAGAAGGTGATAAATGACTCTCGTGGAGGAACACCCAAGCACAAAGGAGGTCATGTACACTTAGAATGATGAATCAATGCATTGCATTTATTGTTGATGAGATTTTCCAAGGGCTTAGTTGAATATCATGGATGAATTTGATTGCTGAAGTTACTTTTGCAAATCTGCTGTAGTAATCTTTTAAAGAAGGGTGATTCTGCTCCAAGAAGATGGAATAAGGTTGAGGTGAAACCCTCCTTGTGACTTGCTGCCATTGTTCAATACTTGGTTTGTTTGTGTCATTTTAGTATGCTGAAGGGTTGTTGCTATTTTTATTGTTCATGGTCACATGCCATTTGTTACTGATTTGTAATTGATGAATAGGGAAACCTTTGGAAAGTCCCTCCCTTTAATTTATTCCATTGTTGCATGAAACTCCTAAACTGCACACGTACCAGTATTAGAAATTCACGGAAACTCAAAAACATCTTAGAAACTTCTTGAAAACACCCAAGTGCACATGAAGGACGTGGGACCACGTGGACCCATAGGAAGTCTACAAAAACCTAATCCATGGAAAATGAAGACAAAATAACCTCTAATCCATTTCTAAACCTAACTACAAATTAGCATATCATTATTATTTTATTACAAAATAATGTGCTATTCTAAGTCACCTGACACAGACATGGGACACGAAGGAAAGATGGATACAAGTATCCAACATGGTCACAACGACCTTCGCAAACAGGACACGTTATATATATATATATATATTAAAAAATGAAAATATCTAGGTTGCCATGAAACTTGGGTACAAGGATGAGTACGAGGACAGATGCAGGGACACGGACACCACTTTTTGAAATAGGGGACTTGAGTATATCGAGGTACTATATATGTATATGTGTGTGTGTGTGTGTGTGTGTGAAATTTAAATCATTTTCACTGTACGTATATATTCATGTGCATTCATATGAATCCAAACCATTATACAGAATAATGTAAAGTTTCTCGAGTATATAGCAAGAATGCATACAACTAAAAAAACGTCCAATGCAATCCATATCTGACCCAAAATATATAAACAAAGAGGCTAAATGGTCTGTAGAGTCCAAAACATTAATTACATATAAAAATCCTTGCCTATATTGGGATCCTATTAATTAATAGCACCATGTGCCCCCTCCTCTAGGCTCTAGCCCTTGCCTCTACTTTGAATCTCGAAGTTGGTCCTCCCAAGACATTAGTCAACACCCTACAATTTTGATGAAACTTCCTAATCCAAGTGTTAGAATAAGGTAGAAAAAGCTTCCCATGCTTAATAAGTAATTTTCTTGAGTTAAAGGGTACATTTTTGCTAAGGTCATGACATAAAAGTTTAACAATAAGCACCATCAACATCAAGGTACATAGTGAGGTTGATGTGCATGATTAAATGTCAATCCCATACCCTCATACACGATAGAATCCAGTGGAAACATTACAATCCTAAAATCCTGAAAATTTGTTACCTCTCTTGAATTCTGAATGGGATCTAAAATTCTACTTTTTGCATATGAAGTCCAATGAGGTTGGAACCACTCAAACATCCTAACACAATTAATGGTAATGTTAAAAATATAAGTAAAAGGATAGAAAATGAAAGATAAGGAGAATGTCACTTTTAATATTACCATTTAATATTACTAACTTTAACATTACTAGTACAAAATTGGCTAGGCTTGTACCAAATTAGTTCCTAAGCATCCCCAGTCATCCCCAAAACAAGGGTACCCCATACAAAACTAGTCTCTGAGCATCCTTAGTCATCCCCAAAACAGGGGTACCCCATCCCTTGAATCCGTGACAAACATCTCAGGTACCTCGGCCAAGTATCGAGTATGACAGGGTACATAGGTATGAAGGATCGGGTACATGGGTAGGGTATCTAATAGAGGTACGTGTACCCTACCCCCAAGTATGGGTACCCATGCTACTTAAGAAAATATAGACATATAGATCCAAAGTTTTTTAGATACTAGAACATTTACAAATATTCAATAAAATTAATACACATCACACATTCACAAATCACAATGCATATGTCAACAATAGACTCATAAAATTTCTCATTAAGTCATTATTATCAAAATGTTATATTACATAGAGATGTCGGATTCATATTTCTCATTAATCATCAAATTCAAAATGTATTACATAGATGTCGAGATGCCACTACCAAATACAAAAAGGGGTAGATCAAGATGGAAGAATCTCATATGTCAATAGTCCTCCATGTCAAAATCAACAAAATCAGCACTGCTCTCTCTTGCATCTCCCTCCTCTGTTGCCTCTGCCCAATCTAGGATTTGCATCTATCGGTGTGGAGGATGACTCCTCGAGAGGAACACCATTATCAAAAGTGACCATCTTTAGCACTGGATCATTAAGATCCATGTTTGGCTAATGGCAACTCAACACTATTGTCCAAACCCATATCATCAAGAAACACATCCCACATCTTTGTCTTTCCCTTCATCCACTCCTCTTTTCGCTTGTAAATAAGACGAAGGTTGGTGTGCACATACACCATTGTCGCTGCCCTAGACTGCTCAACATTGCTCTTCTTCAAATAGTACAAGTTCCCATATGTGATCCAATTCCTCTCACAACTAGAGGATAAAGTAACTTGAGAGGACCCTCAAGGCTAATTGTTGTAGAATAGGGCATGTTGCCCCATGACTTGCCCACCAAACATAGTATTTCTTAACCCCCTGTCTTTGAGCACACTATAGCCTCCAAATATCTGACAGTGGATAACTCTACAAAGCCCTACGCCACCTCATCAAGGGATTCTCTATTCGGATATAACCGTCTAAATGTTATCTTCCTCCCCTGTGAAATCTCTCCATCCATGTGAGGAGGGACTCTATGTGAGGGCCACCATTGAGCCACTCATGACTATATAACTTGGGATTCAATGAGTGGGTCAAGCAATGCAAAGGTGTGCAATTCTTATCCAACCTGGCTATAAGAATATCCTGTATGGTGGATTGACACAATAAAATAGAACAGATAAAATATGAATGATATAATTTGAAATGGCGAAAAAAATTACAAAGATTGCTCGCCTTATATAAGGCTTGATTGTTTTACTTGAAGGGTTATGTCCCTTAATATATTAATTGTTTAATAATTATTTGTTTTTAATTTAATATTGATTTCCGTAGTATTGCCCCTCTCTTAAAATTTGTTTTGTCCTCAAAGCAATGGTAATGAGGGATGTAGTTCGTGGAACCGTTCTGATTCCCGTGATGCATCTTCTTCAGGAAGTTTCTCCATTTGATAAAATACTCTTTAATTACTCGAGTTCTCGGTCACTTTTCTTTCGTAGCAATAATAGATTCTAGCTCGAAAATAATTCTTCCTTCTTCATCTAACAAGGGGAGCAATGTTTGTGCCTTCTGGATGCGATTTGTAGACGGTAATTCCAATGCATATGCCACATGACTAATCTTTATGTTGATCTGATATGGACCATAGAATCTTGGAGCTAGTTTATTCTTTCCTGCTCGTTTAAGTGATAACTGCTTATAGGGTTGTAGTCTTACAAATACCCAGTCTCCCACTTCAAATTCTCTTTATGTGTGTGTTGTCTCATTCAATTTCTAGCGACATTAAGATTCTCCTTAAGTATTTGAACAACCTTTTGATTCTCTTCTAAATGGTCATTTACTGATGCAACCCTTCCTTGATTAGTAACGAGATCCTTTCATTTAGGGGGTTCATATCCATAGAGAGCTTGAAATGGAGTCATTTTGGCAGATGCATGATAAGTATAATTATACCACCATTCAACCAGATGCAACCATTGAAACCACTTATTTTGCTTGTCTGTTACGAAACAAAGTAGGTAGGCTTTTAAACATTTATTGACTATTTCTGTTTGACCATCTGTTTATGGGTGGTAGGCTGAGCTCATGTTAAGTGATGTTCCTATTTGTTTGCAAAATTCTTTCCAGAAATTTCCTTTAAACTTGGCATTTCTGTCACTAACAATAATCTTTGGGAACCCGTGCAACTTGTAGACATTTTTGCAAAAAGCTTCAGTTGTTTCTTTGGCAGAGTCGGTTTTTCTTACTCCAATAAAATGTGCATATTTGGTTAACCTATCTACTACGACCAATATTTTGTCCTTCCCATCTGACATGGGTAAACCTTCAATGAAATCCATTGAAATTTCTTCCCATTTCTTATTTGGGATATGTATAGGATGGAGTAGTCCTAAGCTTGCAATATTCTCATATTTATTTCTCTAACAAATGTCACATTCTACAACATACTTTTGAATGTCTACATTCATTCCTTTCCAAAAAAATGATTGTCTTGCATTATAATAGGTTTTGAAAAACCCTACGTGTTTTGTTGTTGAACAGTCATGCGACTCTTTAAGCACTCTGGTCTTAAAACTTGAGTTGGAGCTTAAGTAAATTCGTCCCTTGTACCATAAGAGGTCATTTTTCCATTCAAATTTTGGGCAAGGATTTATGTTGTTAATTATGGAGCAAACCTCTGGATTTTTGGCATATTCAGTTCGAACTTCGTCCAAAATTCTGGAACCACCATTGATATGGCATAGGATTGTACTTCTTCATCTTTTCTTAATAGAGCATCTGCTACCACGTTATCTTTCCCCTTTTTTTTATAATATTTCCATATCGAAAGTAGAAACTTTTTCTATCCACTTTTGTTGTTCAGTCGTAATAAGTGTTGCAAATTGTTATGATTTGTACGGATCATGAACTTGCTACCCAATAGGTATCGTCACCACTTTGTTAATGCATGCATGATGGCAAGCATTTCCTTGTTATAGGTAGACTGTAAGCGTTCTCTTTTGTTTAACTTCCTGCTTTCAAAAGCGATTGGGTGACCTTCTTGCATTAGGATGGCTCCTATCCCTATCCCTAAAGCACCACATTCAATCACAAATAGTTTTGAAAAATCGAGTGTTGCCAAAATAGGAGTTGTAGACATAATTCACTTCAATGCTTCAAAACATTTTCCTGCTTCATCGTCCCAATGAAAATAATTATGTTTTAGGAGGTTCGTTAGCGAAGCATTTAAGTGAGGAAACTTTTTTATAAATCTTTGATAGTAACCCGTTAAACCTAAAAATCCTCTTAACTTGGAAAAATTTCTTGGTTGTGGCCATTCATTTATTGCCTAGATCTTCTTTGGGTCCACCTTGAATCTTTCCTTTGAGATAATATGACCAAGATACTCCACTTGCTTTACAAAAGTGCATTTCGATCTTTTTGCATAAAACTGGTTTTCCTCTAGGAGGGATAGTACTTGTTCTAGATACTTCAAGTGGTTCCTTCCATGTCTTGCTGTATATTAGGATGTCATCAAAGAAAACTAATACAACTTTTTTAGGGCATGGCTGAAATAGTTCATCCATGGTTGCTTGGAA
The DNA here is from genome assembly GCA_001517045.1 of Pseudotsuga menziesii. NCBI lineage: Eukaryota > Viridiplantae > Streptophyta > Pinopsida > Pinales > Pinaceae > Pseudotsuga > Pseudotsuga menziesii. The sequence goes on along the minus strand of LPNX011131586.1, from coordinate 531,249 downwards.
TGTGCCAGGGGCATTTGTTAACCCAAACAACATTACCTTGAATTCAGAGTGCCCCTCATGAATTTGGAAAGTAGTCTTTGCAACGTCTTCTAATCTAACCTTGATTTGATAGTAACCTGATCTGAAATCAAGTTTTGAAAAATATTTTGCATCATGAAGTTCATCCAACATGTTGTCGATGAAGAGTATTGGAAACTTGTTTCTGACTGTTATTTTGTTTAACCTTCTATAATCGATGCATAATCTAAATGATCTATCCTTCTTTTGTACTAACATGACTAAAGCTACATATGGACCTCTACTCTTTGTGATAACACCACAGTTCAACAACTCTTGATGTAATCTTTCAATTTTTGTTTTGTGGTGGTGGGGATACCTATATGGTTTAACCTTGACAGGGTTTGACCTTGGTTTAACCTCGATTATGTGTTCGATACTTCTTTTTGGCAGTAACTGCATGGGAAGATCTTGAAATATTTTTTTTGTGTTTCTGAAGTAACTCTTGTAAATTTTGACCTTTCATTTGATGGCATTGGATCACATAAGCTAATGCCCTTTTTCGAATGAGTTTTTCCATGTGCAGAGATAAAACTACTTTTGTTTTGGGTGGATGGAAACCATATAGTTTATACGTTTGTCCCTGCCATTTGAACTTGATGAAGTGTTTCTGGTAATTGGTTGAATAGGTGCCCAACGTTTGTAACCATTGGACTCCCAAAACAATATCTACTTCACCCAATGGTAAGGTGTAGATTTTTTATTCCAATTTAAAGTCCTGTATCTGAAGTTTCAACTTGTGGTATTTTCCAACTTTTTCAATTTTCTTGCCATCTACGACCATCACCTTCATGTCTGGAACTGGATGCACGAATAACTTGAGTTTCCTTGCGACCCTTATGTCGAGGAAGTTGTGGGTGCTTCTGGTATCTATTAGTACTGCAACATTCTCATTTTTGACATGTCCTTTTAGTTTAAGTGTCTGTGGTTGGCTAATACTGCTCATGGCTACCAAGGATATTTTGGATGTGTCGTCGATTTCAACTACAAAATTAGTATCTATTAGTATCATACTGCCATGTCCTTCTGGTATCTATTAGTACTGCAACATTTTCATTTTTGACATGTCCTTTTAGTTTAAGTGTCTGTGGTTGGCTAATACTGCTCATGGCTGCCAAGGATATTTTGGATGTGTCGTCGATTTCAACTACAAAATTTTGGGTATCCTCCTCTTCATTTTCCTATTCATCTTCTTCTGATTCGGTATTCTCCTTTGCCTCACAAGTGTATAGTTTTTTTGAATTGTCCTCTAAGGGACACTTGTCTCTTGGATCCCACTTGTCTCCACATCATTTCCAATTACCTTCTTTCATTCGTTGAGCTTCCAAACTTCTTTTGTCATCTCGTCTGGGTGGTGGAATGTATTTGGTTTTATCTTCATCTATCGTCGGTAGGGTGTTTTTCCTTGGATGTGTCTTCCCATTATTTGATTGGAAATTGTCAAATTTGGCTTCGGCTACTTTCGCCTTAGGTATTGCTACCTCGATATTCAGTATGTCATGCATTTTTAATTCTTTTTGTATATATGGTTTAAGCCCTCCTAAATAAGTTTCAAGTCATTACTAATTAGATAATCCAAACACTCATGTGCCAAGGGGTTCCCACTAATGTGTGAATTCGTCGATGCTTCATTTCTGTTGTAACCTAGTAAGCTTTGGAAAGAATTCGTCCTCAGTGATTCCTTGAAACCTTTTAAGAAAATCATTTTTGAATAATTTCCAAGTATAGGAAAAATTGTCTCCATTCCACCATATATACCAATAATAGGCACACGCTTCCAAGTGCATTGATGCATACTTCACTTTTTCTTCATCGTCCATAACCGTGTCCTTCCAAGTGCATTGACGCACACTTCACTTTTTCTTCGTCCGCCATAATGTTGTATATATTGAAGTATTCCTTAGCCTTATTTAACCATGTGACACATTGGTCGTCACTTCCATTGTATTTCAGCAATTCATTTTTTGCTCTTGGTGGGTACATTATAGAAGGCTGATGCAAGTTGTTTTTTTGTCTATCGTGTTAAACTAGTAGCAACAAGGAAGGTCTTCCTGCATGCATGTGTTCTTGCATGCAGAAGACTTAAATTAGGAAACCAGTTGTATTTAATTTACTTTTCCTAAGTTTACTTTGGAAAATAAATTAAAGTGATCTAAATTAACTTTAGTGAAACACTAGTTAAAGTGAAAGCGAAACTAGGGTTTTTGCTTTACCACTAGTTAAAGTGAAAGTGAAATTAGGGTTTTTGCTTCACCACTAGTTAAAGTGAAAGTGAAATTAAGGTTTTCGCTTTACCTAACATTATAAAATAGAGATCAATTGGTGGAGAGGACACACACACTTGTATTCCAACAGAGACAGGATACAGAAAGGGAGAGAAAGTCAGACAGAGGAGCGAGCAGCAAGATCATCGAGCTTCGTACAGCTGGGTTGTACACTCACACAGGAGGGTGTTGAGGTTTAGCTAGGATTTGCCCAGTGATTCTGTCGAGTACTGCATTCGCCAGGTTTGGGTGAAATTGCAGTGATTGTAACGCTCCATATTTTCTCATAATAAAATCTATATCGGATTGTTGCATCGGTTTTCCCATCTTGGGCTTTTCCAGAGGTTTTCATACCCAAAATAATAGTGTCAATATTGTGATGTGATGTTGTGATTTATTTCTCAGTTTTATATTCCGCTGCAAACTGTAAAAGATATTCATGTGTGGTTATCAGTAGAGATTTCCATGCATTGTTTCGCTCTAATTTGAATATTAAAGAAAAATTTACATGGTATCAGAGCTCTGGTGAGCTAAATCTTGAGAGATTTGCAGCAGTAGTGATAGATCAAGGGCAAATCTATTGAAGACACAAACCTAAACTTCCAGATCTAGGGTTTAACAGGTACACTTCACTATGGCCGTGCAATTGAGAGTTGAGGATAGACTCTAGGGTGCTTAGAACTTTCCTACATGGAAAGAAAGGATCACAAGGATCGTGGACGTTAATGATGCAGAGGAGCACATTGACTCCACGAAGGTTGCACCCACAGATCCGACAGATTTACAGCTTGGAAGAAGATTGATTCCAAAGCCATGCTGATTATCATGGATGGAGTGAAGGACCATATAGTCCCTCACCTTTCTGGTAAGAAGACTGCAGCAGAGATGTGGACAGCTTTGGAGAGTGTGTACCAAAGCAAGAACGAGAACCGGAAGATGGTGTTGCAAGAGAGGGTGCGCAACACCAAGATGGGCAAGGGAGAAGGAGTGGTGCCTTATGTCGCGAGGCTCACACAGATCAAGCACGTGCTTGGAGCTGTTGGCTCTAACACAGTGGATGAGGAGCTAGTTCAGATAGCCCTCAATGGTTCCTCTAAGCCATGGGACACCTTTGTCAAAGGTGTTGTGGCTAGGGAGAAGCTCCCTGATTGCAAAATACTATGGGATGACTTTGTGCAGGAGGAGACCCGCATGGGTCAAGGATCAGGCTCATCCAGCAGTGCCCCATAGATTGTGGATGAGGAGGCCCTAGCCCTTACAGGGAAGAGCAAGGGGAATGCAAAGAGGAAGAAGGATGGTAAGAAGAGCCTTGATGTGTCAAAGGTCAAGTGTTTTATCTGCCACAAGCAAGGACACTTTGCCTCCCAATGCCCAGACAGGAAGAAGAAGAGTAACACTTAGATGGTTGGATCTGCAAAGGTGGATGAGTTCAACAGCAACTTCGATGAGGAGTTCTGCTTGATAGCTTGCATGGCCAACACCACAGGGAGAAGCATATGGTACATCAATAGTGGAGCATCTAGCCATATGACTGGACAGAGGAGATTCTTCAAAGACTTGCAGGAAGGTGGAACAGGGATCTATGTTGAGCTAGGTGATGATGCGCGGTATCAAGTGCAGGGAGTTGGCACTGTTTCGTTTGAGAGGGAGTCCGGCAAACCCTTAGTTTTGCTGATGTGTTAAATGTTGCAGGACTAACCAAGAAACTTATATCAATCTCCACTCTGGAGGACAAGGAATATCAGGTGAAGTTCCGTGACAATAGAGTATATATCACGCCCAAGGGGTTAGTTAGATAGGAGCTTGGATCGGGTGACTGGCAAGAGGAGCGAGAAAGTGTTCAGACTACACTTTGAGCCTGCAAAGGCTCTAGTTAGCAGTAGTAGCAGCGGTCAGGGTGAGTTATGGCATAAGAGGATGGCACACTTACACCATGGAGCATTGAATCATCTGAGACAAACAATCATTGGAGTTCCTCATGTACAGGAGGAAAATCATAACCACTACAAGGGTTGTGATTTGGGGAAGAACATCAGGAAGCCTTTCCCACATAGTGAGCACAAGTCTAAGGAGCCCTTGGACTTGGTGCATTCTGATGTATGCGGACCTATGAGTGTCCATTCGTTCAGTGGTTAGAGCTACTGCATGACTTTCATTGATGACTATTCCAGGAAGACCTGAATCTATTTTCTGAAGGCCAAGTCAGAGGTCTTTGAGAGGTTCTAAGAGTTCAAAACTCTCGTGGAGAACCAAACAGGGAAGAAGATTCAGGTGTTGAGGACAGACAACGGGGGTGAGTACACTTCCAATGATTTCATGGAGTATTGTTCGGCTGAGGGAATCAAGAAGGAGCACACTATGCCCCATACCCCACAGCAGAATGGAGTTGCAAAGCGGAAGAACAAGACGATGGTTGGAGCGGCCAAGGCCATGCTATTTGATCAGGGATTATCCACTATTCCTTTGGGCCGAGGCATACAAGACTACAGTATACATTCAGAACAGGTGTCCCCACACAGCTTTGGAGAGGAAGACACCAGAGGAGGTCTTCACAAGCACTAAGCCAGGTGTGAGTCACATTCGCATATTCGGCAGTGTCTGCTATTGTCATGTTCATGCTGACAATAGGAAGAAGTTGAATCCTTCTGGAGAGAAGGGGCTACTTGTTGGGTACAGCGAGATTTCGAAGGCATATAGAGTTTACATTCCAGCTCGCCGGAGAATTATCGTGAGCAGGGTTGTCCAGTTTGATGAGGACAGGGCCTTGAGGAGATCTTTGGACTTACCAGCAGAGCAGCAACCAGCACAGGAGTCGGGGGTCAAGTTGGAGGAGCCAGATGTACAGGTACAGGTACAGACACAGAGCACAGGTTCTGGTGGTCAAAGGGAGTCAGGTGGACAGGATCCTTCAGTCATTGACTTGAAGGATGAGCTGCAGCAGGAGATGGATATCCAACAGCCGCAACAGGTTGACACTAGGCCAAGCCCTAAGTGGTTTAGGTCCACAGTGCAGGATTCCAGGCAGATAGATCCTCAACAGACATCTTTTAGACAGAGTGTACCACCATAGAGGCTTAGTTACATGGCACTGATGACAAAGTTGATTAACGTTGAACCTTCCAGCTTCGGGGAGGTTGCACACATGATGTGTGGTAGGAGGCTATGGTTGAGGAGTATGACTCCATTATGAAAAACCAGGTATGGGAGGTTGTGTTGAGGCCACAAGGAAAAAAGGTGGTGGGATCTAGATAGATCTACAAGGTGAAGCATGTAGCAGACAGAGGTGTGAAAAAGTGTAAGGCACGCTTCGTGGCAAAGGGGTTTTCACAGAAGGAAGGTATTGATTATGAGGAGACCTTCGCCCATGTTGCCAAGTATTCTTCCATTCGGACCCTTATCTCACTAGCAGCTGAGATGGGTTGGCGTGTCCATCAGATGGACGTCAAGACTGCCTTCCTCAACAGAGTGATAGAGAATGAGGTATATATTGAGCAACCAGAGGGGTTTGATGTGGAGGATAGGGAGACGCACGTATGCGGACTGCATCGAGCTCTTTACGGGCTCAAGCAGGCACCTTGAGCATGGTACTCAAGGATTGACAACTATCTACGGGAGATGGAATTTCAGCAGAGTGAGGCTGACCACAACCTGTACTTCTTGACAGGTGAGGTGCCTCTCATACTGGTCCTGTATGTCGATGATCTCTTTTTGATAGAGAGATGAGAGGCTGATTGAAGACTGCAAATCCAACCTTGCGGTGGAGTTTCAAATGAAGGACCTTGGGCTAATGCATTACTTTTTGGGCTTGGAGGTTTGGGAGAGAGATGGATGCTTCTTCATCGGACAGGGGAAGTATGCAATAGAGATCCTGAAGAGATTCAAGATGGAGGACCGCAAGCCTATGGCCATACCTCTAGTTCCCAACTAAAGGAAGATTGATGCATCAAGATCAGACGGATTTGATCCTACCTTGTATCGTCAACTTATCGGATCGCTTATGTATCTGGTCAACACTCGACCAGACATCAGCTTTGCAGTCAACTCTTTGAGTCAGTTCATGGTGGACCCTCGGAGAGTGCATTGGGCGACTACGAAGCACATACTTCGCTACATCAAAGGTACAGTGGAGTATGGATTGGTTTATGAGCGCAGGGGGAGTGTGTAGTTAGCAGGTTTCACAGATGCTAATTGGGCAGGATATGTAGAGAACCGGAAGAGTACTTCAGGCTGTTGCTTCAGCATTGGATAAGGGGTTCTCTCTTGGTTCAGTAGGAAGCAAAAGTCAATTGCATTGAGCTCGGCAGAGGCCGAGTGCATGGCTGCTTGTGAGGGTATGTGGTTGAGGAAGTTACTTCCAGGGTTGTTCGACCGTGCGCTAGAGGCTACAATAGTTCACTGTGCCAATCAGAGTGGCATCAGGATATCTGAGAATCTAGTGTTCCATGACTGAAGCAAACACATAGACATCAAGTACCACTTCTTGAGAGATTGTGTTCAGAGGGGAATCATTCGGTTGGAGTACATACAGACAGATGAGCAGGTGGCAGACATTTTCACCAAGGCACTTTGCAGACAGAGTTCTGTGAAGTTCAGGGATAAGTTGGGGTTGCTACCAAATCCCTTGTTCAGAGGGAGTGTTAAACTAGTAGCAACAAGGAAGGTCTTTCTGCATGCATGTGTTCTTGCATGCAGAAGACTTAAATTAGGAAACCAGTTGTATTTAATTTACTTTTCCTAAGTTTACTTTGGAAAATAAGTTAAAGTGATCTAAATTAACTTTAGTGAAAGACTAGTTAAAGTGAAAGTGAAATTAGGGTTTTTGCTTTACCACTAATTAAAGTGAAAGTGAAATTAGGGTTTTTGATTTACCATTAGTTAAAGTGAAAGTGAAATTAGGGTTTTTTATTTACCTAAAGTTATAAAAGAGAGATCAATTGGTGGAGAGGACACACTTGTATTCCGACAGAGACAGGATACAGACAGGGAGAGAAAGTAAGACAAAGGATTTAGCTAAGAAGACGGAGGAGTGAGCAGCAAGATCACCGAGTTTCGTATAGCTAAGTCATACACTCACACAGGAGGGTGTTGAGGTTTAGCTGGGATTTTCCCAGTGATTCTTCCGGGTACTGCATTCGCTAGGTTTGGGTGAATTTGCAGTGATTGTAACGTTCCATATTTTCTCATAATAAAATCTATATCTGACTGCTACACCGGTTTTCCCATCTTGGGTTTTTCCGGGGGTTTCCATACCCTAAATAATAGTGTCAATATTGTGATGTGATGTTGTGATTTATTTCTCAATTTTATATTCTGCTGCATACTGTAAAAGATATTCATATGTAGTTATCAGTAGAGATTTCCATGCATTGTTTAGCCCTAGTTTGAATATTAAAGGAAAATTTACATATCGGGCAATGGTGACCTAGAGTCATGGGAAAATCTGGTCGACATGTCTAAATTGTTTTAATTTTTGTGGTTTTTAGAGTCATCTTCATGATAGCGTCCAATTTGACAGTTATCCTCGCGTCCATGTTTAGGAGTACTTTCGTTTCAATTTCCTGTTTAAGCACTACATTGCTAATTTGTATTTCGTCTTTTAAATTTTCTTGGTTCTCTACGACTATTATTCTGAGTGCTTGGATGTCTTTCTCCAATTTTTTTGCCTGGTCTTTTAATTCTAGCATGATCTTGGTCCTGGTGTGCGGAGGTCAATACTTCGATGCAATTTTGGCTTACAAGATTTAAGCTAATTATTAATAATTAAAAATAATATTAATTATTATTATTTAAAAAGACCAATATTATAATAATAATATTATTATATTATATTGACTTTTTTTTTTAAAATTGGGCTAGAGTTTACATGGAGTGATAAGGGAGGAGTGGAATGGAACCGACGGGATTTTGATGCAGTAGTGTGAATTTGGATGAGGGTGTAGATGGGCGTGAGTGAGGGTGTCAAAAGGCGGGAAGGAATGCCAAGTGAAGTGGCGGCAAGGATGGTGTGTTGCAGCAGAGGTCGCAGGAAGAGGGAGGATGTGGAGCGTAGGAAGGTGAGGATCGTCGAAGGTGGTGCAGAGGGTGAGGCCGAGGGCACGAGTGTTTGAGAAAGATAGATAGGGTAGTGAAGGGAGAAGGGGAGGTTGGAATGACGGGTGCAGAATGGAGGATCTCAGGATAGAAGATAGATGGAGCGTGGTAGAAACGAGAAGGAAGATAGAATGCAGGCGATGGAGATGAGAATATGGGGTTGAGGGGAGTGGAACTAGCGCAGAACGAAGGGGAATGGAGGTGGCAGTGTGCGTAGGTGAGAGCGGAGATGCTTGGTTGTGATGAAGTGTGCAAGGATGGGCATGTGTAGTACTGGAGTAAGAGAATGAAGGCGTTGTGGGAATGGGGACACCAAGGAAGATGATGAGTAGCTTTGAGCTCTAATACCAAATGACACAATAAAATATGAATGATATAATTTTGAAATGATGAAAAATTTTACAACAATTGCTCGCCTTATATAAGGCTTGAGCATTTTACTTGAAGGGTTATGTCCCTCAATATATTAATTGTTTAATAATTATTTGTTTTTAATTTAACATTAATTTTTGTAACATGGACCATAAGCTCTCCGTTGATGTCCCATAATTAGGGCACTCATTTTGTACAACAATGGGCTTCATAGACTCAACCATGGAATCCCACCCCTCATAAACATCTCCTAGGATGGTCCAGTCTATGTCTACAAACCGTAACAAAGAAATGATTGGTTCCATGATCATAATGGTAAGATATACTCTCTCCCACCAACCATCATCTAACACAGTGGCCTTTACCTTTTTTTGAAACATTTTGATTTGTCTTTCTCCAAAAACACCAAAACTCTAAAATAACCATGGACCCAAGAGTCATTTTGACCTCCCTTAACCTCATAAGCATGATGAATGATGAAGAAAACTGAGTATTTGCAATCTTCGGCAATGATAAATGTGTGTACTCTTTGTAGATTGTGAAGGCATTGGTGTGGTTTTGTACAAAATTACAGATATAGCGTGCATCATCAATAAGATTGCTAATCCAGGTCACATCGGAAGCAATTGATTTGAGAACTAAATTCAAAGAATGTTCAATGCCAGGTGTCCAAAATAGTAGTGGATATTTAGCTTCCACAATCGTGTCAGCATCCTTGCAAACAGGTGCATTATCTATGACGATTTGTACACAAGAATCAACACCTACATCTTCAATGGCTTTGATGAACTCACCCATATATTGTGCATCCTTCTAATTCCCAAGAGCATCCACCACCTTCAAGAATAACAGTCCATTGACAAAAGACACCATGAAATTGATCACTGGATGACATGTTAGAAAGTGGCAACAAGGAAGGTCTTCTAGCATTGCATGTGTCCTTGCATGTTAGAGAGACATTAAACATGAAGCCAAATGTATTAAAGTGATTTTCCTAAGTTTTGACTTAGGAAAATACTTTAATTATTCTAATTTGATTTTGACTTAATGGAATCACTGATCTAATCTTGGTCATTGATCTCATCGAAGGATTACATCCATTGATCTATAGTGGGGTTAGGGTTTCCGCTTAGCCATAGTGTTAAAAGGAGATTTCGTGGAGAGGGCACATACACAGGAGAGATACAGACAGTGAGAAGTAAGACGGAGGAGCACTCACCCGACAGATTCACCGACGTACCAGGCTGAGCAGGGACCGTACAGATCACGCAGAGGAGCAGCATCGTACAGAGCAGTAGGGTCGTACAACTGTCAAATGGATTTAGTATTGCTGACGTCAGCACCTTACAGCTTTCGTACAGCTGGGTCATACTACTGACGTAGGGGCCATACAGCTGTGCAAGGTGGTCCTACCTTGTCGCTGGGTTGTTCAGTGATTTAGCAGAGGTTTCCATTCGCCTGGTTGGGTGTATTTATTTGTTGGTTGTAAAAGTTCCATATCTTCATAATATAAATTCTATATCTGACTATTGCACCAATTTTCCCATACCCAAAACACTGTGTCTATGTTTATGTGATGTTGTGCATGTTTCTCAGTATTTAATTTCCATTACAATACTAGTAAATGAAATTCATGTCTGGTTTCTAGTAACAAATTAAATATATTGTTTAGCCCTAGTTTGGATTTCAAAGGATAATTTACATGGTATCAGAGCTCAGTTGAGCTAAATCTGAGTGACTTGCAACAACAGTGATAGATCAGGGGCAGATCTATTTAAGACACAAACCTAGAGTTCAAATCTAGGGTTTGACAGGTACACTTTAGTATGGTCGTACAATTGAGAGTCGAGTATAGACTCCAAGGGGCTCAGAGCTGTCCTACATGGAAAGAAAGGATCACAAGGATTCTGGATGTCAGCGATGCAGAGGAGCACATTGACTCCACAAAGGTTGCGCACACAAATCCGATAGAGTTGGTAGCTTGGAAGAAGATAGATTCAAGAGCCATGTTGATTATCTCGGATGGAGTGAAGGACCACATAGTCCCTCATCTTTCTGGGAAGAAGATCGCATTAGAGATATGGAAGGCGTTGGAAAGTCTGTACTAGAGAAAGAACGAAAACTGGAAGATGGTGTTGTAAGAGAGGATGCACAGTATCAAGTTGCCCAAGGGTGAAGGAGTGGTGCCTTATCTCACAAGGCTCACACAGATCAAAGATGAGCTTGGAGCTGTTGGATCTAAGACTGAGGATGAGTAGCTAGTTCGAATAGCCCTCAATGGCTTTTCTAAGCCATGGGACACCTTTGTCAAAGGTGTTGTGGCTAGGGAGAAGCTCCCTGATTGGCAGAGATTGTGGGATGACTTTGTGCAGGAGGAGACTCACATGGGTCAAGGATCGGGCTCATCCAACAGTTCTCGATAGATTGTGGATGAGGAGGCTCTAGCCCAAACATGGAAGAGCAAGGGTAAGGAAAAGAAAAGGAAGGGTGGTAAGAAGAACCTCGACATGTCAAAGGTCAAGTCTTTTATCTGCCACAAGCAAGGACACTTTGCCTCCCAGTTCCCAAACAGGAAGAAGAAGAACAATACCAGATGGCAGGATCTGCAGAGGTGGAGGAATTCAACAAGAACTTCAATGAAGATTTTTCCTTGATTGCTTGCATGGAAAGCACCATGGGAAGCAGCGTTCAGTATGTGGATAGTGGAGCATCTTGTCATATGACAGGACAAAGGAGGTTCTTTTAGGCCTTGCAGGAGGGTGAATTAAACCTTCACATAGATCTGGGTGATGATGTGCAGTATCAAACACAGGGAGTTGGCACTGTTTCATTTCAGAGGGAGTCTGGCAAACCCTTTAGTTTTGTTGATGTATTGTCTGTTCCGAGGTTGACTAAGAACCTCATATCTGTTTCCACCTTGGAGGACAAGGGATTTTAGGTGAAGTTTTGAGACCATAGGGTGTACATCAGGCCCAAAAGGTTGAATAGCAGTTTGGATCGAGGGATTGGGATATGGAGCGGGAAGGTGTATAGACTACACTTTGAGTCTGTGACGGCTCTAGTCAACAACAATAGCAGTCAGGGTGGTTGTAGCATAGAAGGATGGCACACTTGCACCATGGAGCACTGATGGCACTTGAGACAAGTTGTCATCGGAGTTCCTCAGGTACAGGAGGAGAAGCATAACCACTGCAAGGGTTATGTGTTGAGGAAGGACATTAAGAAACCTTTCCCACAAAGTGAGCACAAGTCTAAGGGAACATTGGACTTAGTGCATTCGTATGTTTGCGGACCTATGAGTGTCCAATCTTTCAATGGACGGTTACTACATCACTTTCATTAACGACTATTCCAGGAAGACCTGGATCTATTTCCTGAAGGCCAGGTCAGAGGTCTTTGATCGGTTTCAAGAGTTCAAGACTCTCGTGGAAAACTAGACAGTGAAGAAGATCCGTGTTTTGAGGACGGACAGTGGGGGAGAGTACAACTCAAATGAGTTCTTAGAGTATTGCTCAGCAGAGGGGAACAAGAAGGAACACACAGTGCCATACCCCGCAGCAGAGTGGAGTGGCGGAGAGAAAGAACAAGACAATGATAGGAGCAGCCAAGGCCATGCCATTTGATCAGGGATTACCACTATTCCTTTGGGCCAAGTCATACAAGATTGTAGTATACATTGAGAACAAGTGTCCCCACACAGCTTTGGGGAGGAAGACACCCAAAGAGATCTTCACAGGCACTAGACCATATGTGAGCCACTTGCGCATATTTGGGTGTCTACTATTGTCACATTCATGTTGACACTAGGAAGAAGTTGGACCCTTCTAGAGAGAAGGGGTTACTTGTTGGTTACAACGAGATTTCAAAAGCGTACATTTTATATTCCTCCTTGCAAGAGCATCATTGTGAGCAAGGATGTCCAGTTTGATGAGGACAAGGTCTTGCAGAGATCTATGGACTTACCAGCAAAGGAGCGGCCAACACAGGTCTTGAGGGTCAAGTTGGAGGAACCAGATGTACAGGTACAGGTATAGACACAGAGCATAGGTTATGGTAGTCAAAGGGAGTCAGGTGGACAGGATCCTACACCCATTGACTTGGAGGATGAGCCGCAGGAGATAGACACTAGGCCAAGGCCTAAGTGGTTTAGGTCCAAGGTTCAAGATTCAAGGTAGGTCAATCCTCCATAGAGCTCAATGAGGCGGAGCAAACCACCAGAGAGACTTAGCTATATGGCACTGATGATAGAGTTAATTAACTCTGAACCTTTCATTTTCGAGGAGGTTGCACTAAGTTTACTTTGGAAAATAAATTAAAGTGATCTAATTATTTATTGACTTTAAGTGAAAGTGAAGTTAGGGTTTTCGCTTCACCTAAAGTTATAGAAGAAAGGTCAATTGGTGGAAAGGACACACACACTTGTATTCTGACAGAGACATGATACAAACAGAGAGAGAAAGTCAGACAGAGGATTTAGCTGGGAAGACAGAGGAGCGAGCAAACAGGATCATCGAGCAACCAGGCAAGACAAGGGCTACACGGATCAATAGGGAGCACCTACAGAGGAAAGCCATATAGATCGGTACGGATCTGCACGTGTGGGAGGTCATACAGTCACGTAGAGCGATAATGGGGTTTTAGCTGGGATTTGTCCAGTGATTATGTCGGGTACTACTTCACTAGGTTTGGGTGATTAGCAGTGATTGTAAAAGTTCCATATTTTCTCATAATAAAATCTATATTTTACTGTTGCACTGGTTTTCCCATCTTGGGGTTTTTCGGGGGTTTCCATACCCAAAATAATGGTGTCAATATTGTGATGTGATGTTGTGATTTATTTCTCAGTACTTTATATTCCGTTGCATACTTGTAAAAGATATTCATGTGTGGTTATCAATAGAAATTTTGAATACATTGTTTAGCCCTAGTTTGAATATTAAAGGAAAATTTACAGTGCCTAGGTCAGCAGGTCAAAAGGTGGTGGAATCCAGATCGATCTACAAGGTAAAGCATGCAACAGACAGAAGTACAAGGCGTGTTTCGTGGAAAAGGGGTTTCAACGGAAGGAGGGTATTGATTATGAGGAGACCTTCACCCTTGTTGCCAGGTATTCTTCTATGCGGACCATTATCTCATTAGCGGCTGAGATGGGTTGGCGTGTCCATCAAATGGATGTCAAGATTTCCTTCCTCAACGGAGTCATAGAGGAGGACGTATTCATTGAGCAGCTAGAGGGGTTTGATGTGGTGAACAGGGTGACACATGTACACAGACTACAGAGAGCTCTTTATGGGCTCAAGCAGGCACCTGAAGCATGGTACTCGAGGATAGACAGCTATCTACGGGAGATGGGATTCCAGCGGAGTGGAGCAGACCACAACCTATACTTCTTAACAAGTAAGGTGCCTCTCATACTGGTACTATATGTACATGATCTCTTTCTTATAGGAGATGAGAGGTTAATTAATGACTACAAGTTCAACCCTGCAGTTGAATTTGAGATGAAAGACCATGGTCTGATGCATTACTTCCTAGGCTTAGAGGTTTGGGAGAGAATCGAGTGATTCTTCATTAGACAGGGGAAGTATGTAGTGGAGATCTTGAAGAGATTCAGGATGGTGGATTGCAAGCCTATGGCCATACCTCTAGTTTCCATATAGAGGAAGATTGATGCATCAGGGTAAGACAGATTTGATCCTACATTGTATCGCCAACTTATCGGATCTCTCATGTATCTACTCAACACACGGCCAGACATTAGCTTTGCAGTTAACTCTTTGAGCCAGTTCATGGTGGACCCTTGAAGAGTGCATTGGACGGCTGCAAAGCACATACTTCGTTGCATCAGAGGTATAGTGGAGTATGGGTTGGTTTATGAGCGCAGGGGGAGTGTACAGTTAGCAGGCTTCACAAATGTTGATTGGGAAGGATGTGTAGAGGACCAGAAGAGCACTTCAGGTTGTTGCTTCAGTACTGGATCAAGGGTTGTCTCTTGGATCAGCGGGAAGCAGAAGTCAGTGGCATTGAACTTGGCAGAGGTTGAGTACATGGAAGCCAGTTTGGCTACTTGTGAGGGAATGTGGCCGCGGAAGTTGCTTTCAGGGTTGTTTGAGTGTGGGCTAGAGGCTACAATAGTTCACTGTGACAATTAGAGTAGCATCAAGCCATCTGAAAATCCAGTGTTCCATGACCGAAGCAAACACATAGACATTCAGTACCACTTCCTAAGAGATTGTGTACAGAGAGGAACCATTCAGTTGGAGTACATACAGACAGATGAGCAAGTAGGGGACATTTTCACCAAGGCACTTTGCAGAAACAGTTTTGTGAAGTGCAAAGACAAGTTGGGGTTGCTACCGAATCCCTTCCTCGTTAACAATGAGTGTTAGAAAGTGGCAACAAGGAAGGTCTTCTAGCATTGCATGTGTCCTTGCATGTTAGAGAGACATTAAGCAAGAAGCCAAATGTATTAAAGTGATTTCCTAAGTTTTGACTTGGGAAAATACTTTAATTATTCTAATTTCATTTTGACTTGATGGAATCACTTTATTAAAGTGAAAAGTGAAATATTTAAGTGATGGCTAATCTAATCTTGGCCATTGATCTCACCGAAGGATCACATCCATTGATCCATGGTGAGGGTTAGGGTTTTTGCTTAGCCATTGAGTTAAAAGGAGATTTGGTGGATAGGACACGTACACATGAGAGATTCAGACAAAGAGAAGTTAGCCGGAGGAATTTAATGAGAAGACGGAGGAGCACTCACCCGACAGATTCACCGAGGTAGCAGGCAGAGCAAGGACCATACAAATCATGCAAAGGAGCAGCATTGTGCACAGCAAGAGGGTCGTACAACTGTCATACGGATTTTGTACTGCTGATGTCAGAACCATATGGGTTCCATACAGCTAGGTCGTATTGCTAACGCAGAGGCCGTACAGTTGTGCAGGGTCGGCGTACCTTGTTGTTGGGTTGTTCAGTAATTTAGCAGAGGTTTCCAGTCGCCAGGTTGGGTGTATTTATTTGCTAGTGGTAAAAGTTCCATATCTTCATAATATAAATTCTAAATCTGACTGTTGTACCGGTTTTCCCATCTTGGGTTTTATCCGAGGTTTCCATACCCAAAACACTGTGTCTATATTTATGTGATGTTGTGGATGTTTCTCAGGATTTTTTTATTTCCGCTGCAATACTAGTAAATGAAATTCATGTGTGGTTTCCAGTAACAAATTAAATATATTGTTTAGCCCTACTTTGGATTTCAAAGAAAAATTTATTGTCCATCCATCAAAAATAATACTGACACCATATAAGGCCATGTTGATTTAATTAGCTCTAAGATTTCATCCACCTCCTTCCATGCCTTAACCAACAATGTGGTTCAAAGCTTCTTTGAACCAAGATGCACATAACCAGTTGGAGCTCATTCAACTAGACCTTGACATATCTCAATAAACAACGGTGACCGTGCAACATTATAGAAATAACATGCGATGATAAGGTCCATCTCATCTCGCCTATGTTGTTGGAAAATCTTGTCCTTTGGACCACTTGAAGTTGGCCTCTTTCTTGTTGGTTGAATGTCAACCCCACTCCCATATCTACTAGTGCTAGAATGGAAGAGGATCCCCATTTTTGTTTCTTACTTGTTGCTGCCAACTTCATCCTCTCTTTCTTTCTTCGTTGGATAACGATTATTGTTTTACATGCAACAAGCCCACAAAAAGGGCCTAACAAATGGCCCTCAACACAGTAATAGGTGCTCTCGAACTCATTCCTGCAAAAATTATAAGTCCATACCACATTCCCTCACCCAACAAGCTTTGCCCTAAGCCTTGGTTTCCTTGCTACAAGCTTCCACAAGGGGTATTTCTTCTCTTGGTCCTGTTGTCTTGCAAATACAAGGTTATTTGCAGCAATGCCAGCAGCACCAACAACTCCACTACCAGCAGATGGAGAACTAGCAACATTAGGATAAACTTAAACTTGGATCTGGAGAAGGGGAGACACCAGCTAGGATATTCCTGCCTCTCCTTTTCCCTTTACCAACTGCCCTTGCTAACTGAGACATTCTTCTTGCTACCTGCTAGAAAACTTACAATGTTGTTGTTATCACCAACCTTGTAGTTGCCTATGTGAGATGAATCCAGGATGGACAGTAGAGGGACACGTAACTAAGGAGGTGGAACCAAGATTGCCTTGACTCCCAAATGGATGGTTGTCAGGCCATCAAGGCAGTCTTCACTTTATGTTATATTAGCCCAAGACAACAATGGGGGAGACCCAGATCTACTCCCGACAGGACAGATCAAAACTAGACACTAGATCAGATCAAGTGGATTTGAGGTACATAAGGTGTAAGGTGACGGAAACCCTAGATTTATCGATGACGTCACTAGGTGAACCAAGGCTTTGGATTAAGGCTTAGGAGATTAGAGATTTGATCCAAGTTGGGACGCAGGTGACCTATGAGGTAAATACTAGATCTGGGGTTAAGGTACTAGTAAAAAGGTGAAGATATACACTGCCTTGGGAAATGTAACCAATGCAGGGAAGGCAAGAACAGGACTGGGGCTATCTAGTACCGATGGATAGACTCATAGGAAGATATGACAATGTCAAAGCACCCGAGCCACCAGGAAAAGATCAACACACAAGAGAAAGAGGCAAAAGAGGAGGTAGTGCTAGGGTTGGAGATCAATTCCTTTCAAATCTAGGGCAATGGAGTTAGTTTCTGCCCATCACTGAAGGAGACCCACCTGGGCATAGACCCAATCTACAAACCCAAAAAGTGGTTTTGCCGAAAAAGTCAAATCACAAGGAAAACTGGCAGCATGGAGGATAGCGCTAGGGTTTGAGAATCAGATTTTCAGATCTAGGGCAACAAAGTCACTTCTAGATCAACGTTGGGGAAGACCCACTTGGGGCATGACCTGATCTACAAAAACCAGAAATGGTTTGCCGGGAACTCAAGCGGATTGACCCATAATATTTTTGGTTTTTTTAATTATTTAGGGCTTTTAAGGTAAAAATGGAAATACAAGTGCCAATGGATTGACATTTGAAAGAGAAGCACTAACCTATAGATCTTACCTGGAAAACCTTGTAGATGCCTTGATGATGATGATCCCTGCTATCCTGATCAATTTGAGAAAATTTGAGTGGGTTCTATGCCCAATGTTTTGCCCCCAAGAAGCCAATGCGCCCTCTCTCCTGCACAACAAACGTCAATAATATCAGATTTGCTGCATCATGAGAAAAAGGAAAATGTTACAGAAAAATAGCAAGATGAAATCATAGATCGCATTGATGCTAATGAAAACCCCCTGATACAAAACGCATCCAAGCCAAGCGAGTTGAGGAAGCCCTGCAAAAATTCCCAAGTTGAAGTCGCCCTGCTGTAGACAAGACGATGTTTCCCAAAAAAAATATATAGATCTCACACAAGTTCCCAAATGCTAAGAAGCAAAAGATTTTCCACTCACCATCGAAGAACACTAGATGCAAAGGAGATCCAAAAATATCCACAAGAATAATTTTTTTTTATTATCCAGATCCAAGAGCCAAAGACCCCTTACAAATGAGAAGCTCTCTCCTTTAAATAGGAATGAGAGAACCAAAATCCTAACCACTTTTCAAATGAGTGGCTAAGATTAAAAGATACAAATGTTCTAATCAACGGTTGAGATGAGCTCAACATACAATACATGGATCAATCCAATAATGTAATATAAAAGTGGACTAAATCACCCTAGGAGAGGGGATCCCACTAAATAAAAATAAATGAAGCACATGGTGGGTCCAAAGAGTGTTAACTAACTCCCCTGAGGTGTCCCCATGACACAATAAAAATAATATAATTTTTACACTGCAAAATAGTGCCTCTAAGGAAATCCTGAGCCTCCAAAAAGCTCCATAAAATAATATAATATGCCCGAAAAATGGATGTGGGGCCATCCAAGTACTGCAATTGTTGGAGGAGTGGAACACATCATCCTCATCATCAAAACTCATCCCATGCCATCTCCTTGCCTCAGTAGCCCAAATTGAATTCTTCAATAGCCATTTTAATTATTTTTTATCTGCCTCGAGAAACGTGATATGCCAGAAACTGCCTCCTAGGGTGCCTGCGTTATCCAACTGAGCCCACTAGGCTCTCTGGGAGGGGGGTAATATAGTACAATCAAGTGGTTGGACCCCCTATCCCTCATATAGCGCCCTAGGAGATCCAATAAAAATATCTCCTTGCTCAGACAGACCATCAGGTATATAAAACTCATACCGACTCTAGGTCTCTGTATGATCATCTACAACATCCAAATAGACAAAATAATAATCTGTAAATGACCATATAACCAGTAATATAACTCAGGCTAGCATCCATCTGCTGCAAGTGCTCATAGGTCAAGACATGCCCTACAAATCATTCAAATAACACTTATAACTAGTAATCATTTCACTGGCGATCTATCAACCACATATAAAGGATTTTATTTATTAACTATTACTCTGACAAGACTTTCAAGACCATACTCACTTCATAGCTGTAATCATTTTGCTAGTGAAGGGTGAGGGCTAAAACTCACAAGGCTAGGCCAAAGGGTGACTACCAACTTGACATTGTGACACTTCGGATATGGAAAGGAGATACTCACTCTAGCATATGACAGACAAGCAGCAACAAAGGGGATGGCAGTGTCTCACAAATGGGTGAGTTACTTCAGAGGTGCTTATTCACCTTGACAAATGCTCACAATCCAACTCAATACAAGTAAGGCCAGCAATCCTTAGATATAACTTTAGGAACCATTGCTTTTGGGGGCCTTTGATTTTCTATAGCCTCGGTCCATGTTTTTATTACATGGATTTTTATTATTTAGGCTTGATGCATTCATGTATGTTGAAAAACACTACTTTTCATGAATGGGCTTTTTCATAAGATATTCATTTCATTTCCAAACACATTGTATTGATGGCAGCGCTACTTGTTTCAGGTTAGCCAACACAACCTAGGAAACTCAAAGCCGAGACACAAATAAACATTGAAGCTCATCCAATCATAGAGGCTCTAGTGGGGAAAGCTCCTCCATGCCACAAGTCAAGTAGTAAGTCGGGTCAGAAACATAATTGGAAGGTGATGGATGGGTGGAGACAATGAGTGGTGAAACCAACACTAGCAAGCCAAAGTATGGTGGGAATGACTACCTCTATTCTCCCTAAAGAGGGTAAAACCAATGAGTATAGATCAAGAACTTCCGATTCTGAGTAAGGACATCAATACATAATATTAATACATCCAAGTCCACATATTTATATGACCGCCAGATCATGACACTAAATGCTAATACATGTCACAAGAATGACTATAAGAGCAATGATAACCATAACACAAGATATATAAGTTGAGTCATAAACATGCAAATAATCCATCTTAACCAACATTAGTCCAATGAGAAAACACTGATACAACTCTGAGCATCAATAACTGCTCTGCAAATGTCTAAAATGACTACATCAGTCCTCAAATCTGAGTGTCCTGAGACTCAGTCATGTCATGGGAGAGTACTATAGTCCATCAATCAAATAATGATCCATCATAGATGCTCATCTAAAAATCTCATATGTAGAGGAACTGGCTGAAAAATGTACTGGAATCTGAAAAATAGTATATGGTAGCCCGGCTACTATATATGTGATAACAGTTGCCACTGAAATCCACCCTCAAGCCACTTGCAATCCCTTGAAAGATATGTTAACGCTTCACCTACAAAAACACCCTCATAGCTCAAGCCTCACTGAAAACCGTGAAAGAACGACAGAAAATCACGTTTTTATGGGCTGCAGGCTACTTTTTTCTAGGAAACATGTCTAGTTTTTGGGACATGTGTCCTGTTGTCACATACATAGTAGCTGGGCTATCATTGTTCCTGATGAATATGATTGTCATTGATGACAATACATTAATGACAAAGGACAATGATTTGAGGTCAAGGACAAGGATGACAAAGGATAATGACATGTAGAATACACATGGTGACAAGCAAGCAAGCACACTGAAGGTTGATGACATGGCTTGACAATATGGGAGATGCATTAAGGTGGACAAGGACAAAGAACATTGACAAGTGTTGATGAAGACATGGAAAACAAGTCAACTTGATATGGGCATTGGATGACAAGAAGAATATGGCTAGAAGAACTTGATAGTTGGAAAGGACCAAATGACCCATTCTGTGGTCATTTGGAGGTGGTCCTAGTACTCCTAATGAAGATGATGATGGTTGTCATCGATGACCTTATATGGTCCTTGAAATATTGTGGATGCACGTGGTTTGGTAAAGAAGGTCTTGAAGCCTTCTGACCCACACATTAGATGTTTTTAATAGGCTTGAAGAAATAAAGATGATATGGGCATTTGGGGTCTTGGAACCTTTGGGCATGACCCTATGGCAAAAGAAGATGGAGAGAACAAGCCCTAAAGGCATATAAAACAAGCCCTAAATAACACCAAAGTCATAATAAAATAAATTCAAGTGAACTCGGCTCCACTAAAAAGAAAATTAAAAATTGTTCTTGCATCCTACAAAGTCGGCCCAGCTGTTACAAAAAAAATTATATATTAATTATTGCAGGGTCGGCTCCAAATTTTTATGAAAAACCAGTATAAATATATTTGATTTCTCCTTTAAAATTTGTGTGTAAAATTCGTGGGTCTCTAAAGAATTTCGAGGCAGCAGAGTGAGGAATTACGTGGGCAGCAGACTGAGGAATTCAGTGGTTCTAGCTCTGAGATTTTCGTGTGTACTCTGAGGCAGCAGCAACAAGTTGAAAACTTCGGTGGTGTGAATCTCAGCTCTGATGTTTTGAGACAGAATTGATCTGAGTTCTTTTTACTCTCTGATTTTAGGGTGTCGGTGGAAAGCAGCAGTTAAAAGCTAAGTTAAATTTCAAGTTCTGAAATTCGGGTCAACAGAGTACTGTAGCAGCAGACAGAGGTGGATTCGATGGAGCTTGTATGAGCAATTTTGTGACTATTTCTGTGGATAAATTCATCGTAAGAAGTGCTCTGAATTCTCAAGTGAAGAAAAGCAGTGATGCAGCAGTAAAAGAATATTAAGAGCTCTGAAATTCGGATTAGTTTTAAGGCCTGGTTCAAAGACCTTTTGTAGGGCAAATTTGGCAATGTTAAGGACTGTCCAAAGACTGATTACAAAGCTATATGAATATGCCTCAGACTGGTCTAAAGAATGAACACTCTTAAATGATAGAGTAACTACTTAGATGAGTATGACTAATATTAGGGCAGATGGTGTGTGTTTGCTATGAAGCCACTTAGCATTGAAGACATTGACAGAGACCTACACACTGCCATACTCAAAATATACCAAAGTCTGTGTTTGACTTAACTAGCAGCAGTTTAACTATGGTTGTTAAAGCAAGTTGTGAACAGTGATCTCGCTCAGATTATGACAGTAGACATTCTTGGGATCAACAGAGATCAAAGGATTATGCGAGAAGAAACTTTCATTAAATTGACAAAGATCTCTTACATGCTTGATAATGATAAATGATAGACAGAAGTGATAATGCATCAGTATAACAGGCTGGGGTTTATGACAGACATGAGCAGTTGTGATATTTGAGTAGACTTGAAGATATGATGATGACAGCTGTGATATGATCAGTGACATGACAGTGGACAAATTGATGAACAATGTGACAAGGCAAGAGCAACATGAAGTTATGATGCTGATGGACAGAACGAGGATGATGTGTTTGTGATGATTGTAATAGTGTAATGTGACAAAGATGTACTTGTAATACAAGCTGGGCCTTGTACTATTTTTCTTAGTAGGATGTAAGAAAATACCAAGCAGAGTCTTGGATTGAAGTAGGTGCTTCTGATTCAATAGGTACTGATTTACCTCACGGTCGCAGCCGTTGAAATACAAAAATATTACAAACATTGTATCTTGTGTCTCTTGTGCAATGTGTTGATGGTTATGTTTTTTATTTGATGAATGAATTGATTATTGATGCATAGTCCATTGATGAATAGGATGTTGAGTTGAATGTGAAATGATGACTTATGTTATAGAGCTTGAAGAAGTGAAAATTGAAATAAGTCCAAGCTCACCAATTCACCCCCCCCTCTTGGTGAGCTAGTGTGTTTAACAATTGGTATCAGAGCCAGGCCTTCAACATAAGCCTAACAAGTTTGAAGGGATTTGGGGGCACAATCATGGAAGGATCAACAAAGCTCATTAACCATGACGTTCCAGTTTTGGAGAAGTCAAATTACTTTGGATGGAGAAGTAAATTGAAAGACTACTTGAAAAAATTCAATGTTTGGGAAATAGTGGTTAACCCACCTAACCAGCCCAACAAAAAGACAAAGACAGTGGTCGAGACTAGTGTTATCGGAACCGGACCGGAACAGGCAAAATCGGCTGGTCTGACCGGTTTACAGGGTTGGTCAGTCCGGTCAGCAAAAAAAAATTAAAAAACCGGATTTTTTTCCAGACCGGGTACGGATCAGCCAAAACCGGCCGAACCAACCAGTCTGGACTAGGGACTCACGAAACTCAATTTAAAAAAAAAACAGAAAATAAAACTTTGCTGATGTACTTTGGAGCCTCTTTGTTAATGTACTTTGGTTTAGAACCTCAGAGATGTATTGCACTAGGTGCTATTTTGGATATTTGCACCCATATTTGCTATATATATGAGAAATTTTGCATATTTCTGTATTAATGGTTTGGATTCATATGTATGCACATGAATATATATGTTTTTTACAAAATATGAATATTTTATGTATTTTTTAGTCAGCCGGTCTTTTACCCGGTTTTTTGCCGATTCCGATTCAGTTCACATTTTGGGCTTCGCCGGTTCGATGACCGGTCCGGTTCAAATAACATTGGTTGAGACATACAAAGAGATTGCCTTGAAATTTTTTATGGATGGTCTATCAAGCTCTATTCAAGAAAGTGTAAAAGATTATACCTCTGCCAAGGACCTCAGGCTCAAGCTGGAAGAAGAATACCTAAAGAAGAGTCAAGACAAAAAAAAATGAAGCAAAACAAAAAAAATGAAGCAAAAGTCAAGGATGAAAAGCAAGAAGAAAAGCAGATACAAGCTTTAGACACAAGTGAAGGTAAGTACTCTTCAATGGATGATAAAGTTGTTCAATACATCTCTGACAGACATATTTGCTATACATTTTCATCCTTGTAAGTGCACCCATATTTGCTATTTGCTATCAACTTACAAGCAAATAGCATATAATGCACCCATATTTGCTATACATCTTATGATGATGAAGTTGTTCTTACAGAAGATGAAGGAGTTTTGTTGAAAGCAAATAATGCACTTACAAGCACTCTGACAGACATAAATCTTAGATCCAATCCAAGGCTCAATAATAAAATGTTGAGGTCATTTGAAAAATACAAAGAGGAGACAAAAGCTTTGCTAATGAAGTTAAAACTCAAGAACAAAGACTTGCAAGTTAAGCTGCAAGATCAAAATGATGAAATCAAGAAATTGAAGATTGGATTAGCAAAAGAGCAAGAAGAGATTGGTGTAGATCCTAAAGATCTTGAAGAAGCAAGATGGGTTAATACTGACCCTAAGATCCAGTTGGAGATAGCTAAGAGAACAGAAGTTGTTATGAAGTTTCAGCTGGAAGAAAAAGAAAGAGAAAATCAGAGACTTGAAATGGAAGTTGTTGGTCCTAGAAAGAAGATTGGGAAGTCAAAAGATCATGTGAAGTTCAATGAAAGTTCAGTTATCCTGAATGAAATTTTGAAGTGTCAAAGGCTTTCCTCTGACAAGTCTGGCCTTGGGCTCAAGAAGGAAGAAGACAAATTGAAAGAAGTCTTGCGGGCCCCCAAAACTCCAGAAGCTGGTCCATCAATGACCAAGGATGAATCTGATGCACCTACACATGCCAACAAAGAAGTTGAAAATTCAAATGTACCTCACGAAGCTACTCCCAGTGATCAAATCCATTCATTTGAAAGAAGAAGGACAACTCCAAGATGGAGCCAAACATCAAGGTATGTAAATAGATTTAATGGCTATCGTTTTTCATGCTCTAATTTTGGTCATAAGGCTATGGAATGTAGATCCTATGGAAGAAGAAGTGCTGGAAGCCCTAATGACAAAATTAGGTGTTGAACATGTAATCATCATGGCCATATTGCTGCTAATTGTCATAGAATGAGGTGCTACTCATGTAGTGGTTTTGGTCACAATGCTCAAGAATGCCCAAGTCAAAGGAGTCAACCTAGGAGGAGCTCATCATATACATCAGCAAGGAAAATCAATGATTCCTGGAAGAAGGATGACACGGACAGTTTTGAAAGACAAAGGAGAAATGATCTCAGCCAAGGACTCTCTAAAGTATGGGTGAAAAAGAATATCTTGCTAAAGCTAAATGAAGTTGATGATCAGTGCACAAAAGGTGGCTGCCATATGGCAAGCCAAATTTGAGGTCTTTTAGAGGACTTGGGAACACCTTGAGTTCATTGTTGGAGAATGAACTCAATTGGTAAATGATGGTCTCTCCAAGCAAATAACAGGTCCTAGGATTGGGTTTGTATAAGGAAAACTAATGCAAGGTACAAGGATGATCTCAAAGAAACACACCCAGCTCAGTAAAAGGGGGAGTTTGTTCAAAACAATTACAACAGCACACCTCATAGGGGGAGCATCACTCCGCAAGTAATGATCAAACAATGCAAGCCTAGATCAAATTGACGTGGTTGACATGGGCAAGATTTGACAAGTTTAGATTAACATGACAAGGCAACGACATGTTAAAATTATGACATGACTGAGATAATGAGACAGGTGATTGGCCGATTGATATGAAGAAGGTATGCATACAAAATGCCTGCAAAGGTTGAAAAGATGCCCGCAGTATTGAAAATTTCCTCAGTATAGAAGAAGTGTGCACACAATGTCTACAGATGCACTTGAAAATGCCAGCAGCAAGTATAAAGTATGCCCGAAGACATACAAGAAGGTTGATTGCATTAATATATTGTTTTGATAAAATGCCCACACTATCTCCTTAAATGCCTGCAGGCAGAGAAAATATGCTTTGTTATGAAGATTGAAAATGTTCTCAAACTGATACAAAATGCTCACAATGTTGTAGAACTGGGAAGTGATGAATAAGTGAGAATTTAGAAATGCTTGGGAAGTTAAGTAATGAAAAGGTGCACGATTGCGAATTAATAATGCCTACATACGAAGAAAGAATGCCTGCAAGGGTAAGGAATGAAAATGCCGGCACCAAATTATGTTGATCACAAACTCATAAAAGAAATGCATGTGGTATGATGTAAAGATGCCCGCAGCAAATAGAAAGTGAAGAAAAAAAAATGACCACTGTTCAACAAGAAATTTGTCATACATGATAGATGTTGAAACTGATTTTGTTTAAGAATGATAGTGTAATCAATGTTTTAAAACTCAAACTCAAACTCAGAATCAGTCAAGGGTCAACTTGGACTCAGACTCGGAATCAGTAATGAATCGGTAATGACTCGTCCGATTTGAATTTAACGACTCAGATTACTCAAAAAATACATAAAATTTTAAATTTTAAAGAAAAACAATATTTTAAAGATTTTAATCCATGCTTGCAAAGCATTAGAGACAAAATATCCAACGTCTAATCATGCATATACCATATAGGTGTGAATATATCAAAATGGCATCGAGTGTATTGGAACAAAAAACATAATCAATGAGGCCTAAATGGCTTGTAGAGTTCAAAAAACAACATTCTATGATGCCACTACATCATATGTCAATGATCACACATCTCTTTTTGTTTAGCCTTCTCTGTTGATGAAATTGTCATTGATGCAAACGAGGTCTTGCAGTGGCCCCTGGAGATGGTCTTAAAGCCTTATGGATGATACAGAAGCCCTTGTATTTATCGAATCAATGGATTGTTGGAAAAAGCCCTAAGATGCCTTGATGAAGCATTGAAGAGCCATTGAAGAAAGAGCCCTAAGATGCCTTGATGAAGCATTGAAGAGCCATTGAAGTGGCTTAAGGAAACCGTGAAAAAATTATTGCTATGTCGGCCCAACAAAAATTATAAGTCGGCTCAGTCAAAGTGTTAATAAAAATATATAATAATATATTTTGCAAAGTCGGCTCCAAAAATAAATAAAAATAAAAAAAAGAGCAGGTCGGCTCAGTAAATTATGGTGAAAATTTAGTATTTATACCCCATCAAATCCTCACTTTTTCTATGGAAATTTCGGATGAGCTCTGTGATTTTTTCATGGACTATGGAATTTCGGGTCTCTGAGGCAGCAGCAGGTTCGGAGGTGGCAGGAGCAGTTTGAGTTTTGTAACAGCAGAACAGTCCCGAAATTTGCAGCAGACTGTGGAAATTTCGTGGGAGCAGTGCTCTGAAATTGCGAGCTACCTGAGGAAAATTCGTGGGTAATACAGACTAAGAAGACTGAGGCAGCCGCAACAGTTTGAACTTATAATCTTTATCTCTGATTTCTGTGCATGAAACATTTGAGTGAGACTTGACAACTCTGAATTTGTCAGTTGATATTTTTATCCTCGGTGGTTACAGTAACTAGAAGGATCCAAGCAGCAGACATTATTTTTCTTTTGAAGTCTGATATTTTTAAGTCTGCTTTATCTCCGAGAGTTTCAATGAAGCGGTGATGAGATCTGAGGCAGCTACTGTTAGTTGGATCAATCCAAAATTGCAGCAACACAAAGAGTTTGCTTGAACAGTTATGAAGGTATATGCCCTATCTATTCATGACGCAAAGCAGCAAACCTTAACTACTATATGATGTTGATACAGCAGTGATAATCAGGTATGTTTGATAAACTTAGTATCTCTGATTTCATAGCCACATCACTTGTGAAGTATCTTAACCTGATCCTGTACTGAGAAGGGATACTAAGCATCAGCACTCTGATAGATGACAGAGAATGGATCAAGTGTAAACATTGACCCTAGGTCTTGACCTTTACCCAGCATGAATACTCAGTCTGAGTTTTGAAGGGGACACCATTGTTGTATGATGGTTAACAGCCCGAGTTTCAAAGCAGCAGTAGCCTGAGGTTGTCTTGGTGATGACTAAAGAAACACAGAGGGTTTTGTACAGTCAGAATTTTTATTCACACAGTCTGAGTTTGAGGTCTTTTGTAGTATATTTCCAAAGTCTTAAATTGTTTGGGCAGACATGCACTAAGTGTGAAGAGTTATGATGAAGATCTGAATTGAAGCAGTTGTGGCATGGTTGAGCAGCCCGAGGTTATACATAGTTTAGGATCAAGCACACAGTTTAAGATTTGAAGGCTCTCAGTGATGAAGTATTGCAGCAGCTATAGAATTTCAGTCAAACAGTCAACAGTTTGATGACCTTTTACCATCATGTATACAAGGTATGTAATGTGAATTGTGAACTATTTTTTCTGGGGTTTTATCTCACTAATTTGGACAGTCAACTGAGGCAGCAAACCCTCTAGAAGTCTGGATAATGAGGTGACTGTACCAGCATTACTCAGTCTGCAATAAAATGTATGTACAGTGTTAAGTGAAATACAGTAAAGTGCATAAGTATACAGTATAGTGTCATCTTTACTGTACATGGTGAAGTATACAGCAATAAGATAATGTAAGCCATGATGATCGATGATTTTGTTAAGATGATGAGTAGACAATAGCCTTAATGTATGGAGTCTGTCCTAAAATACCTACAAGTTGACATGCACAAACAAGTGTTGATGTGAAGCATTCCCACATCTTGATGGTGGCTTATGAATGATGTTGATACACACATTGATGATGATGATGTACACATACAGTATTTGCAATATGAACAGTCACTGATGTATTGCCTATACAGTAAAATAATGAAGTGGTTTGTACCAAGTACAGAAGCAAGTGGCCTTTAACATAACAGTGATGTGATTGTTTGATGACAAATCTGATATAACTAGTGACTACATACTTGACAGAGATTGGAGACATTCTTAACAGTATAGATTGATCTAACTGTAATAGCAGTGTGAAGGTTGAATTGGAAGCTTGAGAGCTCTGAAGTATTGATGACAATATCTTTGATCTTATTCAAGCACAAATGACACTTGGTAATGGTATGCTAAGACAAGATCGTGAACAGATTCTTGAAGTCCTGTGATGAGCTTGAAGACCTGATAGGTTAAAGTGACACCAATGCATGTACAGCATGAGAAGATAACCCTACAGTCTAAGGATGATGATTCAGTGTTGAAGATTTCTTCACACTACTCAACAGCAGCAGTATGATGTTGATGATGTACAAGCAGTCATACATATCCCAGGTAGGGAGTCCAAAGTTTTGATGCACAGCCAATGAAGGGTTAAAGATTTGAAGAAGTAATTGTAACAGGCAGGTTTGACAGACTGATTAGAGGGCAGAAATTTGAGCAGAGGACAAATCAGAATATGCAAGAATTGATGTTCCAGACCTTTCCTTGACAATGATGATGGCCTTGATGTATACAGGCTGATGATGATGATCTCCCATGCTAAGGTATATGATGTACAAGGTAAGTTCTGTGTTATGCTGATACAGTGGTGTGATTTAGTATGATATTGATATAAACTGTGAAGGATAAAGCAGTGATATATAGTATGATGAAGAATGCTGAGATATGAAGAGATCAGTGGAGTATAAACAGTAAGAGAAGGTCGAACAGCAGACTGTTACACCTTGAGAGCAGACTTTGTTGAAGTGATAAGTGATGCAGCAGTTACAGCATCTTTATGTGACAGCTTGACAGTGACCTACATTGACTTGACAAGATAGTGACAGCCATTCATATGACAGTGACAGCAGTCTGATATGATATGACAAATGATAGTGACAGGTTGATGACATTGACAGTGCTTACACAGTGAGACATGTGGATTGATAAGGCTTCTTGAGCAGAGGTTAATAAGCAGAGATTTACCAGAGATTCATGAGCAGCAGTGAGCAGCGTTGATGATGGGCAGATGAGCATGAGCTGAGACAGTTGACAGCAAGAGACAAGTGATTGATGAGTTGATGTAACTGTAAGCTTTGATTGTAAATGCAAGCTTGTCTTG
This sequence comes from Pseudotsuga menziesii, assembly GCA_001517045.1. Lineage (NCBI taxonomy): Eukaryota > Viridiplantae > Streptophyta > Pinopsida > Pinales > Pinaceae > Pseudotsuga > Pseudotsuga menziesii. Next base: position 501,333 of record LPNX011131586.1, on the reverse strand, counting down.
CTTTTGAGGTTAGGATACCTCAAACCCTTCTTAGCAGGGTCTAAGAAAACCAGGCAGGGTCCTGAATGCAGAGTAGGTGCTCTATGTATCAGTAGGTGCTGATTTTGCCTAACGGTTGTAGCCGAACCAAAACTAATATAAAAAGATTACAAATTCATATGGTGTGGTGTTCTTCTGTGTTATGGTTCTTGATGATTTAAATGCTTATGATATGTTTATGAAATGATTATGAGAATGATGAATTGGTAGTTATCTGTGACAAGCTAAGAAAAGGATTAAAATTGGCTTTACACTGATTCACCCACCCTCTCAGTGTCTACATTCTCCTCTTCAAATTCATCAAATTGTTGTTGCGACACCAACCTAATCTCTCTAATAAACTCTAAATTAGCTTCCCATGGGGCAATATTTCCTCTAATAGCAACCAACTGTTGTTTAAATCTATTAATGCCCCCTCCTTTAATCCATGTCTTGTAACACTTGCAATACATTTTCCCTTCAATGACATCAGCATGGATCCATGCTTGATCTTTTGCTTTTGGGGTCAATCTAGAATCTAAATGCAAAGCAAATCTAAACATGCAAAGAAAAAAGAAAAAAATCTTATTATTTTGGCAGCAAACAATAGAAAACAGGACTGATATTTGTCAATTTAATGAGAAAAAAAGAAACAATGGCTAGCTGGAAGCTAACATACATCTAGGTAACAGAAAACCGGTCTCCAACAGTCCAACTCCTCCAATCATGTTGATTGTTCTTCACTGTTGGACACTCCTCCAAGCCTCCATGAATCCAAACAACAATAATGCCAAATGCTCACAAACATCTTACAGCAAAAGTGTGAGGCAAATAGAGTGCCAGGGGGTCATCTTATGGCCCCAGGTTATGGTTAGAAAAAGAAAAATCTTAAAAATAAAAAATAAACATGTTAATTTGGAGTCTGCATTCTTGTGGGTGTCTGCCACAGCTGACTCGGCTGACTCGGGTTGCAACTCGATCAACTCGACCGACTCGACCAACTCGGACCCTAACTCGGCCGACTCGAACCCAACTCGGCCGGCTAAGTATAAAATCAGCCACCCGAGCCGAGTTGCAGGCCGAGTCAACTCAGCCAACTCAGACTCAGCTGGTTTTTAAAACACTGAGTGTAATATCTTGAAGAATGAAATGATACCAATAGGCTTGAAGGGAGAGAAAGTCCGCAAGAACCATTGAATATGCCCGTAGCCTCATTTTACATAAAGTATCTGTCTGAGAGGTTGATTGCTGGCAATAGTGAGAAGACTGTCAGTGGACTTGTAGATAAACATATTCAGTCCCCTATACACACAGGCGTGCAATCCTAGCAAGTTAAACAAGCAATAGGATATTAATAAGGTTGTTCATTGTATCCTAATGATATCTGAGATTTACAAACTCATAAGACAGCTCTAAATAAGCATGGAGTTGGAAGTCTGAGGACTCTCGCAGCTATAGGAAGAGTGGTGTGGAAAAGTTTAATATTGACAAAGTAGTTGTGTGGGCAGATTTGACCAGTGTATGAGTTTGACAACTGTTGAATGTTTCAAGTTTGTTGCAGCAACAGAGTTCTTAGCTAATTTGGTAGTAAGAACAATTTAAACATCCAGGAAACAACTTAAACATCTTGAGAAGAACACACTAACATGATCTCAGGGGGAGTAATTAGTCTACATGCAAGGGGGAGCAGACATCTCAAGATACATTCCAGAGTACAATTTTTTTGGGGGCATTGTCAAGCCTTTGACGGCTAAATGATTAGAGCTTTGTCATTAATGTCAAAGGGGAAGAGAAATTGAAGTTGCCATCAATGACGAATGGGGAGATTGATGAATATGATTGTCATTGATGACAATACATCAATGACAAAGGGCAATGAGTTGAGGTCAAGGACAAGAATGACAAAGGATAATGACATGTAGAATACACATGGTGACAAGCAAGCAAGCACACCGAAGGTTGATGACATGGCTTGACAATATGGGAGATGCATTAAGGTGGACAAGGACAAAGAACATTAACAAGTGTTGATGAAGACATGGCAAACAAGTCAACTTGATATGGGCATTGGATGACAAGAAGAATATGGCTAGAAGAACTTGATAGTTGGAAAGAAGGACCAAATGACCCATTATGTGGTCATTTGGAGGTGGTCCTAGTACTCCTAATGAAGATGATGATGATTGTCATCGATGACCTTATATGGTCCTTGAAATATTGTGGATGCACGTGGTTTGGTAAAGAAGGTCTTGAAGCCTTCTGACCCACACATTAGATGTTTTTAATAGGCTTGAAGAAATAAAGATGATGTGGGCATTTCGGGTCTTGGAACCTTTGGGGATGACCCTATGGCGAAAGAAGATGAAGAGAACAAGCCCTAAAGGCATATAAAACAAGCCCTAAATAACACCAAAGTCATAATAAAATAAATTCAAGTGAACTCGGCTCCACTAAAAAGAAAATTAAAAATTGTTCTTGCATCCTACAAAGTTGGCCCAGCTGTTATAAAAAAAATTATATATTAATTATTGCAAGTTCGGCTCCAAATTTTTATGAAAAACCAGTATAAATATATTTGATTTCTCCTTCAAAATTTGTGTAAAAAAATCGTGGGTCTCTGAGGAATTTCGTGGCCAGCAGAGTGAGGAATTACGTAGGCAGCAGACTCAGGAATTTGCTGGTTCTAGCTCTGAGATTTTCGTGTGTACTCTCAGGCAGCAGCAACAAGTTGAAAACTTCGGTGGTGTGAATCTCAGCCCTGATTTTTTGGGACAGAATTGATCTGAGTTCTATTTACTCTCTGATTTTAGGGTGTCCATGGGAAGTAGCAGCTAAAAGCTAAGTTAAATTTCAAGCTCTGAAATTCGGGTCAACAGAGTACTGTAGCAGCAGACATAGGTGGATTCGATGGAGCTTGTCTGAGCAATTTTGTGACTGTTTCTGTGGATAAATTCATGGTAAGAAGTGCTCTGAATTCTCGAGTGAAGGAAAGCAGTGATGCAGCAGTAAAAGAATATTAAGAGCTCCGAAGTTCAGATTAGTTTTAAGTCCTGGTTCAAAGACCTTGTGTAGGGCAGATTTGGCAATGTTAAGGACTGTCCAAAGACTGATTACAAAGCTGATATGAATATGCCTCAGACTGGTCTAAAGAATGAACACTCTTAGACAATGTTCACCCAAGTTTCCGGGACGCGGGAGCGGGGAAACGCACATTGGGAACGTCTGGAAACCACCCCCAAATTTTAGCGAAATTCAGGGGGGGGGGGGGGCATCTAGGTCTTAGTAAAAATTAATATTATAAATTATTAAATCCCAACAATAACAATTTAATGATTCATCCCATGTAAACTACTAAAAGTAAATAACAAATAGTAAATACTAAGTTTATCATTGTGCAATGTAAATCAGAATATAGCAAATTAATGATACAAACACATTATACAATTCATCATGATAATTTTCAACTTTGTCATTTGAATCTGGATATTCATATTTCTAATTTCAATCATTGTAATTGAAAACTTGAATCAATGATATTGCGTGCTAAAATAGTGAAATAGTTAATTACTAAAGACTAAGCCTAAAATAGAGACTAAACAACAATTAAAATTAAAATTTTGTTGTTTTAAACTGAAATTGGGAAAATCACGGGGGGCGTCTAGGAGGCCCCCAGTTTTTGGAGGGGGCGTGTGGGAGCCCCCCTTCACCGGAGCGCGTTGCAGAACAAGGGGGGGTGCCCCCTTGTGAGTTTCTGAGAGTTTCCGAATTTTGGGGACGTTGGGAAACGTTTCCCCAGGAGCCCCCGGGGCACAGGGAGCAAGGGGGGCGTGCCCTCAACCCTGGGGGGCGAGTCCCCGTGTAGCATTGATCTTAGATGAGTATGAGTGATATTATGGCAGATGGTGTGTGTGCGCTATGAAGCCACTTTGCATTGAAGACATCGACAAAGACCTAGACACTGCCATACTCAAAATATACCAAAGTCTGTGTTTGACTTAACTAGCCGTAGTTTAACTATGGTTGTTAAAGCAAGTTGTGAACAGTGATCTCGCTTAGATTATGACAATAGACATTCTTGGGATCAACAGAGATCAAAGGATTATGCGAGAAGAAACTTTCATTAAATTGACAAAGATCTCTTACATGCTTGATAATGATAAATGATAGACAGAAGTGATAATGCATCAATATAACAGGCAATGGTTTATGACAAACATGAGCAGTTGTGATACTTGAGTAGACTTGAAGATATGATGGTGACAGTTGTGATATGATCAGTGACATGACAATGGACAAATTGATGAACAGTGTGACTGTTGACTAAATTGTCATTGATTCCAACAGGTGTGTGTCAGTATGTCTTGGTGCCCCTTGAGGAGCACCTGAGGGTGAGTAAGTGTCAATGTCAAAGGAGACCTTTTGACTTTGACCAAGCCCAAGTCTGAAGCCCTTGGAGGCCTTGGGACAATGGCAAAAGCCCTGAACCCCCTGTAGAATGGTTAAGTACCCTAAGTTGTTTCTATGGTTCTTCAGTACCACAACCTATGCCCTAATACCCTAGAAAGTGTCTTTGGTGGGTTGAAGAAGTGTAGAACGTTAAAGAGTCCAAATGACCCATTCTGTGGTCATTTGTGTTTTTAATAAGGTCATGGTACCCTAGGAGAAGTCCCTAATCCCACAATCTAGAAGTTGACCCTATGATACTAACGATGCCCTCTTAAGCCCATGATGATGTCCTTTACTCAAAGCCATATAACCCTTACCATTGATTGAAATAGCACAAAGAACAATTAAAAACTCTAGCCCTTAACTTAATTTAAAATGGATCACCTTAATACCTTTGTGAATTTTTTTAATCATTAAACAATCCCTTAAAAGAAAACATTGACAATTCTTTTTAATTAAAATTAATAAATTGATTTTTAAACCCTCATTAAGGTGAAGTGTTAACAATAATTAAATTAAACAAAATAACTTAACCCTCCTAGAAGTCGGCCCTATTAAACATTTGTGTGTTAAAACAACTTTAATAATTATTAAAATGTTTTAAAACCCCTTAATGAGGTCAGCCCCTTTAAGTGTTTAAGTTTAAAAAATTAAAATTAAAACTTGTTGGTTCTCTCCTTGTAGTCGGCTCTATCCTCCTCAACGCATGTTTAGGTGTATTTATACACCAAGAAGATGTTATAATTATACATACAATTTTTTGGAGTTTGACTGAGGTTTTTCGCTACATGATTGAGGCTTTCTCGATGGTCCAAGTGCAGCATGCGAAAATTTTTGCAGAGATATTTTTTTGGGTATGAAATCAATAAAAGTCTGAGGCTTAATCTCGCACACCGCAGAAGAGTTATGTCCTAACAGGCACGAGGAGGATAGAAGGACCATCTCCGTTTAATCTCTCCGGATAGGAGGCCCATTTCGGTTTAATTTCTCCAGATTTCGGTTTTAAAAGAGGCACATTTAAATTCTTCATTCTTCCAGGACGCGGCAGCTTGAAACAGAGAGTTAAACAACCATATGACAGGACATATACTACATGCAAGGCAGAGGAAAACAACTATTATTGCTGGCCAGGGCAGAGAGATTATTTTAAAAGTTTCGTAGTTCATTTTGAAATAATATGACACAGTTGGACCGTATAGTACAGTCGAATACGTACTGTGATTGAAGTTTCTAATACACTAGAGAAGAGACAGCGCCACTTACTTACAGAAGGAGGGCTGACTTGCTCCTGCTCAGTAAACCTTTGGCTAAGGGGAGTGGTGGCAGCAGTACCCGAGTTTTCCTTTCTTCCTTTTTGCAGTCCACTTATTGGTTGAAACTGTAGCTGCCTTCTTCTTACAGACCCGAGTTGCTTTGTCACTACAGTCTAAATCTTAGTGATCATCAGTTAGAAAAGTCAATGTTTTGTTGATGAACTTCTACAGCAGTAGAGGAAAGGAACCCGATTTCTCCACAGAGTTTGAAGATGGTTTTTGTCTGAGCTTGTTGCTGCCCACAATCCAAGGTTTATAAACAAGTCCACAGCTCTCAAAGTCTTCTACAGATGATACACACAGTATGATGCACAATTAGCAGAGGAAGGAATTTTGTTGGTTTAAAGTCTGAGTTTTCATGGACAACAGCAGAGGAAGGATACTTTCTTATTAGCAGCTGAGAAGTTCATTTTTGAGAAGCAGTAAACTAAATTTTGGCTTGAACAGTTCAAGCATGGATATTTTTCAGTGACCAAAACTTTGTTTTTATCTTGGACATACACAGCCCAGCAGTAAGGTACAAAGTCTGATCTTGCCTCTGACATACATAGCCCAGGAGAAAAGTTGCCTACACAGTTCAAGGTATGTTTATATTGATGCATACAGTATGTGTATGATTGTGTATATACAAATGTATGAAGTAAATGGATTGTGATCTATATTCAATGATGTGAATGTGTGAAGTATAAACAGCAGTTAGTATGTACAGAGATATTGTTATGTACAAAGAAAAGTCCAGCAGAGTGTACAAGTGTCTGAATATACAGTAGTAAAGTGGTATATTGATGCATGATATATATATATATACGATGATACAAGTTATATTGATGAAACAATCCTATACCCCATGATGATGCACTTCTATATGATGAACTCTTGAATATGATGATGATAAGGATGCATACCCTATGATGATGCTATTCACTATGATGATTGTACATGACGAGGACGTATAGAGTAGTGTGTGTGTCAGTGAGAAGGCTGACTTGGCAGTGAACAGTGAACAGAGGTTATCAGCAGCAGGAAATTCTACACATAGCACAGATCTATTGAAGGGACAAGCACGTAACCAGCAGTGTTGATGAGCAGCTTGATTAGCAGCTTTTATGTTTGATATGACAGCGATAACATGGGAAGAAAGATGATTTGACAGTGACTAGAGTGCAGAGAATATCAGCAGCAGAGTTTGGTGTGTAACAAGTCCACAGGTTCGGCAATCTTCCTCTTATCAGGGTGGCAGGACGGGGCAAGGAAAGGAGGTGGTAGCCTCCTTCCGGTGGCAGCCGAAAAACTAGGGAGTGGTAGCTTCCTCCAGGTCGCAGCCTGTAAATCAAGGGGTCGTAGCCTCCTTCCAGTTGAAGCTGGAAAATTGAAGTCTATATAATAAGGGAGTTGTTCCTTATCATCCAGTTATTTCTGGACAACTGTTATTAAAAAGGCTTCCGTGGTTTTACCCCCAGAACTTGGGTTTCCACGTTAAAAACTGTTGTGTACTGTGCATCTTGCTGTCTTTATACATATTGATGATGTGCTGTGATTGGTGATCAGCAACCTGCTTTTGATTAAAGTTTTAAATAGTACAAATATTGATTCACCCCCCTCTCAATATTTCAACAGTGACAAGGCAAGAACAACATGAAGTTATGATGCTGATGGGCAAAATGAGGATGATGTGTTTGTGATGATTGTAATAGTGTAATGCAACAAAGATGTACTTGTGATACAAGTTGGGCCTTGTACCATTTTTCTTAGTAGGATCTCAAAAAAGACCAAGCAGAGTCTTGGATTGAAGTAGGTGCTTCTGATTCAGTAGGTGCTGATTTAACTCACGGTCGCAGCCATTGAAATACAAAAATATTACAAACATTATATTTTGTCTCTTGTGCAATGTGTTGATGATTATGTTTTTTATTTGTCGAATGAATTGATTATTGATGCATAGCCCATTGATGAATAGGATGTTGAGTTGAATGTGAAATGATGACTCAAGTTATAGAGCTTGAAGAAGTGAAAATTGAAGTAAGTCCAAGCTCACCAATTCCCCCCCCCCCCCCTCTCTCGGTGAGCTAGTGTGTTTAACAGTTCTTGGCCAGTCCTAAGCAATTTTTTGAGCCAGTCCTTTACTTTGAGATCAGCAGATGATGAGCTTCCAGTTGATGATCACTCTTATTCAGTGGATCCAAAGCATTCAGTTTGATTAATTCCATGCAATGATTGAGCCTCATGACCCCAGATTTGATGACCGAGTTAGCCATTTTCATGTCCCAGAGCAGAGTTTATGACAATGCCCATGATGTACTGCAGCAGTGTTAAGAGCCTTTCAAGTTGTTTAGATCAGATGTAGGTATATGACCCAGGTGATATATGGACATGTACATTTGGATTTTGGTGATGCTCTGTTGTCTATTTTACTAGTGAGACTTGGTTGATAGTGGTTGTATGTTGGTGATATTTTATTGGTTTCCAGTGAAATCTAAAATATAAGTGATCTAGTTGCTATGTTCAAGAGATTCTTTTGTATATTCATTGGTCGAGCCCTACTCTTAGTATGGTGTTGTCGCCTAATTTGCACCTCAGGTCACGTGGCAGAAATCTTCAAGCCACTAGGTGCGACCTTGGGGGCAAGCAAGTGAAGTGTTGTCACTTGATCTTGACTCCTCCGTCTAGGCTCTCTCCTGGGAGATGATAACACAAACACTGAAACTGAGATAATTTGTAGTTAAATTAAATCACCAGCATAAAATAACATCCCATTTAACACATCAATGAATTGAAATAGCTAGAAATAATAGATGATGCAATCGACTAGTGCTAATGGAGTGCTTTCGTGTAAGAGGGTTGCTAGCGATGTCTCAAGAAGTATTGCAAATGTCTCGGTTGGTTAGTTTTAGAATTATTAAGTAAGTAATTGAGGAGTGGGTAAATTATTGATCAATTTTATTAAAAATGTGGTAATGATATGATTATTAAAGGGAAAATGCTATTCCATATATACCCAAGGGGTACGAGGAATATGTCCGGATTTACTCGGAAGTGGCTCTCACAGTGACGTGTGGGATAAATGGAGTCGTGTTCAACACTACACCAACAAGGGTGTAGCCTAGCGGGGCCCCACATTCACTTTCTAGTAGTTCTCGCTTCACTTGAAGAATTTCCCCACTAAAGGGTAATTTCAAGTAAGTGTTGGATTTTCACTTTTGGGTTTAATTGAATTTTAGACTAATTAGTAGTCACCCCAATCCCTTTCTAATTGTCCCACCAATCCAACCAATGTCCTGTAGTGTTCACAAGAGCATACAGGAATTGAAGCAATCTTTATTTTAAGGGTTCAAAACTTTAAATATGAGTTCATTAAAATCTCAATATCATTACTCTCGTTTCCGAGAACACGGTCGGATTTGTTAATTTAAATGCAAGAAAGTAAAAACTTGAAAAAAAATTAAAAAAGATGTGAATCTCCCCTGGGAGATGGGGTGTGGGCACTTGGCTTCCCACTTGATTCTCTTTGTTACAAAGATTACAAGAAAGAATATTTGTGTTCCTTTGTAGGATAGGAAACACAATTTACAACATTTGAGGTCTTAGAAAATTGGCCACAAAAGTAGTAAGATGAGGGATCTCCGCATAGCTTAGATCTTCAAAATTTCACAAAAGTGCCTCTCTACTCCATCACCTTTTGCTGCAAAATGAGTAAATATGAGCCAAAGATGTTAGATAATCATTTCAAAGCATAAAAAATTTAACAAAATTTTCAAGTACTTTGAAAAACCCAAGCAAGAGAGGGGCGCACTTCCTTAAGGATGCGCTAGAGTTGAGTAGGTTGGATGTGAGTTGGACTGAGATTGGAACAGGAGCTAGGATGTGGCAACATCACTAGCTCTGGATGGCACTTGCCACAAACTCGAACTTTTTCCAAAACAACAAGCTTTTCATCCATCCATATGCCCCACTTGGAAATTTGTGCCCCTTCTTAGAGAGGAAATTTCCAAACTATGAAAACTCTTTGAAATTGTAAGTTTTGACTTTCTCAACTTGCTCAGGTACTTGCCACTTTACTTTACCAAGTCACGGAAACTGATTTCGACAAGTTTCTTTTATTTTTTTAATTGTCGGATTTTTTAATTATCTCATTTTTTGGTCTTTTTTGGGTTTTTCGAGTAATATTTAATTCTAGAGAAAAATAATTACTCGAAAACTTAGGAAAGCCGGTTCAGGGGTTAAGTGGATGCTCTAAGTTAGAAAATGAGCACCCCCATAGCAAAAACAACCTCTTAGACCCCACTTTTATGACTTTACGAAGTTTTACAATTGACTTATTAAAAATAAGCTTGTAAAACGAAGAAAAAAATATTTTTTTCCAGAAATTAAAAAAAAACTATGGGTGACTGAGAACATGTTCATAATGACTCAAAATAATGATTAGCATAGTAATATACATTGACACATAGGTTTTAATAACCTCCCAAGGCCTAACCACCAAGGCAATTAATTCTAGCTTTGGAGGCTTGAGTGAAAAACTTAGAAATTATTTATCGTTTAAAAACGATAGACAATTAACAAGGAAAAAACACCCTAGAATAATGCATTGATGACTAAGTCCTAGAAAACCAAACATTTTATATAAAGTCATCATGCTAACTCATCTTATTACAATTCTCCATGGGATATGAACATGTTTAAAATAAATAAATAAAAGGACCTAAGAAGGCATGCATGGACTTCTGAACTCGAAATTTGAACAAGTAATTTTTCATCTTTGGCGGCTCACTTGAAAGTCCAGCTAAGTGCAACTCAGGTGGTAACATCTGGCTCCTACTGCGAGACATGTGCTTGATCTAGTCTTTACACAAGGAGAGCATGTGGGAACCATAGAATCTCTAGTTTCAATAATCTGTAGAAACATCTCAACTTGACAAGCCAACCTTAGTAGCACAAAATCTTGTAAAAATCCAACGAAACATTAAGTTGTTTTATTAGAAAGTAAAAGGAAAAATGAAACTTTAACTAAAGAAAAAGATTATTATTCCTAAGCACATAAAAGAAATGCAGAAAGTAAATGCTTACATTTAAGGAGCTTATTTTCCTACTTTAAGCATAACATAATCAAAATGTAAGTGAAATGATAAATTCAATGCAACCACCTTAACATTTTATAAAAAAATATTTGTTTTCCTTTCTCTTTGGTTACCAGCCAAAGCAAAGACATATTAACAGAAAGTGCAAACCTTCGTGGATATTCAGGATCGATGGGTTGGATGGGAGTTCATAGGCATGTAACACTTCATCAAATTGCTTCCTAAACTGGCATGTGCCTCCACAGGATTCTACTATGCAAGCTTGGATAGGGCAAATGTACATATCTGCATGATCAAGCAGGTCGACAACTCCATCACATATATCAAAAGGGCTTATCGGCTAATAACTATCTATGTAAACCCCAGGCTGCTCCAAATCATAAGGAACCTCTGAATTTGAAGATGCAAGCTCGGGATGACCCTCCATCGGCTGTGTCAAATCTGACTCTTCAATGCACTACCTCTCAAAGTCCTTATTGTTAATACTCGTGTAATATTTGGGATGATATGGCTCTGAATGATTATAAGAAAACTCTGAATGCTCCTCTTCCATACCGAGACCTCCCCAGGTTTCTAAGTGAACACTACCTTCTATGGACATGCCATAGATGGGATTTTCAATAAAACCTCCAAACGATTTTGAATAAGCACTCCCTTCTCTGGACATATCGTAGATGGGATTTTCAATAAATTTCCAGTAGTCATCATCCCCATCCATGTCAGACATGGGGGAGTCTTCATCCATATCTTCCTTGAGTTCATAACAATCTTCTTCAAAAGATTTGGTTTCAAAAATGTTACAAGGCAGTAAACTTTCCAAACCTTCATCAACATGTGCAGAACAAGGACTAGTGTCATCACACACCATGCAGATCTTATCATAAGTTTCTTTACATGCTACTATAATGGTTTTTTCTTGAGGTAAATCTAGAGAAAAATTGCGATCATTATCAATGAAATAATCATGAGTGTTAGAAAGTGGCAACAAGTAAAGTCTTTTATTAATGCATGTGTCCTTGCGTGCTAGAATACATAAAACAAGAAGCCAAATGTATTACTATAATTTTATAAAGTTTAGACTTAGGAAAATTACATTAAGTGACCTAATAATTAATTGACTTAATGGAGTCTCTTTTATAAAGTTCAAGTGGGAATAATTTAAGTGATGGCTAATCTAATCTTGGCCATTGATCTCACTGGAGGATCTCATCCATTGATCCATAGTGAGAATTAGGGTGTTCACTTGGCCAATGAGTTAAAAAGAGATTTGGTGGAGAGGACACACACACACACACACACATATAAAGAAGTTAGAGGAAGAAGTTTGTAGAGAAGACAGAGGAGCATTCATCCGGAGGATTGATAGAGTGATCAAGGAGAGGAGAGGGCCATACGCATTTGTTGAGAGGGAGGTCGTACTAATATGCAGAGGTTGTACAGCAGACTGCACGTGTGAGCAAGGTCGTATGGAACCCATCTGTACAGCAGACGCAAAGACCATACGGATTCTGTACAGCTGACGCAGAGGGTAGTACAGCTACGTAGAGGGTTGTACAGATTTGTGGGGTGTTCTCAGTGATTTGCAGAGGTTCGATTTTGCCAAGTTGGGTGAATCAATTTTCTCGATTGTATTTGTTCTATATCTTCATAATAAAATTTCTTCTTTGACTGCTGCACTGGTTTTCCCATCTTGGGTTTTTCTGGGGGTTTCCAATACCCAAAAATATTTGTGTCTCTATTGGTGTTATTGTTGTTATAAGTTTCTCAGTATTTATTTTCCGCTACATTACTTGTGAAGAAACTCATTTGTAGTTATAAGTAATAAAAATAAAAATTGTATTGTGTAGCTCAAGATTGAGTTTTAAGGAAATTTACATGGTATCAGAGCTCTGTTGAGCTAATATGAGAAATAGCAACAGTATTGATAGATCAAAGGTAGATCTATTGAAGACAAAAACTTAGAGTTTCAGATCTAGGGTTTGACAGGTACACTTCACTATGGGCTCAAAACTTTCCTACATGGAAAGAACGGATCCCGAGGATCCTCGATGTTAGTGATGCAGAGGAGCACATTGACTCCATGAAGGTTGCACCCACATATCCAGTAGAGTTGGCAAGGTGGAAGAAGGTAGAATCCAGAGCTATGTTGATCATCTTGGATTGGGTGAAGGACCACATAGTCCCTCACCTTTTCGGGAAGAAGACCGCATTGGAAATGTGGAAGGCGTTGGAAGGCCTTTACCAGATCAAGAACGAAAACCAAAAAATGGTGCTGCAGGAGAGGTTATGTAGTACCAAGATGGCCAAGGGTGAAGGAGTGGTGCCTTATCTCACAAGGCTCACACAGATCAGAGACGAGCTTGGAGTAGTTGGCTCTAAGACTGAGGATGACGAGCTAGTTCGGAGAGCTCTCAATGGCTTTTCTAAGCCATCAAACACCTTTGCAAAAAGGTGTGGTGGCTAGGGACAAGCTCCCTGACTGTCAGAGATTGTGGTATGACTTTGTACAGGAAGAGACCCGTATGGGTCAAGGTTCAGGTTCATCCAGCAGTGCCTCACAGATTGTGGATGAAGAAGGTCTAGCCCTAGCAAGGAAGAGCAAGGGTAAGGCAAAGAAGAAGGGTGGTAAGAAGTACATTGACATGTCCAAGGTCAAATGTTTTTTCTGCCACAAGCCAGGACACTTTGCCTCCCAGTGCCCAGAAGGGAAGAAGAAGAATAATATGCAAATGGCAGGTTCTGTAGAGGTAGAGGAGTTCAACAAAAACTTTGATGGGGACTTTTGTTTGATAGTTGCATGGAAAGCACCACGGGTAACAGTATTTGGTAAATCGATAGTAAAGCATCTTGTCACATGACAAGACAGAAAAGGTTCTTCAAGAGCTTGCAGAAGGGTGGAGACTTGGAGTAAATGTCCACATTGAGCTGGGTGATTATGCACAGTAACAGGCGCAGGGAATTGATACTGTTTCGTTTCAGAGGGAGTCTAGCAAACCCCTCAGTTTTGCTAATCTATTATATGTTCTGAGGTTGACCAAGAACCTCATATATGTTTCCACCCTGGAGGACAAGAGATTTCAGGTGAAGTTCTGAGGTTGAAAGGTGTATATCAGGCCCAAGGGGTCAGATAGGAGTTTGGATCGGGTGATTGGGATCCAGAGCAGGAAGGTGTACAGAGTACACTTCGATTTTGCAAAGGCTCTAGTCAACAGCAGCAGCAGTCAGGATGAGTTGTGGCATAGGAGTATGGCACACTTACACCATGGAGCACCGAGGCATTTGAGACAGGAAATTATTGGAGTTCCTCAAGTACAGGAGAAGCATAAACACTGCAAGGGTTATGCACTGGGGAAGAACAATAGGAAGCCTTTCCCAGAGAGTGAGCACAAGTCTAAGGGGTCCTTCGACTTAGTGCATTCGGATGTTTGCAGACCCATGAGTTTCCAATCTTTCAGTGGCTACAGTTACCGAGTCACTTTCATTGATGACTATTCCAGGAAGACCTGGATCTACTTCTTGAAGGCCAAGTCAGAGGTCTTCTAGCAATTTTGGGAGTTTAAGACTCTCGTGGAAAACCAGACAGGAAGGAAGATTCGAGTATTAAGGACGGACAACGAGGTGAGTACACCTCCAATGAGTTATTGGAGTATTGTTCATCGGAGGGGATCAAGAAGGAGCATATTGTTCCTCGCACCCCGTAGCAGAATGGATTGGCGAAGAGAAAGAACAAGACATTGGTAGGAGCAACCAAGGCCATGTTATTTGATCAGGGATTGACACTATTCTTATGGGTTGATGTATACATGACCATAGTTTACATTCAGAACAGGTATCCCCACACAGTTTTGGGGAGGAAGACACCTGAGGAGGTCTTCACAAGCACTAGACCAGATGTGAGCCATCTAAGAAGATTTGGTAGTGTCGGTTATTGTCACGTTCATGCTGACACTAGGAAGAAGTTGGACCCTTCTGGAGAGAAGGGGTTACTTGTTGGTTACAATGAGACTTCTAAGGCATACAGGGTATATATTTTGTTTCGCATGAGGATCATTGTGAGCAAGGATGTCCAGTTTAATGATGACAAAGCCTTACGAAGATCTATGGACTTACCAGCACAAGAGCAAGCAGCACAGGACTTGGGGGTCAAGTTGAAGGAGCAATAGGTACAAGTAAAGGAGCAGACACAGGATACAGGTTCTGGTATTCAAAGGGAGTTAGGTGGATAGGATCCTTTGGTCATTGACTTGGAGGATGAGCCCTAGCAAGAGGAGCATATCCAGCAGCCGCAACTGGTAGACACTGGGCCACGACCTAAGTGGTTTATGTTCACAATTCAGGATTTCAGGCAGGTGACTCTTCCACAGAGCTCCATGAGGCAGAGCAAAGCACCAGATAGACTTAGCACCATGGAACTGATGACGGAGTTGATTAACTTCAAACCTTCCAGTTTCGAGGATGTTGCACAACATGATCTGTGGCAAGAGGCTATGGTTGAGTATGACTCCATCATGAAAAACCAGGTGTGGGAAGTTGTGCCGAGGCCAGAGGAAAAACGGGTGGTTGGATCCAAATGGATCTACAAGGTAAAGCATGCAACATACTGAAGCGTGGAAAACTACAAGTCGCGCTTCATGTCAAAGAAGTTTTCACAGAAGGAAGGTATTGACTATGATGAGACCTTCACCCTTATCACCAGATGTTCTTCTATTAGGACTATTATCTCATTAGCAACAGAGATGGGTTGGCACATTCATCAAATGGACGTAAAGACTGCCTTCCTCAACGGAGTTATAGAGAAGGAAGTATTCATTGAGCATCCCAAGGGGTTCGAGGTGGAGAACAGGGAGTCACATGTATGCAGGTTGCAGAGAGCTCTTTATGGGCTCAAGCAGGCACCTCGAGCATGGTACTCGAGGATTGAAATCTATCTACGAGAAATGGGATTCCAACGGAGTGAAGCTGACCACAACCTATACTTCTTGTCAGGTGAGGTACCTCTCATATTGGTCTTATATGTAGATGATCTCTTTCTTAAAGGAGATGAGAGGTTGATTGACGACTGCAAGTACAACCTTGCAGTTGAGTTTGAGATGAAAGACCTTGGGTGATGCATTACTTCCTAGGTTTGGAGGTTTGGTGGAGAGATGGGTGCTTCTTCATTGGACAAGGGAAGTATGCAGTACAGATCTTGAAGAGGAGGATTGCAATCCCATGTCCATACCTCTAGTTTCCAACTGGAGGAAGATTGATGCATCGGGGTCAGAGGAGTTTCATCCTTCACTTTATCGCCAACTTATCGGATCGCTCATGTATTTGGTCAACACACGACCAGACATTAGCTTTGCAGTCAACTCTTCGAGTCAGTTCATGTTGAACCCTCGAAGAGTACATTGGGTAGCTACGAAGCATGTGCTTCGCTACATCAAAGGTACAATTGAGTATAGGTTGGTTTATAAGCGTGGTGGGAGTGTATAGTGAGCAGGCTTCACAGATGCTGACTGGGCAGGATGTGTATAAGACCGGAAGAGCACTTCAGGTTGTTTCTTTAGCATTGGGTCAAGGGTTATCTCTTGGTTTAATAGGAAGTAGAAATCAGTTGCATTGAGCTCGACAAAGGCTGATTACATGGCAGCCAGTTTGGCTGCATGTGAGGGAATGTTACTGAGAAAGTTGCTTTCAAGGTTATTCGAAGTGTGAGCTATACGCTATGGTGGTTCGCTATGACAATCAGAGTGGCATCATGCTATCTGAAAATCCAGTGTTCCATTACCGGAGTAAACACATACATATCGGGTATCACATCTTGAGAGACTATGTACAGAAAGGAACTATTCGATTGAGTACATTCAGACAGATGAGCAGGTGGCGAACATTTTCACCAAAGCACTTTGCAGACACAGTTTTGTGAAGTTCAAAGACAAGTTGGGGTTGCTACCGAATCCCTTCCTCGTTGAAAGGGAGTGTTAGAAACTGGCAACAAGGAAGGTCTTCTAGGTGTTCTTGCATGCTAGAAGACATAAAACAAGAAGAAAAATGTATTAATGTAATTTTCCAAAGTTTAGACTTAGGAAAAGTACATTAAGCGATCTAATTATTAATTGACTTAATGGAGTCACTTTTATAAAGTTCAAGTGGAAATAATTTAAGTGATGGCTAATCTAATCTTGGCCATTGATCTCATCGAAAGATCTCATCCATTGATCCATAGTGAGAGTTAGGGTTTTCGCTTGGCCATTGAGTTAAAAAGAGATTTGGTGGAGAGGACACAAACACACAGACGTACAGAGAAGTTAGAGGGATAGGTTTGCAGAGAAGACAGAGGAGCATTCATCTGGAGGTTTGACAGAGTGATCAGGCAAAGGAGAGGACCATACGCATTTGCTGAGAGGGAGGTCATACTGATCTACAGAGGTCGTACTGCAATCGCACAGCAACCATACAGCAGACTGCACGTGAGCAGGGCTGTACAAAACCCATCCGTACAGCTGACGCAAAGACAGTAAGGATTATGTACAGCTGACGCAGAGGGTCGTACAGCTACGCAGAGAGCAGTACACATTTGTGGGGTGTTCTCAGTGATTTGTAGAGGTTCGATTTTGCCAGGTCGGGTGAATCGATTTTCTAGATTGTATTTGTTTTATATCTTCATAATAAAATTTCTTCTTTGATTGTTGCACCGGTTTTCCCATCTTGGGTTTTTTGTGGGTTTCCATACCCAAAAATATTTATGTCTATATTTGTGTGATTGTTGTTAAATGTTTCTCAATATTTATTTTCTGTTGCATTACTTGTGAAGAAACTCATTTGTAGTTATCAGTAATAAAAATTAAAATTATACTGTGTAGCTCAAGATTGAGTTTTAAGGAAATTTACAATGAGAATACTCCAAATTTTCAATAGTTTCTATTATGGTATCATGAAGAGGATCTTCAATAATATCTTCAATCAAGGAACCTTTGCGAACATATTCAATGGGATCACTTGGGATGTGTTGCTCAATGGATTCCTCTAGCTTTGTCAAATCTTCATTATTTTCTGTCAAAGTGATATGAAGATGGTTTTCAACAATGTCTCCAAATAAGGGTTCTTCGAGAAACTCTTCAACGAGCTTGTCATGGATGTACCCATCTTCAGAATCTTGTTGTGTATTGAGAGAAACCTCATATTCTTTAATAAGCCAGTTAATCTCTTCCTTTCTTAAATAACTTAAAGGGACTTCCACACATTCGATGTTGTTTATGAAAGCACAAGGAAGTTCTTCGATGGGTGTATCATGGATCTCCTCTTCACTTAAATGTTCAAGTGATTCCAGGTCTTCAATACTTTGTATCATGGAAAAAGGTCCATCATATGTTCCCATTTGATACTCTATCCTAGACAGATAGAAGGTAAAGATCTTTTTAAAGAATTTTTTCAAACCATTCATACTACCCCTACCATCATGCCACTGCTCTAAAAAAATCCAAAGGAAGCTTGGAAAGGAGGTTATACAGTTATTATGAAGGCCATGATAGAACCAACAACGACAATCATCCTGAAAAGTACTAGCAAACATTTCCATCATATTGTCCTCATAAAGAACATTGGAGCCAACCAACAATTGAAGGAAATAATTGATATGCCAGATGATCGAATCACCATAATTTCCATGAAAGACTGGAAGTCACTTATATACATCCCCCACATCATGAGCAAAGTTAGGAAAACCCGGGAAGTTTGAGAAATCGATAGGATGAAAAAGTTTGGCTATCTGGGCACCACACTACTCCCTTAATTCATCCATATCAGAAATTAATAGTATGCATTTGATATAACCATTGAACCCTGTACTGAACAGGTGGAGCTGTCAAATGATGAGCTTTAAATGTTTTACTATGTCGCATGGGCTCATCTACACACAACAAAACTTCACAAGTTTATGAGATAATAGGGTTTTATCCCTTCAATGGAGTCACCATGTGAGAAGAAAATATGCATCAATTCGTAGCTCGGGTAACATGGAAGAAATCTTCAAGCCACTGGGTGTGACCTTGGGGGCAAGCAAGAGTCAAGTGTTGTCACTTGATCTTGACTCCTCTATCTAGGCTCTCTCCTAGCGAAGCTAAGGGGGGTGGTCCCTGGTAAAATAATCGAAGGTTGTTTAATCTATGAAAGAAAAACAATTAATCTAGGAGATGATAACACAAATATTGAAACTGAGATAATTTGCAGTTAACTTAAATCACTAGCATAAAATAACATCCCTTTTAACACATTAATGAATTTAAATAGCTAGAAATAAATAGATGGCGCAATAGACCAGTGCTAATGGAGTGCTTGTGTGTAAGAGGGTTGCGAGTGATGTCTCAAGAAGTATTGCAATTATCCCGGTTGGTCAGTTTGAGAATTAAGTGAGTAATTAAGGAGTGGGTAAATTGTTGATCAATTTTATTAAAAATGTGGTAATGTTCTGATTATTAAAGAGAAAATGGTATTCCAGATATACCCGAGGGGTACGAGGAATATGTCTGGCTTTACTTGGAAGTGGTTGTCACTGTGACGTGTGGGCGAGATGGAGCCGTGGGGTTGTGTTCAACACTACACCAACAAGGATGTAGCCTAATAGGGCTCCACAGTCACTTTCTAGTAGTTCTCATTTCACTTGAAGAATTTCCCCACTAAAGAGTAATTTCGAGTAAGTGTCAGATTTTCACTTTAGGGGTTAATTGAAGTGTTAGACTAATTACTAGTCACTTCAATCCCTTTCTGAATGTCCCACCAATCCATCCAATGGATTGCAGCGTTCACAAGAGCATAGGGGAATTAAGGCCTTGTTTATTTCAAGGGTTTTAAACTTTAAATATGAGTTGATTAAAATCTCAGTACCAATACTCTCGTTTTCAAGAACACGGTCGAATTTGTTAATTTAAATGAAAGAAAGTAAACGCTTGAAAAAAATTAAAAAATTAAAAAATATGCAACCCCCCCTGGGGAGATGGGGTGTGGGCACTTGGCTTCCCACTTGCTTCTCTTTTTTACAGTAATTACAAGAAAGAATATTTGTGTTCCTTTGTAGGATAGGAAACACAAATTTACAAGATTTGAGGCCTTAGAAAATTGGCCACAAAAGAAGTAGTAAGATGAGGGATCTCCGAATAGCTTAAATCTTCAAAATTTCACCAGAGTGCCTCTCTACTCGATCACCTTTTGCTGCAAAACAACCAGTAAATATGAGCCAAAGATGCTAGATAATCATTTCAAAGCATAAAAAACTTAACAAGATTTTCAACTACTTTGAATAGAGAACATTATAAATGCCAGATTACTACTTGTTAAAAGCTAGATCTTATAAAATATTACTTTTTAAAATCAGATCTGAACTGTTAAGTGCATATATAAATCAGATTAGTATGATATTCTCTAATATATTAATGAGATTTAACTATGTACTAAGAACTAGTAACTGAAAAGAAGCTTGAAAATTATGTCGGAAAGGTATCCCCAAGCTTGAACGATAACCAAAGAAAGGAATGGAGATGTCCACAAAGTGTTGTCAGTGAGATGAAGTATTTTCTTCAAGAACTACTGAAGGAGAATTAGAGCTAACACGCTCATCCAGACCTCCAGCTTAGGCAACATGTAAAAAATCTACAAAACTTGCCATTGGGATTAAACATCGGTGTTACCCAATAATAGATACTTAAAGAAAATATGAATTCAAGCAAGAACAATCGTAAATTCATAAGCATTCTACTACAAATAGCAATAACAAATAATCATGAACAACACAGTTCCCTTCAAAAACCAACAATCCCGAACATATACAAGCTTGCGAAAAATATACAGATTACCTCAATATTGCATAAAACAACATACATCAGAACACCATAAACCACACTTGCATTAGCCTGGAAATCCTTTTATTAATCAATGATGAAAAAATTACAACAAAATACAAAAAGAGGTTCAACTAGGGCTAACACGCTCATCCAGACCTCCAACTTAGGCAACATGTAAAAACTCTACAAAACTTGCAATGGGGATTAAACATCGGTGTTACCCAATAACAGATACTTAAAGAAAATATGAATTCAAGCAAGAACAATCATAAATTCATAAGCATTCTATTACAAATAACAATATCAAGTAATCATGAAGAACACAGTTCCCTTCAAAAGCCAATAATCCTGAACATATACAACCTTGCAAACAATATACAAATTACCTCAATATTGCATAAAACAACATACATCTTAACACCATAGACCACACTTGCATTAGCCTGCAAAGCCTTTTATTAATCAATGATGAAAAAATTACAACGGAATACAAAAAGAGGTTCAACAGTTCCTAATGAAGATCAAGGAATGAGCATCTGCTAAAATAGAAAAACCTAAGCAAGACCTAAGCAAGAGAGGGGTGCACTTCCTCAAGGATGCGTTAAAGTTGAGTAAGTTGGATGTGAGGTGGATTGTGGTTGGAACAGGAGCTAGGATGTGGCAACATCACTTTCTTTGGATGGCACTTGCCACAAACTCGAACTTTTTCCAAAACAACAAGCTTTTCATCCATGCCTGTGCCCCACATGGAGATTTACGCCCCCTCTTGGAGAGAAAATTTCCAAACTTTGAAAACTATCTGAAACTGTAAGTTTTGACTTTCTAAACTTGCCCGAGTACTTGCCACTTTACTCTGCCAAGTCACAAAAACTGATTTCAGCAAGTTTCTTTTATTATTTTAATTGCTGAATTTTTGAATTATCTCATTTTTTGTCTTTTTTGGGTTTTTCGAGTAATATTTAGTTTTTGAGATAAATAATTACTCGAAAACTTGGGCAAGTGAGTTTAGGGGTTAAGTGGGTGCTATGAGTTAGAAAATGAGCACCCCGTGAAAAAAACAACCTCCTAGCCCCACTTTTATGACTTTACGAAGTTTTACACTTGGCTTATTAAAAATAAGGCTATAAAAACAAAATATATATATACATATATGTATATATATTTTCCAAAAATTTAAAAAAAAATATGGGGACTTTAAACATGTTCATAATGACTCAAAATAATGATTAGCATGGTAATATACATTGAGACATAGGTTTTAATAACCTCCCAAGACCTAACCACCAAGACAATTATTCCACCTTTTGGAGGCTTGAGTGAAAACTCGAAAATTATTTATCTTTTAAAAACGATAGATAATAAACAAGGAAAAAACACCCTGGAATAATGCATTGATGACTAAGTCTTAGGAAACCAAACCTTTTACATAAAGTCATTATGCTAACTCATTTTATTACAATTCTCCATGGGGTATGAACATGTTAAAAAATAAATAAAAAAGGGCCTAAGAAGGTCAGCATAGACTTCTGAACTCCAAATTTGAACAAGTAATTGTCCATCTTTGGCGGCTCACTTGAAAGTCCAACTGAGTGCAACTCAGGTGGTAAGTGGTAACATATGGATTTGGTCATTTCCCTTTAGAGACACAACTTGCCAGCCTTGGCACCAACTGTTGAAAAGTTAACTCTGAAGCTCCTCCCATGTTTTTGGTGTGAGTGTGATGAGAGGACCAAAAACATTTGTCCTTATGTATTTATGTAACAAAGTGACATTTATATAGATAAAGTGAAAGTATTTGTATACTTTAGAAAAGTGGGTCACACTTAAATATATTTAATAATTAAAGTATTTAATTATTAAAAAGTGAGTTATGATGTATACCCTTGATTTTGTAAATGAATCTGAACCCTAGATTAGGTAGTTGATGAAGGTAGTTACAAAAGTTTAAAACAAAGAGAGAGGACAAATGAAGATAACTCACCATCAATGAGGAGAGGAAGAAGAAATTCAGACCAAAAGAGAAAAGAAGAACCCTAGAAGACTGGCACAAATCCCAAAACAATTTGCAACACAAGTTTCGAGGCAAGTACAACAATATTTAATGTAGCCTGTCAATTCCGTAAAACACGTGTGAAGGCTCAGATTTCAAGGCAGCTTTCATACTGTTGTTTTTTCTTTGACAAGGCCGCTCAACATTTATTGCTGCTGGGCACGAATCCCGATGCAGGCATAAACTACTGAAAAAGTGCAACACGTGTGAAATCCATATAGTCTGTACCACACGTGTGGAAAGTACAGCAGTTCCTTACATCAACAAGTTGGCACAGTTTTTGAGGTATTTGCAGTTGTTTTAATGAATGATTTTGTTAGTATAGGTTGGAGAAAAATATTTATGAATTCTCTCTTTTAATGAAAATATCTTCTTTCTAGGGTTTTCCCCAAGTTGGGGTTTTGCCCAGTCTTAGACCAAAACTCATTGTGTTCATCTGCTTAAAGATTGTTTCAGTATTTGACAAAAATTTGAAGTACATTTCAGAAGTGTGGTTTTACTTTCCAAATAATTTAAGTTAAAACCCTAGGTTCCGTAAATGTTTGACAGAATGTGTAAATGAGCAAATTCATTTTCTTAAGTCAGATTTTCTTCATGGTATCAGAGCTAATGGTATCGTATCACAATTTAATAGAATCATGTTGAAAAAGAAGTTTAGCAAGTGTTCTTTGAAATTTCAAAAAAGTGTTGGATTTGTCTTCAATTAATTTTCGGTTGCAAGTTATTTTCCATGATGAACATTAGGTATGAGGATCGGTTGGATGGAGTATCCAACTACATTCCATGGAAGGTAAGAATTACTGTTGTATTGAAAGAACTTAGAGTTTGGGTTTTTATTAACAGTATCATGACCAAGCCAACAAATAAAGATGAGCTTGAGGACTTTGAAGCTCATGAAGCCAGAGCCCAGAGAATTATCTTGGATGGGGTTAAAGACCATCTCATACCACATTTATCAGAAAAGAAAACTGCTAAAGAAATGTGGGACACATTGACCAAGTTGTTCGAAGCAAAGAACGAAAACCAAAAGATGGCCCTAAAAGACAAGCTACATAGCATTAAAATGAAAAATGATGAAGGTGTAGCCTCTTACTTGACTCGTGCTACACAAGTTAAGGACGAGTTGGCAACAATAGGAGAAACCATTCCTAATTCAAAATTGGTGAGAATAGCCCTAAAGGTCTTCACTAAGAAGTGGGGGGTTTTTGTGAAATGTATTGTGGGCAGAGAAACACTTCCAAGTTAGTCCAGATTGTGTGCTGATTTTACCCAAGAGGAAATCCGAGATGGGTCACAGGTTGGCCAAACTAGTGAGGATGTTGAGCAGAATGTGGCACTTGCAGCCAAATCCAAGAACAAGAAGAAGAAAGATCTAAGTCATATCAAATGTTATCATTGTGGCCAATTAGGATACTATGCCACAAAATTTCCAGAGAAAAATATTTTGAAGACTGAAAGAGATGTGGCAACCTCTGCAGTAGTAAAAGAATATGCCAAGAAGTTTGAGCAAGAGTTTTCTCTTGTCTCAATTGATTCCAGTGTAGGGAGTTCTACCTTTGAGCATGTTCGGGTTGTTGGCAGTGGTGCAACCAGACATATGACTGGAGTCTTTGACTCTTTTCAGATGATCAAAATGTTGGGACCGAGACACTTCATTCAGACAAAGATTGATAGTCCCCAGATTGATATCCAAGGAGTTGGAATTATCAGATTTCAACTAGACCTTGGAGAGTTCATGGATATTCATGGGGTATTGTTTGTACCTAGGATGAGAGGGAGCAAACTCTCAGTGTCATCCTTCGAGGATGATGGCTATGGGATGATGATCAAATCGGGCCATATCTTCTTCTATTAGAGAGATGAGCCAGTTGGTACCACCATCTTATTGGGAGATCGCAGGGACAGACTATATGTTTTGAGAGGTCATGTTGTACGACAAGGAGAAGGAGCAAGAGGGTGGCTATCAAAGTCAGAGAATGAGGATGTTGCATTTGATAGATATGAAGAGGAGAGCGACTCTCTCCAAAGCACTGGCAGAAGATTTAGCCAGTCAAGTGATGGTGCAGTTGAGCAAGTTGATGTGACTCAAGTTGAGTCTCAGGCTTCAGAGTTTCAGTTCGAGGTAGAGCATCTGTTTCCGAGGTTGATTCCAAAGCAGGAGCGAGCTGTTGTAGGAGTCAGAGATGGAGATAGTGTTGCGGACCTTCCTCATTAGGATCGAGTGTTGAAAAGTTAACTCTGAAAAGGTCCTCCCATGTTTTTGGTGTGAGTGTGATGAGAGGACCAAAAACTTTTGTCCTTATGTATTTATGTAACAAAGTGATGTTTATATAAATAAAGTGAATGTGTTTTTATACTTTAGAAAAGTGGGTCACACTTAAATGTATTTAATAATTAAAGTTTTTAATTATTAAAAAGTGATTTATGATGTAGACCCTTGATTTTGTAAATGAATATCAACCCTAGATTAGGTAGTTGATGAAGGTAGTTACAAAAGTTAAGTATAAAACAAAGAGAGAGAACAAACGAAAATAACTCACCATCAATGAGGAGAGGAAGAAGAAATTGAGACCAAAAGAGAAAAGAAGAACCCTAGAAGATTGGCACGAATCCCAAGACAATTTGCAGCACAAATATCGAGGCAAGTACAGTAGCATTTAATGCATCCTATCAATTCCGTACAACACGTGTGAAGGCTCAGATTTCAAGGCAGATTCTATACTGTTGTTTTTTCTTTGACAAGGCCATACAGCATTTATTGTTGTTGGGCACGAATCCCGAGGCAGGCATAAAGTAGAGGAAAAGTGCAACACATGTGAAATCTGTACAATCCGTACCACGTGTGGAAAGTACAGCAGTTCCATACAACAAGAAGTTGTCACTGTTTTCGAGGTATTTGCAATTGTTTTGATGAATGATTTTGTTAGTATGGGTCAGAAGAAAAGTATTTTCTGTGTTGGAGAAAATTATTTATGAATCTCTCTTTTAATGAAAATATCTTCTTTCTAAGGTCTTCCCCAAGTTGGGGTTTTTCTCGGTCTTAGACCAAAAATCATTGTGTTCATCTGCTTGAAGATTGTTTCAGTATTTGACAGAATTTTGAAGTACATTTCAGAAGTGTGGTTTTACTTTCCAAATAATTTAAGTTAAAACCCTAGGTTCTGTAAATGTCTAACAAAATGTGTCAATGAGCAAATTCATTTCCTTAAGTCAGATTTTCTTCACCATCTTCACTGTCTCCATCCATCTAGTGCCTTCCCTTCTTTTTGTTTAACCCTGACTTGTAACTTGACTAGTGACATCTAGGATTCCCCCCACCTTCACCTCTATGTTGGAATAGGTCTCCATGTTTAAATTGTGTCTCGGTGTTGGCTTATGTGATTTTCATCACTAGGACTCTCTTCCTCTAGGTTTTGAACACAAGTAGACTTTACCAAAAGTGTCTTTAGACACTAAGGCATCGGAACTTAAATGTTTTATCTAAATGGATGGCTAGCCAACAGTGTTTTTAAACGCTATTGCAAATAAAATGTAGAAGTCATCCAATTGCCAAGAGACAAGCACTCATCTTTTGTATGATGTGAGGTTGTTTTCCCCCAAAGGAAAACAAGCTGGTCACTCCATCGCACCTATGGACGGTGGAGGGCAATGGAGGTCAGATCGAGTCATTATCTGAGGCCCGCTGGGCTATTCAGTGCACCTTCTCTTGGAGGATGGCTAGTTAATTAAATGACTAATAAAGTAAATGTTTTAAAAAGAGATAATAGCCAAATGATGAACACTCATTTATTGTATAATGTACGGCTTCTTTGCCTCAATAGGGCAACAGGGTGAGGCTAACCTGTAAGGGTTATGCCTTTGTCATTTTTTGGAAGCCAAGGCGGCTTTCCAGGGCACCTTCATTTGGAGGTTGACTAGTGTCTTTTGCTAAGCAAATCAATTGTTTTAAAAGGTTGCTTGTCTAGAGTCTAGTGGAGCATTCTCATTATTCCACTCATCTATGAGACACTGCCATTCCCTATTGTCTTCCTAGTCCAGCTTATGTGTTGTGTGGATTCATATTTCCTTTAGCCTACATGCTCACAGTGTTGAATGTCAAGTCATTCCCATGGCCTTACCTTATTTTATTCACCTGCACCCTTGACTAGCAAAATGGCCAAATCTATGAATGAATATACCCTTAAGGTTCTTATTTATAGCAACTAATTATTTTGATTTGGATATATTATTTATATGTATCGTGATTATAATCGCCAGTAGAATCCACTTGTACTTGAGTCTTAATGCCAACATAGATAATTGAGCATGTTATATCCATTTTGTACATGCAGCATCAAAGATGTTCATTTGGGTCATCATTTTGATCAATCTTGACCTGGTCAACTAAGTTTGACCAACTTAGCAGCAGGATAGAGTATGAGTTTTGGGCTATGATGGTGGATGATGATTATTTGTGATATATTAGTGTCCATTAGACATATCCATGCTTCAGATGATGGTTTATCGTGATGGCTTGTGTTATTTTTTCATGGTCATCAATATTAAAGGCTTTATTAATTTATTATTCTGACATAGATGGGGTCTCTGGCGTATATTTTTTATGGACATTTGGTGTATGAGTACTCATAACTAGTGTATTTAGACATTCTGAGTCCATTGATGCACTCAGTTTTTAGCTTCGAACACTTGCATTTGATTTATGGGTCAGTTTAGCAGTTTGTAGCAGTTTGGCCTCAGCAAATTAAAATAAAATGCTTTTCAATGGACAGTTGGTTCTCTTGGGGTACCACAGGGGCACATAGCGTGTAGACATTCGATATTACCATATTGCTATGTTGTCGGTTCCTTTTTGCAGTCAAATGACGCCCAGCTTCAATCAGGAGAGAGATATGAGCATTTTTATTTTCTCGAGGCAGCATTTTGACATATAAAAATGATGAAATCAATTTGGGTGATTGAGGAAAGGAAATGGCATGGGATTAGTCCAAGGAATATTGTTGATGTCATCTTCATCCTCCAACATCAATTTTTCTCTCCATGTGGTCCAGACGTCTTAGCACTTGTGATTTTGGGCGATTTTGATGCATTTTGAGGGGCCACGATTTGGTCACTTTATGGTATTATATTGACATATTATTATGACTATTGTGCCATGGGGCCATGCTAGAGAAGGACTTATATCACCCCCTAGCCCCCACCATGTGCTATGTTAAATCTTACTCATCTTTCATGTGGTGCGCCCTATCTTGGGCGTCTTAGTGGGTGTGCACCCTCTATTATTGAGTTGATCTATGTATTATGTATCCATCTAATCTTAGCCATTGATTAGAGTGATCTTCTCTTATGATTTTGACCCTTGATCTTTTTGGATCTAGGTATTATGTACTTGAGAGATCTATATATTGAGATGCTCTCTCATTGTAAAGGAACTTTTGGCTCTTGAGCTCTTGGATTAATAAAATATTTTTTGCAAAAACTCTTGGAAGCTTTGTCAAATGTCTTGTATGGAAATTGGAAAGTCTTTATCTTTCTAGCATTCTTGCAGATCTATACTTTGCTAATACTTTTTCAAATGACGGTACCATTGGTAAAGAGGGTGATTTGATGGGGGCGCTATTGTGACTGAGCTCCATACTTCTTCCACAAATCGATTTGGGTTCAAGGAGTATCTTTATTGTATCTTGTGATCATCTTGATGCTCATTGCTTCTTTCTTCATCGATTTTCTCTCTCTTTTTGCAAATTGATTCTTACTTAGGTAGATCTCTTTTGCAGGAAGAGGGCACACTTGGTATCTTGGACGGCAAATCGATTCCACTTGGCATTGCATGGAAAGCGCTCGTAATTGATCGAAAAGGGAAGATCATCACCATACAAGGTTAGTTGCAAGTATTTCCAAGTACGTTTGCATCTATTTTATTTTTCTGAGGCTTTATCTAATTGTCGCCACAAAACCCTCTTCTTTCAAACCCTAGTTTTCTAGATCTCATAGGTCGAGCACTTATTTGATGACAGCCATCAAAACCCACTTAGGAATAATTATTTAAACCCTAGATCTAAAGTTTCAACTCAATCTAACTCCATTTACCCTTGGATCTAGCACTAGTCTTCTCTAGGTGGGGCGCCCTCCTTGGGCTTTTAGTCAATCATTCAGATCTGTCAGTTGGGTATGCGTGAACCCACCTCAAATCAACAGATCTACTCTTCAAGCATCTAGATCTAGTCATTCTACATCCTGGTCTACTCTTTTGGGTCCACTTTGTCCTTAATTGCATAAACCCTAGGTGGATCTAACTTGGGTATTTCTCATTTGGATTAGATCTATTTGAAAGTTCTTGAAAGTTTTCCCAACCCGGTTTCAAGCCTTTAGGCTTCTCTGCATTGTTTAATACCCAACCCTTTCAATTCATAATTTTTCACAAATTAACCAGACTGAAACACATGTGAAAACTTTTTCTCAATTTTAAACAAACTCAGAAAATTTCAGACATTTACACACATGAAAAATTAGACACTTGTTTTTGACCAATGGCCCAAGACAAAACCCCTACGGGAAAACCTGTTTTCTGAGTGAGATTTTATTTTTCTTCAAGTAAAAATCAAAAATACATTCAACAATACTTATCAGAATTCTGCCTCGATTTTTGAATCTTCTTATTGCTGATTTTCTCGATTTCTGTGCCACATACACCTTGAAAACTGTGTTCTACGGACAAAATAAAATTCTGTACTTTTTTTATTTTTGTGCCTGAACAGCCTGCCTCGAAATCTGTGCAAAACCGTACAGTACAGTCTCACAGCATGTACCTCGAAATCTATGCAAATCCGTGTGTTGTACGGTCCTCAAAAACTGTGCAGAATGCCTCAAAATCTTTTCCCTCAATTTCTGTACTAGTGCCTTGAAAAATGTGCCCTGTCCATACGGTCCTCGAAATCAGTGTTGTCTTGGAACTCATGCCCTTCACTGCTAGAATCTCTCCTTGATTTTTGTGCCCAGTTTGCTCCTCGAAGTGTGCGCTGAAAATTATTTTCTCTCTCTGGTTTAGAATACCTCTTCAGACCCTCACTCTCTTCCTCTCTCCAAAAATTCTCTCCTGAAGATGAACACAATGAATGAACTTTTGCCTTGCCCTAGCCTTTTTGTTCATGGTAACTTCCCTTGTCCCTCAAACGGTCAATATTAGATTAGATCAAAGGTTGACATTAAAGGCTCCATTAAAAAATAATGAAATGATATTTAGTGCACTCATCTCATTTAATAAAGTTGAGCAACCCCTTTTCCTATTTAATCACTCACTTAACTTTTAAATGTGAACTTAGGAAAATACCCACTTAACTTTTTATAAAGTCACTTTAAAAATATGAAGTGCATCTCACTTCATTAAATGCACAAAATGACTAGGAGTCACATTTAAGTGTCCTTGTCCACCCCAAGGCAACTCTAGGTGGAAAAACACTTCCTAGGTAGCTTTTCAATACTCCCTCTTACCAAGGAAAGTGTTTTTCACCACCCCCAACTTGTCTCTGAAGTAAGCATGCTTCCATCTACCCAAAGCCTTTGTGAGAATGTCAACCACCTGCTCATCTGTCAGAACATACTGCAAACGAACAGCCCCTCCCTGAACATAATCCTTGATGAAGTGATATCTAATCTCAATGTGCTTCGACCTGTCATGAAATACCAGATTCTCAAAGAGCTTGATGCAACTCTAATTATCACACTGTATAACTGTGGGACTCAACTCCATATCAAACAAATCCACCATCAACTTGCAAAGCCACAAGGCCTCACAACTGGCCTGATTGGCTTCCATATACTCAGCCTCAACAGAACTCAATGCCACAGACTTTTGCTTCTTGCTGAACCACAACACAACTCCCTAACCCAAGTTGAAGCAACAACCGGAAGTGCTCTTCCGGTCCGAAACACTACCTGCCCAACCTAAATCTGTATAGCCAACCAACCCCACTCCACCAGATCTCCTATAATCCAATCCATAGTCAGTTGTACCTGCAAGATACCTCAAGATGTGTTTTCCAGCAGTCCAATGCACTCTCTTGGGCTCCACCACGAACTGATTGAGAGTGTTCACTGCAAAACTCATATCTGGTCTGGTGTTAACCAAATACATCAATGAACCAATCAACTGACGATATAAGGTAGGGTCCACCAACTCTCCCTCTGAAGCATGAAGCTTCGCCTAGTTGGTGATCATGGGTGTCGACATCGGTCTGCAATTTGTCATCTGAAATCTCTTCAGAACATCTGCAGCATATTTTCCTTGCCCAAGAAAACATGTCCATCCTCTTGCCAAACCTCAATCCCCAAATAATAATGCATCAGTCCAAGGTCTGTCATCTCGAACTCTAAAGCAAGATCCTTCTTGCATGCATCAATCAGGTGTTGTCCCCCAATAATGAACAAGTCATCAACATATAGCAGAAGAATAAGTGGAACACGACCAACCACAATGTAGTATAGGTCGAGATCCGCTTCACTCTTCTGAAACCCAATCGAAAGCAAGTAGGTGTCGATCCCGGAATACCAAGCACGAGGGGCTTGCTTCAGTCCATACAAGGCCTTTTTCAGCCTGCAAACATGAGTGTCTCTCTCACATACCTCAAAGCGCTGTGGCTGCTCCAAATATACCTTCTCCTGTAGAAAAACATTTACAAAAGTGATTTTCACATCCATCTGATGGATCTTCCAACCCATCTCTGCAACAACGGAGATCACTGCCCTAATCGAAGAAAATATGGCCACAAGTGCAAATGTCTCATCATAGTCAACTCCCTCAACCAATGAGAAACCACGTGCAACAAAACAAGCTTTGGATTCTCAATACTGCCATCTGCAACATGCTTTATCTTTTAAAGCCATTTGCAAGTCACAACTGACTTCCCCTTTGGTCTCGAAACCACTTCCCACACCCCATTCTTCATGATGGAGTTGTACTCCTCCATCATGGCATCTCTCCATACCTAGTGTGCAGAAGCCTCCTCATAAGTATCAAGAACGGTGTCACGCAAACTAGTCACCTGTGCCATATAGCTGGAAAATCTCTCAGGTGCCTTGTTCTCTCTGACCTCCCTCTTGGGCGGTCCAACTGACTGCTCTACTTCCTTCATCAACTCCTGAAGCCAACTTGGCTTCCTCTTCCCGGAGGAAGCATCTTGTCTCAAACTCTCCTCAACCTCCTCATCAGACATCTATCTTCCTGAAGAAGTCCCAACAACCTGAGAACTTGTCCCTGGTGAACCTGTACCTATATCACTAGAACTCAAATCACCTGAACCTGTGATCCGTGAACCTGTCCCTGTACCAGAAGTCCCTGTAAACTAAGCCCTTGTAACTAAAGAACCTATAACCTGTGACCCAGTCACACCTGAAACCGGTGACCCTGAATTCTGACTCTCTGAACTCTGAGCTGTCACCTGTGTAGTACCCTGTTGATCCTCCATCTCGGAATCAAGAGACCTCTTGAAGGAATTCTCCTCCTCGAACTACACCTCCCTCCTCACCACA
Source organism: Pseudotsuga menziesii (assembly GCA_001517045.1). Lineage (NCBI taxonomy): Eukaryota > Viridiplantae > Streptophyta > Pinopsida > Pinales > Pinaceae > Pseudotsuga > Pseudotsuga menziesii. The sequence goes on along the minus strand of LPNX011131586.1, from coordinate 469,088 downwards.
ACTTTCCTCTATGCAGGAAGGTATATCCGAAAAGCCTTCGATGTCTCATCCTAACCAACAAAAATACCATGCTCACTTGTAGCCTCCAACTTTGTCCTCTTCTCAAAAGGGACATGAGAGTATGTAAGGCAACCAAAAATCTGAAAGTGACCTATCTCAGGCACTTTCCCTGTGAACGTCTCCTCAAGAATTTTACTCCCTAATGCACGGTGCAGAGTCTTGTTGAGAACATAAACAGCAGTACTACAGGCCTCTGCCCATAGAAAGAAAGGAAGACTCTGATCATGCAGCATGTCTCTAGCTGCACCCACTATAGAACGGTTCTTCCTTTCAGCTACTCCATTCTGCTGTGGAGTGTAAGGAACAATCAACTGCCTCTTTATCCCCTCCTGTCGACAATACTCATCAAATGCAAGAGAAGTGTACTCGCCTCCATTGTATGACCGAAGTGCCTTGATCTTCTTTCCTGTCTGGCTCTCCACAAAAGATTTGAACTCTTGGAACCGAAGAAATACTTCCTCTGATCTCTTGCTTCGAAGGAAATAGATCCAGGTCTTCCTAGAAAAGTCATCAATGAAAGTGATGTAATACTCATATCCTATCAAAGAGGCAGAAGACATGGGACCACACAGATTTGAATGTATCAACTGAAGCACTCCCTCTGATCTGGAATCACTGCTTGGAAAAGCAGTCTCGATGTACTTTCCCAAAGCACACCCTCTACACACACCACTCGACTCTATGATGAACTCTGGCATACCTGTAGTCATCTCTCTCAGCATCTACAAAGCTGGATGGTGAAGATAGGACATCCTCCTGTGACATAGCTCACACAACTCATCACTACTCTGAGTGTGTGACAGTGCATGATGTGGCTAGAAAAGAAGCTTGTACAGTTTCCCACTCCTAACTCCAATCACCCGTGAGTCAGATGGACCTGCTGACTTGGGAAAGATGTGAACTTTCCCATCAAGAACATATACACCGAAGCCTTTGTCCTCTATCATGGAAACTGAAACTAGGTTCTTCTTCAGCCCAGGGACATGCAACACATCCCTCAAAAACATAGGTTGCATGGACTCCCTCTCAAAGCAGACAGTCCCTTGCCCAACTGCTCTCACAATTGTATCATCACCCAATACAGCCTCCATCTCCAAGTCTGACTCTGACATCTCTGTGAACATGTCTCGATCACCTGTCATATGACTAGAAGCTCCACTATCAATGTACCAAGTGGAGGAAGTAGTGGTGGCACTCAATGAATGCCCAACAATCATGGAATGCTCCATGTGGTCCTCAAAATCCCTGTTGGTGATAGAAGATGCTCTCTCAACACCAACACCTGCAAAGAGAGAAAAGTCTCTTTCAAATCTCACTGCAAACTCATCGATCTCTGTTGTAGCTATAGTTTGATACTTTTTCTTCTTCTTGCTAGGACACTGTCCAGCATAGTGTCCCATCTTCTAACATGCAAAGCATTTCAGTTTGCTCATGTCCTTCTTCTCCCCCTCGTGTTGTTTGGCTCCCTCCTTGGAACCCTTCTTGAACTTCTTCTTCTTCTTGCCCTTCGCTGCTAAAGTAACATTATCCTCATCATCTCTCTGATGTGATGAACTGTCCTGTCAAAAGCCTCTCCGTATCTCCACCTGTGTGAGATCATCCCACAATCGATCCCATGTGGGCATGTTCTCCCTCTCAATAATGGTTTGAACAAATAGGGTCCACTACTGTGACACACCATTTAGTATTGTACACACCATCTCAGGAATTCCCACCACCTCTCCTACAGCAGCTAGCTCATCTCTTACCTGTGTAATCTTGGTAAGATATGATGCCATGCCTTCACCTTTACCCATGCGAACACCTTTCAACTTTTCTCTCAGTACCATCTTCCTGTTTTCATTGGAACTTTGATAAAGATTTGTCAAACCTGTCCACATCTCAAATGCATGGTCTTTGGCTGAAATGTGAGGGATCACATGATCCTTCACTACATCAAGAAGGTTCGAGAAGGAGATACTCCACAAGAAACTTTCTCATAAAATCTTGTTCTGCAACTGACTGAACTGGAGAGATATTATAGAAGAAAACAGGTGACCAATTCAGTCTAGACATCACAGAACTCGGGTATTCAAACATTTGATTCTCTTGAAGAAATAAGGTACTTATTCTCTCATAATCTAGTGCATTGTATTACAAGAAGGACCATGGCTACACCTTGGTTGGATGATGTTTATAAATCATTGGATCTTTCTGCTGTTGGAGCTTCTCATGATATACCAGATAGGGCCATAAACAAGCTTCCTATATTCAAGGGAAATAATGCAATCACATGGAAGCCCATCTAAAGACATTTGAGATAGTACTCAGGTCATTGCAAATCCAGCATCATGATGCCCTCTTGAAGTTGTTTGTGTTGTCTTTAGAAGATAATGTGCTTGACTGGTTTACAAGTCTAGCAGACAACAACATCAGCACATGAGAAGAATGACAAAGAGTATTCCTTGAACAATGTAAACCAAAGAACGATAATAGATTCCTATTGGCCACGTGGAATGAGTGAAAAGAAATGAGAATGAGAATGCTTGTTTTAGTTAGCGTTAGATTTTGAAGTTTTAAATGTTTTTTTCTCTGTTCAATTATTTATTTTGGATCCAACATGGAACGTTGTCACAGATGGATCTAGGATATATCTCAGATGGATACCATATGGATCTGTCAAGTATCTAGATGGACTATAACTTCTTGGCATATCCATAACATGTTTGAAATTTTGATCCAATATAGCCCCCATATATGATCTTTGCCATATTGTTATTTTTGCTGCTAAATATTCAAATTTCCCCAACTACAAGCATTCAAGTTAAACCAAAAACAATATCCAATCAAAAACTTAATATGCAAAGGGTCTTTGTAAAAGCATACACTCATCAAGATGATCATGAAATACAATTTGTTGTTGGGGAATACATTGGATAAAGAGTACATTGGATTAACATAGAAACGAGCACCACCCCTCACAAGATTATTGCAAAAAGATATTTTATTGAAAACAGAAGCAAGAAAATGAGCTGACCATCGGTGCATGAAAGCTCTGGGTTCATGTCACGACTTGTTTTAACCACTCGAACATAGATCAATGCACCAGTCTAATATGAAACACAGATAATTAGTTACATGTTGAACATGTTCGCCATTGCAAAACAAGAAATATGGCATAAGGTGATGAAAAAGAAACCAATTCTTCCATATTATAAAGAACCCACCTCAAACTTTGGTATGTTCTTCCTTGTTCCACCCTCAAATGCAAGAACAGGTAGGAAAGCCAACATTGGACTTTTTGTGTCCACTAAAAAGTTCTACAATCACAAGATAGTAAACCAGAAAGTAAACTTCTGAAAAACAATTGAACGTTTACTAGTTTTATTCATGTCAAAAATGTATTTGAAAAATGCAAATTTAAAAATTGGAAATCAGATTAAAAAAAGGTAATTTCAAGGTATACATGCAAAAAGTAACCACTTAATTTATCTCAATCATTGACTTTTAAAGTTTTAAAGACCTGATAAATTGTAGACTTGCCACAAACAAGAATTTTCAATTACATACAAGAAATTATGATTTTTTTATAAATGGAAATATTCAACTAGTTTTCACCTAAGATTTAAGGTGTTTTACTGTACCAACATTCTCATTTAAACTTGAACAGCTAGCCATTTAACTTCAGTAAATATGATCAATGTGAGGAAGAAATATCAACTCAGAAAATTGTCAGTAATGTTCTATCTTGAAAGGAAGTTCTTTCCATTATATGGAAACAGACAGGAAATAGGAGACAGTAATTCATAAAAAAAACAATAGGATAATAAAAACCCTCCTCAAAATTTGCATAACACTTCCTACAAAGTTATAAAGAGTTGCTACAACATGAATTTATTTGCCACCCAAATTATTCTATATGACTTCATGAACTCTTCACATGTGCAAAAGGCAAGCTCCACATGGCTCAAACCCCTTAACTAGACCAAAAATTTAAATCATACTAGCTTGATTTGGACCTAACAATGAATCAGAAAAGGGGAAGAGTCAAAATCGACACAAGAATCTATTAACACTACAAAACCCAAATACATTTGGTTTATTCACAATTCAAGTTTTGGAAAAAAAGGGAATTAGACAATTTAATCCATTAGAAATCCTAGCTCCATCATTTAGACATCAAAATTGAGGTCGCCACATCTTATCAATGATCAAATACCTACATCATGATTCATCATATCACATTAACGATGAGAAATTGGATCATCATAGTCAACAATTTGTCTCAAAATTTTGGAAGTTACAAATCGAAATTACAATCACAAATACACATGTCAACAATGCACCATTTTATTTCATAAAATTCTAGATTCTAGACTCTACTCTCTGGAAGCCAAATTCAAAAGCCGAAGATGGAGCTTCTGAAGTTGTTGGATTCCATGATTTCCATCTAATAAACTAGAGTCATCGTTTGCGAATGCTGCCTCCTCAATCTCCACAACCCAATCTGATGTTGAATTGGTCTTATCCAAATCAAGGGCATTGGTGACCCTTTTTCCCTACACGACATGCTTGTTACTGACCCAGATATTGCAGTGACCAAACACTAAATCATTCATCGCTTTCAGCTCCAACGAGTTAAGCTTCATTGAGTGTATATGTTCAATGTTCAAACGTATTCCACTTAGGATCTAAAATGGAAGAACTATAGGTCTGGCTCAAAACACATGGAAAACTTTTAGCAATCAAGTGTATAAGATCCAAAGTCTTCCCACCATACACATCTATATGATCTAGCATATACTACTAAGTCAAAATCAATAAAAAAATAAAATAAAGAATAAAATTATAATTTAAAAACTAGCAAGCAATTCTTCCTTGCTTGAACTACCATGGTATCACCAAAAGAGCTATTTAGTAATTTACATTCTCATACATATGGATGTGTTGATGGAACCTTTCCTAAGCAGCCTAGTCTAGGAACATCTTTGCGGTACTATGTAGAAATTAATTAACACATGGTACACAGATTCTGCACTCTGTAAATTGTTTCTACAGGAAACTAAAACAATCTGAAATAAATGCTACTCAAAATAGCAATCTGTAAATTATGCTAGAATCTATGAACACATAAAGTTAGAGAATATAATGATAACTCAGTTAGGTCACTGTCAACACCTACCACTACTTTTATTGATTCTGAACATGAAAATCTCTATTACAGGAAAATATCCATAAACAGCTAGCTGCTAAGACTCAAAACTTAACTAATGGATCCATGAGCTCTTATAGATCTGAGAAGGTTGTACTAGGGTTTACAAAATAGGTTTGCATGTGACTCATGTTGAATTTTTATACCTTGGGAGTTGTTCCCCTTGGTGACTTTTGCCTAAGTCACTAGGAAAAGGGGTCATGTCACATGGACTTTATATTAATGACTTAAGATGAGCACTAAATGCACTTTAGTAATTAAAGTGTACTTTAAGTAAAAATTTAAAAAGTGAGTGAATTTAATTTTAAATTGTGGAGAAAAGTAATTTTATCACAACCACTCATCCAATCTAATCTGGGCCCTTGGATTAAATGACCTTTCACTCACCCACCCATTTTTACCTAAAAGGCAAATTTTCCATGAAAAGAGGTGCATTATTCATTTTGAGAGAGAGAGTCGAATTTCTAAGGAGGAAAAACACAGCTGAAGTATTTTTTTCCCTAGCACAAATTTCGAGGTGAAGGTACAAAAGTTCAGTGGGCAAGAATTTCGAGGCAGCATTTAAGAGCATTAATTGCAGCTGTGCGGTACTGTCCGTACAGTTATTTTCAGTCTGTACAGGGCACGAATTTCAAGGCAGAGAGGTGGGCACGAATTTCGAGGCAGATTCTCTGCTTCAGCGGGAACAATTTTCAAGGCAGTGACTGTACAGTCCTGTAACAGCACACTTTTCGAGGAGGTTGCAGACAGAAATTTCTGAGTTTGATTTTTCTGAAGTTGGCACAAAATTCAAGGCTGATTTTAATCGTCTGGTTGAGATAAGTTGTGACTGATAATTTTTGCTTTCTGTTGTACTATTGGAAAATAAATAAATAATTTCTCTCTCACAGGTTTTCCCCAAAGATTGGGGTTTTTCCTGGGTCATTTGACCAAAAATTCCTGAGTCTGATATTTTATGTGTGAATGTGTTTTTAATTGCTGCTCATTAAAATTGTAAAAATTCCTCCTGTTTCAGTCATATATTGTTTATGAGAAATAACTTAAATTGCATCTAAGAAAGAATTGGGTTGGGCATTAAACAATGTTGAAAATGGAGGTCGAAACAGGGTTTGGGGAATGCTGAAAAATTTACATGGTATCAAAGCTTTGGTTAGAGAATAGCAAAATTTTACACAAAGAAAAATTTCGGACTGTCAATGATTTCTTATGTCAGTGGGCAGCACCTTGTTGAGACTTGAACTTTGCAGTAAAAATGGCAACTAGACTTAGGTTGGAGGATAGGCTTGATGGGGATGGGAATTTTGTCCCATGAAAAGCTAGACTAGTGCTTATATCGGAGGAAAACGAGTTATGGGATGAAGTGATTCACAATACCATAGCGAATCCTATTGTTGTTCCAGCTTCCACCGATGCACAAGCACTTACTGCCTTCAACAAGAAGGACATTAAGGCTAGAAGGATCATTCTAGATGCAGTTAAAGATCATGTAATCCCACACATCTCTAGTAAAACCCGTGCATGTCAGATGTGGGATGGAAAATGGAAAACCCGTGCATATCAAAGCTCAAATGAAAATAGGAAAATGGTTTTGAGAGAGAAATTGAACAGTATCAAGATGGTCAAAGCTGAGGGAGTGATTCCCTAACTTACTTGGATCTCTCAGGTGAGAGATGAGCTTGTAGTAGTAGGGAAGGTTGTTCCTGGTTCTGAGCTAGTGCAGACAACTTTGAATGGGGTTGCAAAGCCTTGGGCTGTTTTTGTGGAGGCTACAGTAGCCAGGGAGAACTTTCGTTCTTAGGACAAGATTTGAGATGATTTTGTTCAGGAAGAGACCTAGAGAGGTCTTGTGCAGGGCAGTGCTTATACTAGTAGGGAAGATGACGAGAATGTGGCTTTGACTGCCAAGGGAAAGAAGAAGTTCAAGAAGGGCCCCAAGAAGGGTGGGGCTAAGCAGCAGGATGGATAGAAGAAGGACTTGAGCACTGTAAAGTGCTCTGCTTGTCATAAGCTTGGGCACTATGTTGGACAATGCCCACAGAAGAAGAAGAAGAGAGCAGCTTCAGCAGAGGTTGAGGAGTTTTCAGCTAGATTTGGGAGAGAGTTTTCTCTCTGTACCGGGAATGTTGATAGAGAATGAGCATCCATCATCACCAGTGTAGACATTGATATTGAGAGGGAGTATTCTTTGTGGACTGGCCATTCTTTCAATGCATCCACCACCAACACGTGGTATATTGACAGTAGAGCTTAGAGTCACATGACAGGTGCTCAAGAGATGTTCTTCGAGCTTTCACAGGCAGAGATAGATGTGGAGGTCGTGTTGGGGGATGACACAATTGTCAGAGTTGTTGGGTGTGGGACCATTATATTTCAGAAAGAGTCCATGAGTCACATGACTTTGAGGGACATATTGTTTGTACCTGGGCTGAAGAAGAACTTGATATCAGTTTCCATGATCGAGGATAGGGGTCTTGGGGTGTCCTTCCTAGATGGACATGTGCGTGTATTTCCCAAGACTACAAGACCATCTACCTCTTACACCATTGGAGTCAGATGTCGGAAGTTGTACAAGCTCTTGTTTCAGCCAAGCATGCTTTGACACATAGCAGTGGCAATGAGCTTTGTGAGCTATGGCATAGGAGGATGGCTCATCTGCATCATCAAGCTTTGAGGATGTTGAGGTACATGGTTACAGGTTTGCCTGAGTTCAACACTGAGCATAGTAATGTATGCAAGGGGTGTGCTTTGGGAAAGTACACCAAGACTGTTTTTACGAGCAGTGATAGCAAGTCAGCAGGAGTACTTGATTTGATACATTCATACTTGTGTGGTCCTATGTCATCTGTTTCTTTGAGAGGTTTTGAGTATTATGTGACATTCATCGATGATCATTCCAGGAAGACCTGGATCTACCTCCTAAGGAACAAGAAATCTGAGGAGGTCTTGCAGAGGTTCCAAGAGTTCAAAGCTCTTGTAGAGAACCAGATTGGGAGGAGGATTCGAGCACTCAGATCAGATAACAGGGGTGAGTAAACCTCCAAGGAGTTCGATGAGTACTACAGACTGGAGGGCATTCGAAGACAGTTGACAGTACCATACACTCCTGAGCAGAATGAAGTGGCAGAAAGGAAGAACCGATCTATTGTTGGGCAGAGGCATTTAGTACTTCCGATCTATTATTGGGCAGAGGCATCAATGACTTCCTTTCTTTCTTTGGGCAGAGACGTTTAGTACAGATGTAATCTTCATAACAGGAGTCCCCATTGTGCCTTGGGGAAAAGACTCCTAAGGAGATGTTCAGAGGAAAGAAGCCTAGGGTGAGTCATTTTCGTATATTTGGTTGCCTGACTTTTTCACATGTCCCTTCTGAGAAGAGGACAAAGCTTGAGCCCACAGCAAAGAGAGGCATCTTGGTGGGGTATGATGAGACTTCGAAGACCTTCCGCATTTATCTTCCTGCTATGGAAGGTTGTTATGAGGCAGGAAGTGAGATTTGAGAAAGAGCAGGCCTTCAAGAAGTTCAGAGACTCAGTGCAGGGAGAGCAACCGGTTCCTACACCTCAGGTACCTTCAGTACAGGTGACAAGTTCATAGGTTTTCGAGGTTACTGGACCACAGAGTACATGCACAAGATCTTCAAGTTCAGTGGTTCAGCTAGCGGGTTCTTCGGGGACAGGTTTTGGTTCTCAGGTCACAAGTTCACCATCCATAGCTACCGAATCACAGAGTTCACTAGTTGTTGGTTCACCAACTCCTGGTACACAGGTTTCTGGTCCTTCTACTTCTGGGAGTTCCTCAGATGATGACAAACCAGTTTGGGAGCAACCTTCAGGAAAGAAGAAGCCTAAATGGCTTTAGGAGACCCTGAAGGAAGCTAAGGAGTTTGGAACGCCCAAGGAGCCAATGAGGACTATAGTGATGCCAGACAGGTTGGGTATGGCATTGGTTGCTAGTCTTCATGATTCAGAGCCATCTACTTTTGAGGAGGCTTCTCGGCATCATGTTTGGAGAGATGCCATGATGGAAGAGTATCATTCCATTCCATCATGAAGAACGATGTTTGGGAGATTGTTCTAAGACCTAAGGGGAAGTCATTGGTGACTTCTAATTGGCTTTACAATGTAAAGCATGTTGCAGATGGCAATGTGGAGAAATACAAGACTTGGTTTGTGGCATGGGGGTTTTCACAGGTAGAGGGAGTTGATTATGATAAGACCTTTGCACCGATTGCTCGTTATACTTCTATCAGATCATTGATTTCCATTGTTGCAGAAATGGGTTGCAACATCCATCAGATGGATGTAAAGACTCCATTTCTCAATGGAATCATATAGGAGGAGGTTTATGTGGAGCAGCCACAGGGTTTTGAGATTCATGAGAGAGAGTCTCATGTGTGCAGGTTGAAGAAATCCTTCTATGGGCTGAAGCAAACTTCTCGAGCTTGATATTCTAGGATAGACTCTAACTTACTGTCGATGGGTTTTCATAAGAGTGGGGCTGATCTGAATCAGAGTCAACAAAGGACTTCAGATTTGCTACCAGAAGAGTATAGTGGGATTAAATTCCATCATTTTAAATCTCTTCATAATCTCAACAGCATACTTACTCTATCTGAGGAAAACTTCACTTGGATTTTTCCCCACCTCTAGACCTTGAAAGTAGTGCATCGAGCTGATGTCCTTCATGTCAAATTCTCTTGCCAACTTTGTCTTCCACCAGTCTATGTGTTTCTTTGAACTTCCGATAAGCATGATATCGTCTACATACAAGACTAAATCAAGCATAATATAATGATCAACCAAATAGCAATATGATTGGACTCCATTACAACAGAAACTATCAGTTGCAGTTAAAGCCCCGAAGATCGCTACCAGCTGCGGTAACTTGAAAGGCGTTACCCATTGTCACCACGATGACTATCTCTACACTTCTGGTTGGCTCTTCTCCAACTCGAGGGTGCGTCCCTAGATAGGATTGCTAGGCTATGACAAATAGGGCACAAGGTGACTTAGAAGAGATAGCCTTAGCAAAACAAGGGTTTGGAATTTTTGGGGTTTTTATAACAAGTGATGTAAAGACTGGAGATCAATGCCAATATCCAACTAGGACAATGGAATAAAGCAATGTTTTAAAACTCGAACTCGAAATCGGTCAAGGGTCAACTCGGACTCGAACTCGAAATTGGTAATGAATCGGTAATGACTCGGCCGATTTAAATTTAATGACTCGAATTACTTAAAAAAATACATATAATATTAAATTTTAAAGATAAACAATATTTTAAAGATTTTAATCCATGCTTGCAACGCATTAGAGACAAAATATCCAATGTCTACTCATGTCTATACCATATAAGGGTGGATATATCAAAATGGCACCGAGTGTACTGTGCAATACATATCTAGAACAAAAAACATAATCAATGAGACCTAAATGGCCTGTAGAGTCCAAAAAACAACATGCTATGATGCCACAACATCATATGTTAATGATCATACATCTTTTTTTGTTTAGCCTTCTCCTCTTCAAATTTATCAAATTGTTGTTGCAACTCCAACCTAATCTCTCCAATCAACTCTAAATCAATTCCCCATGGGGCAATATTTCCTCTAACAACCAACTGTTGTTTAAGTGTATTAATGCCTCGTCTTGCAATGCTTGCAATACAATTTCCCTTCAATGACATCAGCATAGATCCATGCTTGATCTTTTCCTTTTTGGGGTTCTAGAATCTAAATGCAAAGCAAATCTAAACATGCAAAGAAAAAATTAAAAAAACTTATTATTTTGGCAGCAAACAATAGAAAACAAGACTAATATTTGTCAATTTAATGAGGAAAAAAAGAAACAGTGGCTACTTGGTAACTAACATACATCTAGGTGATAGAAAACAGGTCTCCCACAATCCAACTCCTGCAATCTTGTTGATTGTTCTTCACTGTTGAACGCTTGCCAAGCCTCCATGAATCCAAACAACAATAATACCAAATGCTCACAAACATCTTACAGCAGAAGTTTGAGGCAAATAGGGGGCAGGGGGTCTTCTTATGGCCTCAGGTTAGGGTTAGAATAAGAAAAATCTTAAAAATAAAAAATACAGATTTTTTTTGGAGTCTACATGTGTGTAGGTGTCTGCCACGGTTGACTCGGCTGACTCGGGTTGCAACTCGGTCAGCTCGACCGACTCGGCCAACTCAGACCCTGACTCGGCTGACTCAATATCAAATTAGCCACCCGAGCCGAGTTGCAGGCCAAGTCAACTCGATCGGGGGTCAACTCAGCCAACTCAGACTTGGACTCGACCGATTTTTAAAACACTGGAATTAAGGTGTATCAAATGGCAAGTGAGGCCAAGAAGAATGTCCCTAAAGAATTGGTCTAGTTCCTTCAAAGATTATGGATCAAGAATAGGAAGCAAGTCACATCACCACTGAGGATAACAATGGGAGTGGTTAGGAAGAAGAATGGTCAAATCAAGTTATGTGTGGACTTCAGAAATCTAAATATTGTGTGCAGAAAATATAATTATCCCCTCCCTAAAATGGAAACTTTATTGCAAAGAGTAACAGGATCGGGTATGATTTCAATGCTTGATGGTTTTTCTGGTTATAACCAAGTCAGAGTTAAAGAAAAAGATAGGCATAAAACAACATTTACTACTCCATGGGGAACTTTTGAATATATCAGGATGCCTTTTGGTTTATCTAATGCTGGAGCTACTTTTCAAAGAGCTATGGATTATGCTTTCAGAGGTTTAATTGGAAAAATTATTGAAATTTATCAAGATGATCTAACAGTTTTTTCTAAGGATGGGAAAACTCACATAGGGCATCTAAAACAGGTTTTTGAAAGATGCAGAGAGTTTGGGAT
>LPNX011131586.1:378696-456588 GCA_001517045.1 Pseudotsuga menziesii | reverse complement strand
CTACCATATAATAGAAAAACAGGCTTATGCCTTGGTAAAATCTCTTAAGCATTTCAGGATTTTCATAGGGTATGCCAAGATAATTGGGTATGTTCCTAGTACAACCATTAAAGATGTGTTAACTCAAGAAGAAGGCCTAGGTCCAAGAAGTAGATGGGTTGCTAAAATTCAAGAATATGATTTAGAAATCAGGCCCATTAAATTAATTAAAGGACAAGGATTAGCTAAGATGTTAGCGGAAGGTAATGAGAAGGCTTTAGGTTTGGTTGATCAGAATATGGTTTGTGAGATTGATGTTCCAGATTCATCCCCAGATTTGTTAAAACTTGAACAAGCTGAATGGTATTCTGATATTATCTTCTATCTTAAGAACTTAACCTGCCCAAGTCATCTTGTTGGTCATAAAAGAAGAGCCTTAAGGCTCAAAGCATCCAAGTATATCTTAATTAAAGATGGTTTAGGATGGAGGAATCCAGATGGGGTTATCCTTAGATGTGTGGATGAGAAGGAATCTAAAAAATTAATGGATGACTTTCATAATGGTTTTTGTGGCGGTCACTTTGCTGCTAGAACCACCACCCATAAGATTCTTAGAGCCGGATATTATTGGCCCACCATATTTTCAGATGTGCATCAGTTTGTGAGGAAGTGTGAGCCGTGTCAATTGTTCACTGGGAAACAAAAGTTAGCTGCCCTTCCCCTTCAGCCAGTTGTGGTAGAAGCACCTTTTCAGCAGTGGGGTTTAGACTTCATAGGGAAGTTTAAAGATAATTCAAGTAACGGGTTTTCATGGATTATAACAGCTACAGATTACTTCACTAAATGGGTTGAAGCCATTCCCACTAAATCTGCTAATGAAAAGGTAGTCATGGATTTTCTTGAAGATAGGATAATAACAAGATTTGGAGTGCCTTCAAAGATAGTAACAGATAATGCTAAAGCCTCTTGTTCAGCAGAAATGTGTGCATTTTGTTTAAAGTATGGCATAGTTTTATCTCATGCATGAGATTATTATCCTCAAGGGAATGGTCAAGCAGAGTCTAGTAACAAAAACTTAATGACCATAGTCAAGAAAATTGTTGGGGAAAACAAAAGGTCTTGGGACAGTAAAATAAACATGCTTTATGGGCTGATAGAATAACAAAGAAAGCATCTACAGGCAAGAGTCCTTTTGAATTGGTTTATAATGTAGAAGCCCAGCTGCCGATTCACCTTACCCTGCCAGTGTATCAGTTGCTCCGAGAGTTTGACATAGAAGAGTCTGCACTTCAAAACAGAGTAAATCAGTTAGTTGAATTGGATGAAATGAGAAGAAATGCTTATGACCAGAACTTTAAAAATCAGGAAAAGACAAAGAAAGCCTTTGACAAGTCAGCTAGACAGAGAGACTTCAAAGTGGGGGATACAGTTGTCCTATGGGACAAAGGCAAAGAAAAGCCAGGGAAGCATGGGAAATTCGACAGCCTATGGTTAGGCCCTTATGTGATCAGATCAATTGCAGGTCCAAATTCCTTCAACCTGAGTCACTTGGATGGTGAGCCAGTGAACATTCCAAGGAATGATCAACAGCTCAAGTTTTATTACACATAGAGTCAACGTGGTGTCCAAAGGGACACCCTCTGTAATGTATTCCTAACCCTTTTCCCTTGTATTTTAAAAGTTTTGTATTATTTCATTCGTTTATTGTTTATGCATATATGTATAGCAATTTCATATATTTATATTGTTTATTGTTTATTTATTGCTTTTACAAGAGGCCTTATGTTGGTTATTGGTGAGAAATTTGTGGTTGCAGGATTCTGGAGTTCTCATGTGCTCTCCGATGATCGAACACATGTCCCCTAGTTAGAGCCAGATGTTGCCCACCTATTTCGACTAGGTGGCAACTCCATGTACAGGAAGCTGTACATAATTGTACAAGTTGTACCTTGGAAAATCTGAGGATTTTTCACTCCTGCAAGTCTATTGCCCCTTTGTAAAACGAAATGTCCGCTCCCCTGCGTGGGAAAATTAATGTAATTTTATATGCTAGTGTGGGTCATATGGTACGGATGCCACACCATGGAACTGGTTGTTAGGGAAGTCCCCTCATCGAGTGTTTTTCCCTTTCCAATTGATCTTGTTGCGTAAACGAGTTTAATCGGTTTGGTTTTCACTCAAAATCCTCCAAAGTGGTGACGGGCGTTCTACCAGTCAAGTCCATGAGGTGGCTAAGGCTTCAAAGTGTGATTCATGACCATGCTAGGCATCTGTATAGAGTCTTGCGGAGTTTCGTTGTGTCGTTGTATTTTTATTTATTTTTTCTGGTTAATTAATTTCACCCCTTGGTGATTAATTAACTCAGTTTTTGATGTAATAATGTAATTGCTCAAGCATGGCATTTTGTAATAGGGGCTATGAATGCAAAGTTAATTGCTATGAAACCCCCTAAGCCACTGCTTCGAGTCCCATGTCATTCTGATGAGTGGTTGAGGAGATAGACCATTTTTGTCTAAGCAAGGTCTATTTTTCCTAGGGAATTAATTAATTTCCCTAAGTCAAAATTCACATTTTTTTATTTTGAAGTAAAAAATCAAGAAATGCCATGGTAAGTTGGTTTGGGGGTTCCTAAGCCTAGGAAAACTTATTCCAAAGTTTTTCACCCCCCCATGGCCTAGATATTAATTTTTCAAATTATTTTTTAATTTTTCCTAAGTCAATATTGGGAAAATTTAAAAATTTAATTAGAAATTTTAAAACCTAAGGTGAATGTCATTTTAGCCTAAGTCTAAGGTTAAATTTTATTATGGGAGCTAATGACCAAAGTCAAAGCCAAGTTAAGTGGAAAAACCTCACTAAAGGAGGCGCTAGCACATATGTGGAGGTCTTCTACATTAAGAGGGGCGTCACCATTTATGAAGACTCCACCAAAGATAGTGGAAGGCGTCACCATTTAAAGGGCCCACGTTTTTTAAAAGGGGGGGCGCATGCATCTAAAGGAGGCGCCACTACTTTTGGTAGGGCGCTAGTATAATGTGAGGAGCCGCTAAATATAAAGGGGCGCTGGTATATTAAGGAGGCGCTAATAAAATGGAGGCGCTACACCAAAATGAAGGAGGCGCTACAATGTAATAACCCTCACCATATTTAGAGGGTCGCATCTAAACAAAAATGGAGGCGCTATCATAAGAAGGGACCCACGCTAAAAATGGAGGAAAACGCCACCATATAGAAGGGCCCACGCCAAAATAGAGGTGCGCTAGCATTTAGAGAAGGGCGCTACATCATTTTTAGAGGGCGCTAACTTGGAGATTCCACCAAAATTTGGAGCACGCTAAAGCTTTGAGAGAGAGCGCTAGCTAAATTTGGAGAGGGCGCTAGCTCTTGGTCCCATTTTTACATGCATTTTAGAGGACGCCAAATTTGGAGGTTTTCCATCATTTTAGAGGGGCGCCTAGCCTATTGGGCCCATGATTTTTACCCAAACCCTAAAAGCTCATCTAAGGGTGAGTTCTAAATCAAAAACCTAGATCTAAAGGTAAATATTACTTGGACATGGATTAAACATTATGGCCTTTGATTAAAAATTAATCCAAGGGTGTGGATTAATTGAGAAGAATGGAAAGCCAAATACCTAGATCTAGTGGTGGAGATTAAACCCTAGATCTAGATCTAATCTCAACCATTTGTTTTCAAGAGATTGGGGATTGCCTCAACTATATAATGAGGGTCTCACTCCCTCATTAATCATGATCATTCATGCTATTGTTATGCTGCCGGAAATTTCTTGCTCTCATATTTTCTTGCTACACTTTGTATTGGAAGCTTTGCCCTAGTTGGGCCATTTAATAAAAATTTCTTTGGAGGGACACTATGCTGCAAATTCTTTCATGATCTACTACTCTTGAGGTAACTTGTGTATTATTCTAGTTTTGCATTATTGTACTAATCTAGTTAGCTCTCCACAAAGTCTTTTGTGGAGAGATTAGAGAGTAAAAATGCTTTTGCTTTCTTTTGTGAATGATCTAACATTGTCTTTCAAAGTATTTTGCAGGAAGTGTTAGATATTCTCCACTAGCCTTACGATAGTTTGCAGATCTAGACTTTTTGCAGGTTGACCAATCAAGGAGACCTCTCGAAGGGCTTCATTCCGGCATATTTTAAATTCGGCCATCTACTTTCAGCCTACCTGAAAAGGGGTTGTATTCACTGTATAGTGAATATAACCTTTGTTTTAGGGCCCCAACCTATTATATATTAGTTAGGGCTTATATTTCTGCTGTTTAAACACTGTTTAGGTGGCTGGAAACTGATAAATCTCTTACTTCTGCAATATTTCACATTCAGATTTTTTATGTAAATTGGTAAATTTTGTACTAATCTTTTAACAACAATTTTTAGTGTTTTCTGTGATTTCCAGCGAAGAATAGCTTGCTGGTTTATGACAGGTTGTGCATGAGTGAAGGAGATTTGATGCCCGAATAGGCCCAAGATCTCTTCAAACTTCAACCGTTTCAAAAGGGGTTCAAACCCTCAACCCTCTCTTTCATATTTTCCTGATTTATTGTAAACCCCAACGAGAGTCTCTTGGGGTATTCTGTAAAGTTTTATAAGCATTTGTAATCCATAAGTAGATAGGTTAGGAAGTAGAGTAGGAAGTAGAATAATAGTTGTTTCAAGTTTCTGTTTATGCAATTTCATTTTGTTTAAAAAGTAATCATACAACCCATTAAACCTGTGTATCCTCTATCCGCTTGTCATCTCCCTTTAGGGACTTCAAGCCGGATATGAAAAACAGGGAAAGTGGGGGCTTAGGGAATTAAAATAACTTCATTTTTCTTGTACTACAATCAAACATTTTTATTTTCCAAATCCAAGATCAAATACCGGCACCTCCCATAAGGGATACAGCTTAGTTGATCTTGTTGATCGCTTTAAAATAAACCTTGCATGTTAATCACCCAGATAAAATTTGATCTTAAAACTTACCAACAACAACTTCCCACATCCTGCTCCTCTACTCGGTTATCACCCTCCGGGGTACTCCGAGATACGACCAGGGGACAGGGAAGTCTTAGTTTAATAGGCATCCATCTAGCCCTTTTTCTGTCAACTAAAAACAGTGACCTCAGGAAGCTAGAAGGGGTAGTATACCGTGGGTGGTCTCTAGGCGCTTCGACGTCCTCCTTGTTGAGCACCGGGGCATTGGGGATTGACCTGTGAGCTACAGGTGGCCTTTGTTCCCACTTTGTTGAGCGCAACAGCATTCCTTCTTTGACTGGAGAAGTTCTAGATCGGGGTAGTCACACCACCGATTCCAAAACTTAATCCAAGAAGAAAAACTTTAATAAAATTAACTAAAATAAACCAAGAGACATTCCAAAACCGGTTCTACAACACTATTCTATTTCAAGCACTATTTCACTCCAACATTGCACTACATTTTTTTACTTCCAGCACTTTACTTCTCAGTTACATCTTTTTACTTTCAATTCTGCAAATGATTATGTGGTAAATGTTAACTGCTTAAAATCTTTTCATACTTTAAATTTACTGCTGGTTCAATAATCTTCATTCATAACAATTTTCTGCCATCTTGTAAATCTGTTTCATTGTCCATACATTTGTTTTATTTCATTACTGTTTATAATTATATTGTTTATTCATATGTTTCATTATTAAACATGGAAGCTATAGTTTAATCGCAGATTAAAATCTCAATTTTATTTGTAAAGTTCATAAAGACATAATCTATCTTTAGACTCCATTGTACTAGGCACTGGTCTTGTTTTATATAAGGTCTTAGCCTCTTTCTTTTTTAAACGATCCCTTTAATTAATCAGTGATTAATTAATAAACCTGGAACTTAGTTTTCCCATAGGGACTACCCCGCTTGGCTCTGTTGGGATCTTGCCTAAACGGAGGAGTTGCGGACTGTGGTGACAGTGGTCCCCAGCTCTCACTTGCCCCCAAGGACACACATAGCAGGTTGTGACTTTCCTGCATCCTAAAGTGTGAATTAGGCGGCAACACACCAGAAAATTAAAATATATCAGCATGCTGTAAGTGAAATTAATGCACAGGAAATTCATGACAAGAGTCTGGAAAATGCATTTGACTCAGCATATTTGGTCAAACTTAGACCCTGGAAAAACCCCACACCTTGGGGAAAACCAATGCAAGAAAGATAATTTTTTATTGGAGAAATTTCAATGTACAGCAGTAGTAAATCACAGCAATAATCGGCATTAAGATACTCAGAACAAAACCTTGAAAACTGTGCACATTCACCACATCGAAATGCGTGCCAAGTCGGCTGGCTCAGTATTAACTTAGCCACCCGAGCCGAGTTGCAGGCCGAGTCAACTCGATCGGGGGTCAACTCAGGCAACTCGGACTTGGACTCGACCGATTTTTAAAACACTGGAATTAAGGTGAATCAAATGGCAAGTGAGGCCAAGAAGAATGTCCCTTAAGAATTGGGAAACGTGTGAACAACAGCAAGACTACTGTTGTACGGCCTCCTTTTATCTCTGCAATACAACATTTTAATAATTATTGTAGCTTCCTTGAATTCTGTGCCACTAATCCTCCTTGAAAAGTGAGCCCAACTCAATAGAATCACTGCTGTACAAACATTCAACACATTCCAGGGAAATTCTTGGACTGCATGCTGATTACTATCAGCCTGGTGCACCTCTCCTGGAAGCTCTTGCTTGTTCTCTTGAAATTCTATCCCTCCCTTGGGCATGCCTTCTCTCTTCAACTGTCTCTTGCAGATAGACTTCTCATCTTCCTCTTCAAGCACCCCCTTGGAACTCAAGCCCTCTTAGCTTCTCTTGAGAATCGTGCCTCTCCTCTTCCACGCTTTGGAATATGTTGAAAATGAAGTCTCAAGCTTTATTTTATTTACCCATTAGGGTAACTCCTCATGACCTTTCGAATTCCATGGTTGAGATTAAATCTTGATCTCAAGATCCATGGTTGAGATCTAATCTCGAGTTCACTTAAGTTTCCTAAGTAACTATACACCAAATCTTTTCTTTTCAAAAAGCCACTTTTCCCTAAATATAATAAAAGTACCCTTTATGACTTAAAGTCACTTTTCCCTAAATATAATAAAAGTACACTTTATGACTTAAAGTCACTTTATAAACATAATAAAGTGCAACTCACTTTTAAATCATAATGTCACATCAAAAAGGTACTTTAATAAATGCTCATTAATAAAGTCGCTTTATGATATTAAATGAGGCTTCACATCACTTCAGACTCCTGCAGGAGTACCTCTAAGCTACAAAATGCTAACACTTCCTCTTAGCGAGGGAGGTACTGCTAGCATCAGCTCCACCAGGAATACTCTCCAGTCTACTCCCTCCAAATGTTGAAGTTGCTCTCTCTAGATCTGAAACCTCCTCAGATGCCTATACTGGATCAACAATTAAAGGTGTGTGCCAGACCACTCTGATCTGAAGTTCTGCTCATCCTCCAGATTCATCTCATACCAACTCGGTCTCCTCACAAAGTTGTTAGAATCCTCTCTACCAGCTGCAATCATTGTTACCACTGAGTCTAACCTCCCACCAGACTCATCATCTACAAGTTGTCCTCTCAACCTGTATACATTGCCTTCCCGAATGCTAATCACTCAAGCTGCATCCATGCCCTCACTCACCAGATATATAATAACTCGTCCCTGCACATGAAGGACTGTATATCCGTCATCTTCCAGAGTTGATACTGAGAGCAAGCTCCTTCTCAGCTCTAGGACAAACAGCACACCAAAAATCTCTAGATAACCACAAGATTCGAGTTAGAATAGGACTCTTTCAACTCCCTCTAGTGCATGGGTGTCGGCATAAGCATCCTCAGTAAGCAAAAATTTGTCCATTTCTGTCAACTCCAAGAACATACCTCGTGTCTCTGTCATATGGTGTGTTGCTCCGCCATCAATGTACCATGCTCAACTACCCTCACACTCAACCATGTTTCTACCTAATAGAATTGACACTAGCAAGAACTCCTTCTCGAACTTCCTTGCAAACTCTTCCACTTCAGCTGAAGTGGCAGCCTCAGACTCTTCTTTCTTCTTGTTCTTCTTCTTGTGAGGACACTGCCCAACATAGTGTCCATATCCCTGGCAAGCAAAGCATTTCAATTTGGTCATGTCTTTCTCAGAATTAGCTCCACTGCTTGAGCCACCTTTCCTATTCCTGCTCTTTGCTGTAAGAGCCACATTCTCTTCATCCACTTCTTTATGCTGACTTGTGGAAGTGGAGCTAGATCCCAGCTCCTCCTGAGTGAAGTCATCCCAAAGTCTAGCCCATGAAGGAAAATTCTCTTTATCCTTTGCAAAGTAATACAAATTCTAACCCCACAACTTCTCGAGTTACCCATGTTAGACACTGAGAGGGGGGGTGAATCAGTGTAAAGCAATTTTAAAACTTTTCTTAGCTTGTCACAATTAACTACCAATTCATCATTCTATCAATCTCGTAATCATTTCATAAACATCTTTTACTTCATCATTCACATATCATAAACATTTGAATCATCAAGAACCATAACACAAAAGAACACAACACCGTATAATTTTGTAATCTTTTTATATTAGTTTGATCCAGCTACAACCGTGAGGTAAAATCAGCACCTACTGATACAAAGAGCACCTACTCTGCATCCATGACCCCGCCTGGTTTTCTTAGACCCTACTAAGAAGGGTTTGAGGTATCCTAACCTCAAAAGCAAGACAAGCTTACTTTTACAATTAAAGCTCACTTTCACATCAACATCATCTGTTTCTTCAATCTGTTCTGCTGCTGATCATCTGCTCATCACTCTCATTAACACTGCTGCAACACACTTCTCAATCTTCTCTGTTCATCAACACCTACTCTTCAATACTGCCAAGTCATCAAGGTCTGCTCATCTCTACTGTTGCTGGTCAACTGCTCATCATCTTTACTGCTGATCATGAATCTCTGGTCAATCTCTGCTAATTAACCTCTGCTCAAGAAGCCTCATCAATCCACATGTCACATTCAATCTGTCAAGCATCTCACTGTGTAAGCATTGTCAATGTCATCAACCTCTCACTATCATTTGTCATATCATATCAGACTGCTGTCACTGTCATATGAATGGTTGTCACTGTTTGTTTGCATCGTACAGTATGTATTAGATCAAAGCATCATCATCTTAGTGGAGTATGCATAAAAAATGCCATCATCATCATAGGGTGCATCATTCAATTATCATGATCATATCAAGGAGCAGTATCCATCATCACATAGAAGCATGAATCATCATTATATGGTTGCATGCATCTTCATGTGTGTCATCATAGCATATCATAAACCTGTCAAATCTGCTGCTCAAGAATATGTTCATACTCTGATTATGCCATTAAATTATGCTAGCGATCAAGACAATCATCTATGTACTGCTCAAGCCAATTCATCACAGGTTTGTTTTGTCATCAAGAATTTTCTTATGTCAATGCACTACTCATTGCTCATAAACAGTCTGCTTATGTACCTAAGTGTCTTCACATATCATGTCTCGTACTTGTCACTTTAATACTTATCACACCTCTTCATTTGCTCATTAAAGTCTGTCAATGTCTACTCAGGTTATCAATCAACTACCCCTTGCTGCTGCTGTTATGTTAAAGATCTGTTCTTTTTACTTCTGCTCATCAAAGAATACATTTATGCCAAGACCAAGACAAAGAAATATTCCTACCCTCTTATCAGTCTGTCTTCTAATTCCTAGTGTTACCCCAAAGACACAAAGAGTATGAAGAAATTCGTTTGACTCTTTCAACCTTCTATGGCAGTCTTTTGGACTGTGGTACCATTAAATTGTGATCCAAAGACACCTTGATATGTTGTTGAGTTTAAATAGCTTCATATTCTTTAAGGTCATAACATACAACATTCACCAAGAATAAGGCTTCATATCCTTATTATGCTGCTGTACTTCTCTATCCGAGATTCAGAGATAAACTTCACTTCAAAACATGACATTAAACATTAAATCTGCTCATAATCATCATAGACTTTGCTCCAACCCAAAAAGGATTACAACCAGCACTTCAGTAGTATATATATCAGACTGATATTGTTTTGCTTGCAAACATAAACTGACTTGAGAATGGCTAAAGTCTGATCTATGTGATGCAACTTTTAGAACTAGAGAAATGCTGAAATTGGCTATAATTCACAGCAGTTATACTCAGCAATAAACATGCACAACATACAAGAAAATACAAAAGACTCAAACCTGGGAATTGCCTTTTGGATGGCAGCCAGCTCAACAGTGGTGTTGACTGAAATAGGAACTTAAATCAGCTGTAACAGTACCCTGACTTTTCTCGAAACCAACGACTGGTTCAGTTCCTTAAAGATGACTGTCATATGTTCCTTGTTGCCCAAATGCCTTCAAAAGATTCGGCCTTCAGCACTGAGAATTTGAAAGATGCACAAAGAACCAAGTATATATAATATACACAATAAGCTTGCCCAAATTACATGCTTGACAGTCTTTAATCAAAGCTTTATAGCTGCTGTTTGGATGCCCTAGAAGAGTTCAGACTTTTGTATATTTCAATACTGTCAACAAGATCATTTCTTGGTTACCCGAAATCAGAACTCAAACTTTTGTTTCCTTCAGACTGTCTTTACTGATATAGACTTGGCATACCATTGTTCAGAGACATAAAAAGAAAACTTGAATACTTCTCTGCTGTCACCTAAGTCAAAACAGTCTACTACAACACCTTTTCTCTGCGGCTGACACAGTATCCACCCGAATTTCTTCTCAGTGAGCAGCCCGAAATTATCCTCAGAGTTTACTGTGCACTTTTAGTACAATGCAGCTTCCATCAGTTGTCTGTACACCCGAAATTTCAGAGCTTATAGAGTTGTTGTAGCTGCCTTAGATGTCCAAGCTTGATGCCCAAAAAAAACATGAAAATAAAACTTCTGTGGCTGACTCATTCACTGCCTTAGTTGACTGTAAATTTCACTCAAAATTCAGAGAGTTTAAAAGTTGACTGTGGCCGTCAAAAATATCAGACTGCTCCTGCTTTTTCCTCAGTGGACTGCTCCTCCGAAATTTACCTCAGTCAAACCTCCGAATTTCCTCAGAACTCCCACAAAAATTTTCACATTTCAAAATGAATTTTGATGGGGTATTTATACTGATTTTTCCACCATAAATTCTGGAGCCGGCCCTAAAAAAAATTATTTTTTTTTAAATTTGAATTTGAAATTTAATCTTTTGTAGGCTAGCCGACTTGTATTTTATTTTTATCCATTGCTATATTTATTTGCACATCTTTTGTATGTGACTTGTTTGCAAATGAGGAGAATGACCATAGCATGGCTCATTGACCTTCTTACCTCTTCAACGTATGTGTGGGATCAAGAGTCTAGACCCAAACATTCATCACAAGGGTGTCTCAAACTCCCTTACCAACCATCTAGGGTTTCATCATCAAAACCAAGAGTGTAACAAGCCACAAGGGCTTCATTAGGGATCCCACCATCAAGGTGCCATGTCGCCACCCATAATCAACCAAGTGTGTCAAACTAAAGAGTCCAAGTGTCATCACATGCGTGTGGGTGCCTTCATCATGCCATCATGCAAGCAATGTACTTCATGACCTTTGCAAGGGCATCAAGGTCTTCATCAGGGATTCCATGGCATGTCAGAGACCATACATGGTCATCATGTCTTAGGGTTTGTAAACCATTAAGTGTCTTGTCCCCAGAACATCTTCACCCCATCGTCAAGGGTTCAAGGACCATTAACCCAACAAATGTGGGTCCAAAGGCTTCTTCATCAAGCAAGAGGCTTCATGGTCTTCTTTAACCACCTTAGCCACGCAAGGGGACATCCAATGGTCAAGACATCACCTGTGGCGTTGCTAGGCCTTCCCTTGGGGTACCATGACACCATCAGAGCATAAATGACCACAGAATGGGTCATTAATGCTTCTTCAACCCATCTAGGGCTTCTCCAACTTCTGTAAGGTCATCAGGACCATCTCCAAGGTCTTCAACATCTTCAACAAGGTCTTCAACATCTTCAGCAAGGTGGTGGCATCAAGATCCAGTCTTGTGGCTACAGGGACCTTGTCAACTAGGTACAAGGTGCTTTAAGGCACAAACCCACTCTGTAAGGGGTCCAAGGCAGATGGGACTTGGTGGCATCAATGACATCCTGTGGGGCCACTGCAAGTCCATGTTGGCATCAATGACAATTTCATCAACAATCTCTCCCTTTGTCATTGATGACAACAACTCATGCTCCCCCTGTGAGCATGCTCTCTTTTGTCTTCATCTCTCCCCCTTTGGCATCAATGGCAAAGGGTGTCCACATACCTGTGTCTGAAATCTCTGATCACTGCTGACTGCTCCCCCTGTCAATATGCACGATCCTAGGACCTGTCTGTATACTTGGAGTAACCATCCTTTCTCCGTTGAGTTCATCGTCCAGCCTTATGAACTCAAGGTGTGCTAAGGTCTTTGAGAGACCTTACACTTGGCTTGCCGTATGGCAGCCATCCTCCCTGCTCCGATCAACCTCTCCTATCTGCAACTACTCGGTCTTCCTCATCCATACTTGCTTCTTGGCATCTGTCCTTTGAGCATTTGTTCCTTCATTTGTACTGGCTTTCCTTGATGAGTTGTCTAGGTAACTTCTCAAAGATTGTTTTTGTGTACTCCAACAATCTTGAGCTTTGTGCCCAAGGCCACTGCAGCTATAACAACTCATCATACGACAATGTGCAGTAATGTGACCAACATTGTTGCATGACCAACATCTGACTGAACTGTTGGAACTTCCAACACTTCTTTGATCAATTTCATTTCTCCATGCTTGAGAGTGTCCTTGACTGTAGGCATTTGATTTCTGATCTTCAAATCTTCTTGCTAATGTATATGAAGTACTCCTTCTTGGTTGACTTCTTTGACTTGCACATTCTTGGGCTTTGTGGCCAAACCCACTGCAGATGTAGCATCTCAATGTCTAACATGTGGCAACAACATGTCTGACTTGATTACATGTCCAACATTTGATTGAGTCATTGGGGCTTCCACCACTTCTTCTTCCGTAGAGTCTACAATCCACAGCTTTATGACCAAAGTCAGAACAAAAATAACAATAACCATTGAAGCCACTTTCATACCTGGGTCTTGGAGTTGTTTCTTTTATGAAGTTGCTTTGAGGAATAGACCTAACTCCTTGTTTCATCTTTGAACTTCCAAAGTCCTCATTGTCATGTGCAGGTGCATGGGGAGCAGCTTTGGACGTTGATGGACCTGCTGCTGGAGTCTTCAAAGACCAAGTGTCATCTTCAGATTTTTCTTTGTTCTTCTTGTAACCAAGACCAGTTTTGTCGAGTGGAGATCTTTGGCAATCTAAGATCTTATCTAGGACAATTGAACTGTCCTGGAACTTAACAAAGCTGTTGAACTTCTCATGATGCTTTGATTTTTCAATCTTCTTTCTGAGATTGACAATCTCAAACTCATGCTTCTGATTTGTCACTTCTTTTTCTTCCAATTGATCTCTTAATGCTTCTTCTATTCTCTTGGCTTCTTCTAGCTGAGTTTTCAGATCAAGATTTGCCTCTCTTGCTTCTTCAAGTATTTTTGAATCTTTAACATGGTTCTTTTGTTCTAGGGTTAAATCGATCAAATCAATCTTTAGCTTTTCTTTTTCTTCTTCCTTTTCCTTCAACAATTTCAACCAACCTACTCCTTCATGGTTAAGTTTCTTAAGCAACTCCTTTAGTTCAACATTCTACTTTTAGAGATTATCCATATAATCGAAGGTTGTCGTCCTAAACATCTTGTAATCAGATTGATTAAGATCAACTTTGTTCAAGAACCAATCAGCTCTGAGATCTATGTTGCATACATAGCTTATAATTCTCTGTTTAGCTTTCAACATTGCTTCATCATCATCTGCAAGAACCTTCTCAATTTCATCACGCACGCTCATAATCACAAGAGTTCATACCTTTACTGGACTCCTCTTCTTGTTTGAGCTCTTCTGGGGGCTTGTCTTCTAATTCCTGATCTGTCTTTTCGGGTTCTGGTCTCGCCTTCTGATACTCACTTTCCAACTTGAACCATAGGTCTTTTGCTGAAGTGTTCTCTCCCACACTTTCCTTCACTGAGCTGGGAATTCCATCCAAGAGGAATTCAAGGCTGTAGTGTTGTCCTTCTTTGCTTCCTTCTATGCAGCTGTTTTTCCTTTCTTGTTTGATGGAGCGGGTGGATTGATAACAATTTCCCAAATACCGAACTTCTTCAGATAAGCCTTCATTTTGCTCCTCCAACTGAAATAATCTGTAATATCAAGTATAGGCACGTCATTGCTTGCTGACTCTTTCTTTTCCTCCATTGTGTCTAAGGATCTCCTTCAAGCTTGCTAGGCTTGTGACGAAGGTCGGCTCTAATACCAATTGTTAGACACTGAGAGGGGGGGGTGAATCAGTGTAAAGCAATTTTAAAACTTTTCTTAGCTTGTCACAATTAACTACCAATTCATCATTCTATCAATCTCATAATCATTTCATAAACATCTTTTACTTCATCATTTACATATCATAAGCATTTGAATCATCAAGAACCATAACACAAAAGAACACAACACCATATAATTTTGTAATCTTTTTATATTAGTTTTGGTCCGGCTACAACCGTGCAGTAAAATCAGCACCTACTGATACAAAGAGCACCTACTCTGCATCCAGGACCCTGCCTGGTTTTCTTAGACCCTGCTAAGAAGGGTTTGAGGTATCCTAACCTCAAAAGCAAGACAAGCTTGCTTTTACAATTAAAGCTCACTGCCACATCAACATCATCTGTTTCTTCAATCTGTTCTCCTGCTGATCATCTGCTCATCACTCTCATTAACACTGCTGCAACACACTTCTCAATCTTCTCTGTTCATCAACACCTACTCTTCAATACTGCCAAGTCATCAAGGTCTGCTCATCTCTGCTGTTGCTGGCCAACTGCTCATCAACACTGCTCATCATCTTTACTATTGGTCATGAATCTCTGGTCAATCTCTGCTCATTAACCTCTGCTGGTCAAGACATCACCTGTGGCATTGCTAGGCCTTCCCTTGGGGTGCCATGACACCATCAGAGCATAAATGACCACAGAATGGGTCATTAATGCTTCTTCAACCCATCTAGGGCTTCTCCAACTTCTATAAGGTCATCAGGACCATCTCCAGGGTCTTCAACATCTTCAGCAAGGTGGTGGCATCAAGATCTAGTCTTGTGGATACAGGGACCTTGTCAACTGGGTACAAGGTGCTTCAAGGCACAAACCCATTCTGTAAGGGGTCCAAGGCACTGCAGGTGGGACTTGGTGGCATCAATGACATCCTGTGGAGCCACTGCAAGTCCATGTTGGCATCAATGACAATTTCATCAACAACCCAAAAGGAGAAAGAGATGCATGGTAGTATTAATTAAATAACATTAGTTTGATTTTTACCATCTTTTACTTCTATGGTAACTTACATCCCCTTGCTTTCATGATTAGGGTTTACAACCTGAAAGAGACTCTTGGGAATTTAATAAAAAACTAACCTTGTTCAAAATCCTTAAAATTAACAAGGCTCTTATCCTCATATGCTCTACCTCCACTGTAGCTTCTTCTGATCATTTGGTTGTATCAGAAAAGGATCTGAGTGACTAGTACTTAGTCTCATCTTTTAAATTGACCCCTGTTACGTTGCACCTGTACCAAATGCACCTTCAAGTGTACCCCACAGAGAGAGGGCAATGTTTTCGACTAGAAGGGGTGTTATTGAGCAACGGTGGTCATGGATAGGCCCTTTGATCCTCTTTTAGGGGTACTATGGCTTAATGGCACTATTACTACCCTTTATTGGGGTTTTTAACCTCACGTTTGGTGTCCGGGGCGCCCCTAAGGATTCCCCATTGGGTCACATGGCCCCGTCTCTTGTTTACATGCTCAGGTGGCTTTTGCTTCGGCAGTGAGACATTCGTCTCCACTCACAGGCACTTATGACACCCTCTTGGCCTCTCAAATTGCTGGTGCCTACTCTCCCTGGCCTTATCTCCTCAGAGGAAGACATCCTCCGTGTGAGGTCGTTTTCATGCTTTGAGGAGGGCGTTGAGGGATTTTACAGCATTCTAAGGGTTAGATGGGGTATAACGCCCTCCCTCCAGCTCACTCCAGCCTTTCATTCAGAGTGATTCGCTTATTTGAGCATGTTTTGGTGCCTGGGGGTACAAATACCCCAGGTAACCTACCTTAAGCCTACCTTAGGCTATATATTATTATTATTTTCTTTTAATTTTCAGTTGACATTTTATAATTTCAAGTTGACTTATTTTAAGACATGTAGGCCTAGATAGTTTTTAAAAACCGAATGTGAGATCATACAAATAGATTTCCTCACTTTCATTTTAAAGACAGAAATTATGGGATAATACACTATGCACTTGTTTTAACCCTACTAGGGCTCTTTGGATGGATGTGCTCCTCTAGAGGAAGTTTTTCTAGGTTAATGCAAGCTTTTTCGGGTAATTCTTTGGTGAAGTTATTTGCTTGGCGATGTTTTGATTTGTTGGATGATTACAAGCACAAAAAGGTCAGGCTTCTCATCTTTTTGTTTCAATGTTGGTGGATGTGCACGATCAAGTCTTAGTGGTAGCCCTAGTGTTGCACTCTTTCCTAGGATAGGCCATTACCTTTCATTCTTGTCACCTTAGCAAACTGAGGCACGTCTCCTTGTGAGGGTGCCCTAGGGTTTCTCTTTAGTTATTCTAGGCTAGTTGTTTGACCTAGGAACTCTTCTTCACTAGGTTAACCATCCTCCTTAGAAGCCCTAGGTTGGGTAGATTTCCTTGGTTTTCACACCCTTTTCTCTTCTAAAAAAGCCTAATTCTAGGGTTAGTTTAGGATTAGTTTTAGGTTAAATTTAGGTCTGCAATTTTATGTTAGAAACCCTAAAAATCAAAAATTTTATTTTTTGCACTCTCGGGCCTCCCTAAAATTTCGGCCACCTTCCCAAACAAATTTGCCCTGACCTCTAAAGCCCTAAAAACACTAAAGCAGAATTATAGTGAACTCTAAAAAAATGATATCTCAAAATTTGCCCTAAAAGCGCTAGCTGCCTTTTCCCCAAGCTACCCCTACCTTCGTTGTTGCCCTTTACTATCTCAGTTGCCTGCAATAAAGGCCTTTCCTTTACCTTAACTGCTTTTCTAACAGTCCTAACCCTGCTGCTACCTTCCTAAAACTATCCTCACTACCTTTTCCCTCTCCCTTTCCTAGTCTTAGCTAGCCTCCTAATCATTTCCACTTACCCTAAGTTGCTCCCATTTCCACCTTTCCTCACCTCGGGCCTATCCTGAACCCACTCTCCCTAACCCTCGGTCTTACCTAAGGTCTGGTGCATCCCTTTCCTCTCCTGTAGGGTTACCCTTACAGTGGCAGCCCTCTCCCTTTTGCAGCTTTCTATATGATCTCTTTTGCCTCTCCCTTGGCCTACAAATGAACCAACAAGTGGTAAGTCAAAGCTGATATGAATTGCTAGTATAGTATGCAACAGTAAGTGGACTGAGTTACATTTTTACCTACAATCTGCAAATGGTTAACGAAAATGGCTTGATGAATACTTGGTTACATGCACTTGTTTGAATGTGGATGTCTGAACTAATATTGTGGTCATAATGTTGTTATGCATTGTTTTGACTAGATGTAAAGCACCGAAAACTCACTTTATTGTTGCACTTATTAATACACAGTCTGCAATTAGTTATGCATATGCACATTTACCTCAGACTTTGTGTTACCTATTGCAAGTATGAAATTGGGTTAACTAAATACACATGTAATAAATGTTGAATGTTGTCATGAACGCTGGTTCAAAACTCATACTATACTACTGCTATCATAATAAACACAGTAAGCACTTATACACATCTATTTCAGACCTGTAATATCCCAACTGATATTCTACGCTTGTTTTGATACTATTGTTTGCGGTTTATGTTTTCCGGGTGCGTTGGAGATACAATAGAATTTGCATGCAAAATAGTGTCGTGCTAAAAAGCCCTATAATATAGCAGATCTGGAGAAAATATAGGAAATAATATTTCAGTAAGAGTGTGGATACATACCCATAATTATAGCGATGATAGTCCTTCAGTATATAGGAGGCATGAATGCCATGCAATCAGGATAAAGGTGAAAATGTGTTGGTCTCCACAAGTTGACGCCTAGGCTAGGAAAACGTCCCACTTTAGTGCTCTTCTTCACGTTTTTGATGCAATAGGTGGTCAATGCTATTGAGACTTCCTATGAGTAGTAGTATGGGTTCCCCGGAGAGATAGGTTAAAGCATGCACAGGTTTTGACCCCTTCAGATGCCCTAGCGAATTGATATGCTCTGAATAGGTGACGCCCTCCCTCTTCCACGATTATGCTGACAGTTGCTCTGGATGTGCAAATAAGGAACTGATAATCACCCAGTAGAGTGGTGTGAGCTTGCTGAGAAGAATGATGATGACATGCGGAAGAGATACTGAGTTTCTGAGTCCCAGCGAATTGTTCTGGGTATTTCCAGTTGTTTCCCTATCAGTAAAAAGTGAACCTGCAATAATATCTTTCTTTGTCTGTTGTATCTCTGAATAAGAATGAATATGATGAATAGTTGATGATAGATCAGGGTGATCTATCTGGAAGTGATTAGGGCAAATAGATTTCACTTGCTAGCTGAAGACTTTTGTCTCCAACCCCAACTTCTTGTTGCGGGCCTGCGACTACTACTGCTACTGCTCTCGAAAACCAAACTCAAAGATAATAATAATCATGGATGATCTTTTTGGTTCAACTAACCTTCTTATATAGCTTTCAAGGTTAGCATGTACTTTTAGGGTTTGCATGTCATTTTTAGGGTTTGCACTTTCCTAATTGTTCATTGACTTTAAGCCTGAAGAAATAAGGCTTTCATTACTACACTGATGACTTAATAATAATAAATAAATGTTTTGTTTTGCTCCTAGTATTAAATGTCCTTAGTCAATTCCCCTTTTTCCATAATACCCGCTCGAACCTATGGGAATTAAATAGGTTAGCGGGTGCTTTTGATGCTTAAGCAGAAGAGGACATTACAATCCTCCCTACTTGAAATTGCTTGTCCTCAAGCAACTGTAAACTAGGATGCTGCAATACCTATTCTCCTTCCCATGTGGCGTCTTCAATAGGTAATTCTTTCCATTTTACCAAGTATTCCCAAATTACCCTATTTTTTATACCGCTGTAATATTCCAATTGATATTCTACCCTTGTTTTGACAATATGTTTGTGGTTTATGTTTTCCAGGTGTGTTGGAGATATAATAGAATTTGCATGCAAAATAGTGTCGTGTTAAAAAGCCCTAAAATATAGCAGATCTGGAGAAAAAATAGGAAATAAGATTTCAGCAAGAGTGTGAATACATACCCATAATTATAGCGATGATAGTCCTTCAATATATAGAAGGCATGCATGTCATCATCCATGCAATCAGAATAAAGGTGAAAACGTCTTGGTCTCCAGGAGATGATGTCCAAGCTAGGAAAATGTCCCACTTTAGTGCTCTTCTTCACGTTTTTGATGCAATAGGTGGTCGATGTTGTTGAGACTTCTTATGAGTAGTAGTATGGGTTCCCCAGAGAGATAGGGTGAAGCATGCAGAAGTTTTGACCCCTTCAAGTGCCCTAGCAATTGATATGCTATGAATAGGTGATGCCCTCCCTCTTCCACGATTATGTTGATAGTTTCTCTAGATGTGTAAATAATGAACTGATAATCACCCAGTAGAGTGGTGTGAGCCTGTTGAGAAGAATGATGATGACATCCAAAAGAGATATTGAGTTTCTGAGTTTTCTTTCTCGAACCTATAGAAATTTTTCTGGAATCAGTACTAAAATCCCTTCATCATCTAAGGGAGGCAATTCGGTGGATGGAGTGATGTGTTTCCCTACTGTTTTCTTGAGATTTGATACATGAAATACATTATGAATTTTACTTTCCTCTGGAAGCTTTAATTCATAAGCCACCTCTCCAACCTTTCTGACTACTTTGTAAGGACCATAGAAGCGGGGTTTCAGCTTCTCCGCCCCTTTTTTCTTGATTGAAGATTGTTTGTAAGATTGTAGCTGTAAATATACCAAGTCTCTTACCTCAAAACTACACTTGACTCTGTGTCTGTCCGCGTATAATTTCTGCTGGTTTTGAATTGCCTGTAAATTCTCTTTTAGCACTTTAAGAATATCCTGACTGACGTGTACCCAATCTTTTGCCTTAGGTGCCCTGTTATCTCCGAAGACTAAATCTGCAAAGTTTAGTGCCTCATAGCCATATAGAGCTTTGAAAGGAGTCATCCTAATAGACATATGGCGAGTGGTATTATAGCAGTACTCCCCTAGGTGGAGTCTTTTAATACATGTCCTATGTTGCTCTGCTACGTAATTTCTTAAATATCCCTCAATCCATTTGTTGACTATCTCTGTCTGCCCATTGTTCTGAGGATGATAACTTGTGCTAGTAGCTAATTATGTTCCCACTAATCTGAAGAGCTCCTGCCAGAAGGCACTGGTGAATTTACTGTCACGATCACTGATAATGATCTTAGGTAGTTCATGTAAAGAAACATGTCTGCTAACTGTGATGCAGAATAATCTGAAGAAATGGCAAAGAAGTGAGCAAATTTTGTCAACAAATCTACAACCGCGTATAAGCAATCTCGTCCCTGTACCTTGGGTAAACCTCCTTGGGTAAACCTGTAACGAAGTCCATCGAGATGCTCTCCCATTTCTGCTCTGGTATAGGTAATGGCTAAAGTAACCTTGTCGGATGAGTGTGTTCAATTTTATTTTGTTGGCACATACCGCACTCTCGGGCGTGCTATATTACATCCTCCTTCAGGCCTTTCCAGGAGATCCTCTCTCTAATATGTTTGTAACTTTTCAATAACCCCTGATGCCCTAATAATGGTGAATCATGCAATGCCTATAAAACCTTTTTCTTTAAAGTTGATTCTAGCACAAGGTATATCTGATTCTTGTAGTAAATGATGTCGTCGATTACCCTGTACATGTCGCCCCGTATTTTCTCGTCCAACAACTCAAGTAAATTTATTTTTTGAATATTCAACCAAGAGATGAGACCTCCATTCGGTAGATATACTCATAAGTGATAATGAGATTGGTCGTCTTGATAATGCATCAGCTACAACATTGTTTTTTCCTTTAACATATTCTATTTCATAGTCATATGCCAGTATCTTGCTTAACCATTTTTGTTGACGTTCATTCAACTCTTTTTGTTCTAAGAAGTATTTGAGGTTGTTGTGATTTGTCTTAATTTTAAACCTGCTTCCCACCAAATACTGCCTGAATTTTGTTAAGACGTGTAAGATTGCTAGCATTTCTTTATCAAATATAGAGTAGTGACGTTCATAATCTTTAAGTTTTCTGCTTTCAAATGTAATTAGGTGATGGTTTTGCATCAATATTGCCCCTATTCCCTTTCCTGAAACATCACATTCTACTATAAATGGTTGCGTGAAATCGGGTAATGCCAAAACGGACATGAACTCATAACTTTTTTCATTTTTTCAAAGGTCTGTTGTGCCCCTTCTGCCCCGCTGAATGCCCCTTTCTTTGTAAGATCTGTGAGTGGTGCGGTTAATTGAGAAAACCCTTTAACATACCTCCTGTAATAAGTGCAAAGACTCAAAAATCCTTTCAATTCTATTACATTTTTTGGTGTAGGCCAATCCAAGATAGATAGCTTTAATCTTTTTCATATGAACATGTACTCCATCTATGCTTATTACATGCCCTAGATATAACATTTATTGCACACAAAACTCACATTTAGACATTTTGGTGTAAAGAGATTGTTCTTCCAGAATTCCCAGTACCTCATCAAAGTGTCTCAAATGTTCCTCCCAAGTTTTACTGTAAATTAAAATGTCATCAAAGAAAACAAGTAAAAACTTTCGCAACCGAGCCTTGAAGGTGTGGTTCATGCAAGATTGGAAAGTTGTCGGGGCGTTGGTGAGTCCAAAGGGCATGACTAAGAACTCATAATGACCAAAGTGGCAATGGAAAGTTGTTTTTGAAATATCTTGATCCCTTACTCGGATATGATGATACCCTGATTGGAGATCAATTTTTGATAAGTATTTTGCCCTCCGTAACTCATCCATTTATTCATCAATTTTGAGAATGGGATACCTGTTTTTTATGGCTTTCTTGTTGAGGGCCCTATGATCAATACACATTCATAAGGTGCCATCTTCTTTACCAATACTACAGATGATGCAAATGGGCTAGAACTCAGTCTTATGTAACCTAACTCCAACAATTCCTTAATTGTTTTCTCTATCTCATTTTGTACCTTTTGGGATGCATGTACATAGTTGTGATGACTGCCTGTGTTCCCTCCTCTAACTCAATAATGTGCTCGAACCCTCTGTTTGGCGGTCGACCTGCTGGAAGATCTCTGAATACTTTCTCATGTTTCTGTAGTAATGCATGTATATCTGTAGGGTGTGGAGTGTTGTTGTCTGAAGGCTTCCGTAAAGTGACAAAACATTCAGTTGGCCACTCTATGTCTCCCTGCCTGAGTATGGCCTCCATCCTCGGTGATGATATTGGCTTGGGGGGATAACTGTTCATACCCCTCAAGACCACCCCTTTTCCATCTTGTCCCTAGAATTCCATTTCCATTGTTCTATAATCCGCAGTATATTTCCCTATAGAATAAAGCCATTGAACCCTTAATACTACATTTGTATCTGCTACGTTTACCACATAAAATGAGTCGATCATATTGTAGTTCCCCAGTGTGACATTTAGTTTGGGAATCCAATGGTTGCATTCCATGTTGTTATTGCATGCTACTGCTACTGTGAATCCTTCAAATTCCTTTGTCTGAATACCCCGCCTAGCCACCCATGTTGCATCTATGAAATGGTGGGTTGCCCCCCCCATTAATTAACACACCTACCATGTGGCCCTGTAATACTCCCTTGACTCTAAGAGTATTAAATCTGGGTACTCCAGATAATGTAGCAATAACTCCACCCAATGATTCTCTCTGAAGTGACTCCTCTGTTGTTTTAAATTCCTCGGTTGTTCCCTATTCAGGCTCATCCTCTTCACTATCTAAGTAGACTTCCACATAGTGTGCCTTTGCTTTCCCTACGCACCTATGACCTGGAATCCATGGTTCCTGACAAGTGAAGCACAATTTCTTCCTTCTAATTTCCTTCCTAGTGTCGTCATCCACCCAATTTTTCTTTGGCCATTCTTGCTGGAAGGGTTTCATGTCTTTTTCTTTCATTGGGAAATTTGTCTTAATCGAAAACCTGTTCTTGGGAACTAAATCTTGTAGATCTCTAATTCTACTGATTCCATCCTGTAAAGTGGATGGTTTGTAGGCTTTCACCCAGCCACGTAAAGGCTCTGTCAAAGCTTCTGTGATAACCATAGTTTTAAAAATCGGCCGAACCGGTTTCAAAATCGACCGATTCATCGATTTAAGGGCTGACCGAGTCAAACCGGTGAGCAAATCGGATAGGTGACCGGTTTGGACACCGAATCAGCTAGTTTGGTACTGAACCGATTTGCTCGGCCGATTCATGAAAAAAATCGGCCGATTTTTGTGAAGATCTGTGCACTCAAAAATCAAGGTTTTAAAAAAAAAATTCCTAACCTAAATTACCTAACCCAACCTATGACCTCTTTAGTGACTACCCCTGACCCCCCAACCCCCCAACCTTCAATTCCATGTGTTGTTAACTTGTTGGCATCATGGAAGCCTAGAACCTTGGAGAGTTAGTGGTCGGTGAACTCAGGAGTCAGAACACTAAACCGTGAAGTTTGAACTTTGAACAAACTGTGGAACTTGAACAGTGGACTGTGCAGTAGTCACTATTATGTAGCTAACTATGTAGCATGTTATTTTTTGGACTCTACAAGCCATATACCCTAGGGCCTATATGCCTCATGGATTATGTATTTTGTTCCATTTCCAGTCTGCTAGATATGTATTGCACAGTACACTTTGTGCCATTTTGAGATATTGACACTTATATGGTATATACATGAGTAAACTTCGGATATTTTGTCTCTAAATCTTTGAAATCATGGATTAAAATCTTGAAAATGATGTTTTTCTTTAAAATTTAAATATTTTATGTATTTTTTAGTAAACCGATTCATTAAATTCAAATCGACCGATTCATTACCGATTCTGATTCCAATTCGGAGTTCACCCTCGACCGATTCCGAGTCCGATTCCTATTTTTAAAACTATGGTAATAACATAACCAACATGCTCTCGGACACATCTGTAACCATATCTGTTATTCTTTGAAACTCTGATAAAAAGGCCTCGGCACTGCCCGTCTGTTTGAGTTGTGCAAACTCTCTTAAATGTATCTTCGGGTCCGTTCTATCAAACCATTCCATGAGCCTCTATGTGAAATCACTATATGAATTGATGGTGTTTTGACCCAGCGTCACTAACACATAGTACCACCACTCATGAGCCTCATCGACCAGATGCAAAGTAGCCAATTTAATGGTGTTCGTCTTAGTCATAGGGTTTAGTTGGAAATAACATATCCAACTTCTGGACCCATATTCTCACCGAACAACTGGGAGATCCCCCAAAATTTGGACTAGTCAACCTGCTCACAGTTTTCTGTAATTCATAGTTCGGAGTAAACCCTCTGTTAAAGTTCCTAGGTCGGTTCTGTTGCTGCCTAAAACACACTTGGACACAGGTAAGTCTCCCAACCGCTATGTGTGTTCCCAAGGGCAATTTATGAGTTGAGAACCCACTGTCACCTCGGTTCTAAACTCCTCCGTTTAGACCACAACTCCTAAAGGCCAAGGGGGGTAGTCCCTACTTACTAAGTTCTTTTTTTTTAAGAATGTTTTCTGGGAGTTGTAAATTACAAAAAATAACAATCAATGTGCAGTGATGCAAATATTTCAATGTCAACAAACCCTTTAACAATCAACCAGTAATGTTTGAAAGAGAGAAACAATCAAATAATCAAAATGACCAGTGCCGTCTCTACTCGGGCTATGGAGTCACAATAATCAATTTCAAATAATTTTCCTAAAGCATCAACTCATTTACCTTAACAAATATACAAGAACATGATGACTTCCAATAAATGAGTAAGTTAAAATAAAGTGATTACAAAGTAGAGAAATGTAAATGATTGTAACAATGTTCTACAAGTAGTCCTGTAAGATTTCGTAAATTTTATGTCTCTCTTTGACTTAAGGAATTAAGGTGTTTGTTGCAAAGAAATGAACTATTCTAGATGTCTACCCCAAGAGACTATTTCCTTCGATTAGAGAGAGAATGTCAAGTGCTCAACATGGGAACACAAGGTTCCCACCTAGCTCGACGGTTCAAACTCAAAACTCGCTGGGTGCTCAACTGGAGGACACAAAGTGCCACGAAGCCCCCTACGGCCTCTACCCCACTAGCTCCACAGGTCAAGCCTCTTTTTCTCCTTTCTAATGAAGATACTTATCTGGGTGCGTATTAAACTAGCCAACACAAATCTTTGCCCTTTCTCGTCACCCTAGATCGGTTGAACTAACGAGGGGAGAGGATACGGGGCAAAAACGGGGCTTGTGGTAAATTTTATCCTTAAAGAAAAAATAAACAAAACAAGCCAAGCACGATATCACAACGGAGGCAAAGCCTACTCGATTGTGAGCTGCGTGCAAAAAAGAAATAAGCAGATACTTGGAATAAAAATCTAGCCAACGCGATATTGCAAGGATGGCAAAGCCAAATCACTTACAAGGTGCGGGAAAAAAATAAAGAATAAAATAAAAGCAAAATGAAACTCTAACTAATCTAAAACCCGCGCCAATCAACAATTGCTTATGCAAAGGTGGGCAAGCCCAACTTCTATTGCTAGCAATGGATGGCAAATAAATGAGACTTGATTAATCTGAAAAATGCAAAGCAAGAAATCAAGTCCAAGAGACTCTCTTGGACTAGTTACAAAGGCTGAAATTTCAGCGCAAAGAAAGAGGTAAAAGGAGCGAGAAAAACTGTGTTTTTTCCCTTTATTAAGATGTCCTTGAAGCTCTTCCTTTGGGGTGGCTCTTCTATGGCTAAAATTTGACAGAGTTTTTCCTTGTTTTGTCACTAACCTGCTAAAAACCAGCAAACAAAAAATGATAAAATGTGCCCAAAATCACTTTGGAGAAGTTAGTATGTTAGTGCAATATATATACAAAATTTACACAAAGTTACCGAATGAATAATTTTGAAAGAACTTGAGTATAAAATGGTTAAAACCAGATTTGAAACACACCACAAACTAAAACTAAAATGCAGAAATTTGTATGTAAAGAAAGAGAAAAATGGTCCTTTGTTCTTGAAGAAGTGAAGCAATGGGGCATCCAACCAAGGAATCCCACTCTTCAATCCAAACAACCTGCAACTTGTAAGATTTTCACTACACAACTACTAGAAGCTGAGAATCAAATAATGAGCAAAGAAATCATAAACTTCAAACTAGAAAATATATGAACTTCTTTTGCTACAAGAATGAAAACTCACAAAATTTATGGAATACAAATACCATAAATCTTACCAAAGCAAATTAGTATGCTTCCTTGGCCAACCAAACTTGTGTAGCTCCTTAAGCATGGAAGCAAATCATCAATGAGAACAATGAACACAAGATTCCTCCAAAGATTTTGATTACCAAAGCCAAATGGCTGAAAATTACAATGGCCCAAGCAAGAGCAAGGGAAAGAATGATAGCATGAGCAAGAGAGTGGGTGTGAGTGTGTTTTTGTGTAACCTAAATGAGGAGGGGAAGCCTCCTTAAATAGGAAAAATGAAAGAGAGAGGCTCTTTGCATGCTAGACAAGTGTCACAAGGGTGAGAAAGGGGCCCAAGAGAGGGGGGGCGAATTTGCTCAAGGAGGGCAAAACCAAGGTTTGAGATCTCAAATATGGGGAGAGAAACCCCTAATTTAATACTTCCAACCTTATTGTTATGTCAAATGGAAAAGAAACCACCATAGTGGGGCCCTTTCCATTGACTTTAGCTCACCCAACCAATCAAAGAGAGAAGGGGGCACCCCCTAGATTCGGCAACTCAAAACTTGTTATAGGCTTGCTTGGGGGGCCCCCTTTGGGTCTTAAATTTGTCTTCGGAACATAATATAAATATTAGAACCTTTACTTGACCACCCCAAGTGACTATAGTCACTTTTCCAAAATTTGGTTCTCTAATTAAATGCCCAATTTCCTGATTTCCATGACTGACCTAGGAAAAAGTGACCAAAACCATAGTAATACTTGTCCAAATGACTTCAAATTTGGCCCAAGGGTGTAGGGGGTCTCATGCCATTTGTCTTGAGTACCCATACCCCTATACAACATTAAAAAGGACCAAGTGACCCTCTTGTACATTACAACAAATTGTCTTGAGTTACAATTTTTAATGACCAAAGATTAAAAAAAAACTATGCAAAACTTAATGAAATTCCGCAAGACTCTGGATAATGTCTAGCATGGTAATATAGAACATTCCTAGGACCTAATCACCCCATAGACTTGATCACTAGAACACCTTTCACCACTTTGAAGGTAATTTTGAGTGAAAAACTCAAATAATTAAAATCTCTAAAAAGAAATTTTAATTATCCAAGTGAAAAAACACTCGATGAAAGGACTTCCCTAATGACTAAGTCTTAGGCGATTAAGTTACAAAAAACTAGAACTTCATGCTGACATATCCTTACAAAATCCCTCGAAGGGGTGCAGAAATTTCATAAAGAGAAGAAAAGAAGAAGAGTTGCCTCGCTTGATATAATCATTAAGTACTTCATTCTTATCTTCAAGGCACATCCAACATGTGCATGGTACATTGTTGTCCACCTAGTTGGTTTTGGTGGTCAACAGGTTCCTACTTTTCATATTGTAGAAGTCTGAGAATGACATAGCTGAATGGAACTCATCTCCCAATTCCCTGTATTCCTGTAGATAGGCCCCAAATGGTTCACTAGGTTCAGCTGGCATGACTGGTCCTATAATGGGATTTTCTAGAAAGTGAGGCATAGTATGTTTGGAAGGTTTATTGTATATGTGCAGAGTGTTCAGCATATGAGTGTACACATGTTTTTCGCTACTACTGGTGGATCCTCTATCGCCTGGTGAAATTGGTAGACTACTTTGACCCTATTCAAGCTTAAGAGCCAACCCATTTATAGCATGTAATATCTCTTTCTGCCCTCCTGTCTTCCTCTTCCCCTGCTCCTTTTTCCTCTATCAGAGTGTATTCATGTTGGG
Source organism: Pseudotsuga menziesii (assembly GCA_001517045.1). Taxonomy (NCBI): domain Eukaryota; kingdom Viridiplantae; phylum Streptophyta; class Pinopsida; order Pinales; family Pinaceae; genus Pseudotsuga; species Pseudotsuga menziesii. Next base: position 428,199 of record LPNX011131586.1, on the reverse strand, counting down.
TCCATGCCTGAATCTGTATCTTCTAACTTAATATCTTCAAATTCCAAATCATCTATGTACCTTCCCTTCCTCCTTCTATAAGTCACAAATGTAGTTTCTTCTCGATTCATTTACTGTTCATGTTCAAGCCCACAGCTGGCAAGGAACATGCTCTGATACCACTGTAATATCCCAACTTATATTCTACCCTTGTTTTGATAATATGTTTGTGGTTTATGTTTTCCAAGTGTGTTGGAGATATAATAGAATTTGCATGCAAAATAGTGTCGTGCTAAAAGGCCCTAAGATATAGCAGAACTGGAGAAAAAATAGGTAATAAGATTTCAGTAAGAGTGTGGATATACAGACCCATAATTATAGCGATGATAGTCCTTCAGTATATAGGAGGCATGCATGCCATGCAATCAAGATAAAGGTGAAAACGTGTTGGTCTCTAGGAGTTGACGCCTAGGCTAGGAAAACGTCCCACTTTAGTACTCTTCTTCACGTTTTTTATGCAAGAGGTGGCCAATGCTGCCAAGACTTCCTATGAGTAGTAGCATGGGTTCCTCAGAGAGATAGGGTGAAGCATGCACAAGTTTTGACCCCTTCAGGTGCCTTAGAGAATTGATATGCTCTGAATAGGTGACGCCCTTCCTCTTCCACGATTATGTTGATAGTTACTTTGGATGTGCAAATAATGAACTGATAATCACCCAGTAGAGTGTTGTGAGCCTGATGAGAAGAATGATGATGACATGCAGAAGAGATAATGAGTTTTTGAGTCCCAACGAATTGTTCTGTGTATTTCCAGTTGTTTCCCCAACAGTAAAACGTGAACCTGCAAAAATATATTTCTCTGTCTGTTGTATCTCTGAATAAGAATGAATACGATGAATAGTTGATGATAGATCTAGGTGATCTATCCGGAAATGATTAGGGCAGATAGATTTCACTGTCGAAAACACTTACTAGCTAAAGACTTCCGTCTCCAACCCCAACTTGCTGTTGCAGTTACTATTGTTATTGCTCTCAAAAACCAAACTCAAAGAAAATAATAATCATGGATGATCTTTTTGGTTCAACTAACCTTCTTATATAGCTTTTAGGGTTTGCATAATGCATTTCACTTTTAGGGTTTGCACTTTACTTTTTGCATGAATGCAATTCTAATTGCTCGTTGACTTTAAGCCTGAAGAAATAAAGTTTTCTTTACGATACGGATGACTTAATAATATTGAATAAATGCTCTGCTCTGCTCCTAGTATTAAATGTCCTTAGTCAATTCCTTTTTTCCATAATACTGGCTCGAACCTATGGGAATTAAATAGGTTAGCAGGTGCTTATGATGCTTAAGTAGAAGAGGGCATTACAAGACCTCTTGCTGGTTACTACAACTAAATGCATGTAGTGGATATTTCCATAAATATAGATACTCAACTCATATATTGTTTATGTCCTTTATTTTGTTTCAAGTGTTCAATGATGTTGTAAGTACTTGAGTAAATGAATGATGCATACATGTTGTACTAATTGGCTAATTTATTCATGAATGCTTGTTGCATACACTCTTGTACTTGTGTTTTTTGGGAAATATTATATGCTTGTGCTTTGATCAATAATTGTACATGTGTTCTTGTTGTTCCCATCAACGATAATTTTACAAATCCAAAGGTCATCCCTAGAGGGCTTATACAGTCCACGGCCCAGCTAAAAGAACTGTTACAGTCCACAGCCCAGCCCTTGAGGGTTGCAAAATAGTCATGGCTTTCTAAGAGGAGATCAAACATAGTTACGGCCAGCTAGGAGAAGGCCAACACAGTCACTCCCAGCCCATAGGGGCTCCCAAAACAGTCAAGACCTGTTAAAAAGGGTAGATCACAGTCACGGCCAACTAGAACAAGGCCAACACAATCACTCCCAACCCATAGGGTCTCCCAAAATAGTCATGGCCTACTAGAGAAGGTCAAATACAGTCACAGACAGCTAGGAGGAGGCCAAGAACACTCACATCCAGCTATAGGGAGGTCAAACACAGTCACCAACACTCACATCTTGCTCAAGAGGGTTCCAAACAGTCACAGGTTGCCCGACAAGGGTAAACACAGTCATGGTTCATCCCTAGAGGGCACACAAACAGTCACACCCTGCTAAAGAGATCATGCCCAACCCTTAAGGGATCAAACAATCCACAGCCCATCCAAGGAAAACCATACACCGTCACTAACCACCACAAGAGATAAATGACGCAATCCCCGACAGTCACAGCGTATCCAGGAGGGATCAAAACAGTGATCAACAATCACGACCCACTCAAGAGAAGGAAGCCTCAGTCCACAATGAGAAAGGAGCAGCAAGGACGTCAAGCTCCGACCAGCAGGCAGTCAAGAATAACATCAGAACTTCTCTTGTGTCAAGGTGCATGCTAGAAATGGAGAAGTGAAGCTTAATTTATAATCTTGACAAGTCTTCTAGAAAGATCACTTAGGAAACCCCTTAGTTTTAGGATAGTTACCAATAAAAACATAAAATAAAATTAGGTTGGCTTAGAATAGGGTACCAAAGGTCATATGGTCACATAACAATAAAACAATAAAAATAATAAGGTTAAGTCATCATACCAAAAGGTGGTCAAGGTACCACCTACAACAAGGGCGTTAGGACGAAAAGGACCATAAGTCAACTAAAGGTCACAACAAGGTCGTAAGGCAACCCCCATACCCACAAGACCATGGTGTATCATAAAGGTGGGGAAACAACCTCTCTTACCCATAGGACCAACAAAACCTAGGACTTTAATTTTTTTTCTCTCTCAAGGTATTTTGTCACATATATTTTGTATCATCATTGTATAAGGAGAAGATCCAAACTGGATGATGTGATCCTCTGGTCCTCAATATTGCTCCTAAGGATTAGGTATTAGTGACATCATCAAGGGGTGACCAGTCCCTTGAGAAACAACCTAGCAATAACCGATTAGGAGAGAAGACATCACACATCATCATCTTCATCAACTTGACCAAGATCCACCTGGTTAACTACCCAAGAATGTACCTACAAGAATTGCTTTGTCCCATACCAAGAATATCTTGGCCTCAACCTGCAAGATCTACTTGGTCCTAGAGCAAGAAACTGTCTGGTCTCGGACCTGGAACCCTATAAGCATATAGGGGCCCTAACCATATGTTAGGGGCATTGCCATGGCATCAACCTGCTTGGTCCCAGACCAAGAACCCCAGGAGACCACTGGGGGGCCTAGGGTACCTTCTAGGGTCTTACTCTGCCCTAGTTAACTAGGCTACCATCCTCCTGAGAATGGGTCTCACAGCTACACTATCTTTAACAGTCAGAAGTAGAAACTTGGAAAGCATGCAATTAAACAAAATGTGCATGCATCTCTAAGAGATCTACAACAAGCAGACAATACGAGCATAAATCAAACAAGAATGATCTCTTACCTTACTAGGAGGTAGCTCCCCTTGTAGGCATATAATTTAATCAAAATTGCACAAAGAAAACAAGTAAATACTGGTTACCTCATAAACTACACAATTTTCATCCACACATAATGATGCCCGACACCAGAGACTTGTCTCCAAACCTTTTATAATTCCATAAAAAATTACAAGATTACAAGTACAAAACTTGAGAAGCCTTTCAGTCCTATCTGACCATGAGAAAAATATGAGGCAATGCCTTCCTTTTATAGCAACTAGGAGCCTAGGGGGGGCACATTCCAAAGAGGGAGTTGAAGACGAATTATGGAAGAGAAAAGAGGGATTGATTGCTAGTTTAACTCCAGAGTGGGGCGCCACCTCTCAAGAGATGCACACTCTCTTATTGTGGTTATCTCCCTGTTTCCGCCTAATTCACACCTCGGGTCAAGTGGAAGAAATGCTCCAGCCACTGGATGCGACCTTGGGGGAAAGCTCGAGCCAAGTGTTGTCACCTAATACTCGGCTCCTCCATCTAGGCCAACTCCTAGTGAAGCCAAAGGAGGTGGTCCCTATAAAAATAATCTATGGTTGTTTTAATCTATGAAAGTACAAAACAACAACTATTCTAGGAGTTTGAGATGAAATGGATAAAAATGTTACCAACCAATTACTACAAATAATTTACTCTTAGCAACCTTTAAAGAATTGACAAATCATTCAAGGTACAATGTGAAATTGACTTATGCAAAGGAGAGTAAAGTAGATCGGTTCCAAATAAGGAAATTGCTTGCATATAAGGGTGGCTAGTGTAATCTCGGTGAAAGAATTATAGTGTCTCGGTTGGTAAATTTTAGATTTATTAAATGAGTGATTAAGGGAGTGGCTTAATTTTGGGTTTGACCCAATAAGGCAAGCTCTCTTTAAATGAGAGCTAAAGCAGCTTTACTAAGTGTCCAATGGGGCAAGGCATAACTGGCTTGGAGTAGCCCCCGAACTCTATGGTATTCACCCTTTGTAACCTTCTGATTTCTCAAACAGCAGGCTTATGTGGATTTTCCTATTATTCTAGTCACTCGTATCCCTTTCTGGTACAACCAGCTGATCAGACAAGCTGTAGCGATGCAGAGCTTACGGGGAAGGAGGCTTCGTTAATCTTTATTTAAATTCCTAATGTGGTGTTTATTAAGTAACTACTCACGACTACGAATCTCTTTCCCCCTTTCGAATTACTCTGGAGAGCACGACCGAGTTAATTTTAAAACTTAAAGAAATGACAAAGAAAAGAAAAAGTTTTCCAATTAGTCCTACCACGAATCTCTTTCCCCCTTTCGCGATACTCGAGAGAGGGTGGGGTAAGTATTTATTTTCCTTATATGAACTGGAAATGAAAATTAAACTAACTAAAACTCAAAAATCACAAAAAGGCAGCAATGCGGATCTCCCCAAGGGGGATGAGGAATGGGATCTTAGGAGCCTACTCAAATGTTTATCAAAATTTTACAATCTGGAAGAGGTGATCTTTGGTCCTTATAATTTGGATCCAAAGGCTTACAAATTTGATTTAAAAAAAATTGTGAAGAAGGGAGCTTCGTTGGCTCTTCTATTTGTTCAATTTCTCGAAACTTTGCCAGCACCTCCTTCTCTTTTTTGCCAAACCTGCAAAAAGCAGCAAGCTATCAAATGCATAAGACGCTAAAAGACACTTTCGGAGTGTCCTTGAAAAACCTTCAAAAAATTCCTAAAAAAATCTTCTAAGTGAAGTGTTGAGAAAAATAACCAACGAAAGCAAGCTTTCCTTCGGATCTTAGCTTGATTTTGGGCAGCCAATATGATGCACTAGATGCTTGATTAAAACTTTAAATATCTTAAAGGGACTACTCTTTTCATCCAAACTTAAGATCTACCTCTAAGATGATTGCAAAAAATGAGATTTTCTGAAGCTAAATCTACTTTATGTAGATGAAAACTTGAACAAGCTTGAGATCTAAACTCTTCAACTTGAAAATGAGATCTAAGATATGATTAGCTATTTTTAGCAAAACTAGATCTACATTCACAAGTGATGGTAACAAGAAGAAGTAGAAAGAAGGGTTTGAGAGAAGGTGAAATAACTAAGACTTCTTGAATCTTGAACCGGAAAGTCGTTATGAGTGGATCAAAGAGAGACTTTGTCTTTCTTTTTAGATATCAAGAATGAAGAAGAAGTCAGACTAGAATCTCCTTCTTTCCATAATGAAGCACTTGAAAACTTAGTATAAACTTGCCACAAAGAAGCCTATCAAATCTGTAAGACCTACACTCAAGATTAGGAGATCATGCAAGAAAACAAACTCAACCTGAAAAATCCATTAGTCTTCAAGCATAAACACATAAATAAAAGAGCTAGAAAGTATCCTTTCAACTCTTCATTCCTATGGATTAGAAACAATCACTCTTAAGGCAGTGAATAGACAAGCCAAATAGACAAATCTAGCTAAGCTACGATTACCTCATTGAAGCACTAAGACAAATAACATCCACACAACTGAGATGATATACCCATGTAGCCTCCAAAGCTCTTATTCATTAAAAGATAAACACAGAAAATGGCATAGCTTCAATCCTTCCATCTATACAATGGAAAAATGCCCCGCTTAAATAGAAAAACGCAAGAAGGGGGGGCACATCTCACACTTGGAGTGGATCTCGAGTTCATGAGATAAACTTTGTGGAGGAGGTGCCACCTCTCATAAGGTAGGCGACCTCACTCCACCTACCATGCCACCTCCTCATTAAACAACTCGCCAATGCACTAACCCAAACGTCAACACACTCGCGTGGGCCATATGAGGTGAGCTTAAAGGCGATTTGCTTGATTTATGAACCATTCGCATGGTATCCAAACTCACTCAAATGTGACATTTTCCACTTAGAATGAGGTCGCCAACATGGGGGACAAACAATGCCATGTCACCCAATATATTTAAGAATGCCCCTATTTTTACTTTTTCAACCTTTGTCCTATGCCAAAATGTCGCATTATTAGCATTAAAATGTCATTTTGATGCTCTGTTAACGAAAAATGACTTTAATTGACTTTTTGATCACCCACGGTGTATGAAAAGTGGGTCCTGAGGTAAAGAGTATGCTATGAGTTGAAAACTAGCATCCACACACCAAATGCTGCCTCCGGATCAAGCTTTTATGCCATTTACAATTTTTTTAATTAAACCATTAAAAATGGCCTGAAAATCAATATATTTAAAAAAAAATGCAAGAAAAATAAAAAATCTCGGAATTGAACAAAAACATAGGGGGCCCTAGCACATGTCCATATGACTCAATATTGATGCCTAGCATGCTCAGATACATTGACACTTATACTCTAATAACCTCCTAAAGCCTAACCACCAAGACAACTACCCCAACCTCGGAGGTTTGAGTGAAAAACTCAAAAATTATTAGTCATTTGTTCAACAACCAATAATTATCAAGGGAGAAAACACTCTAGGCTAGTCGGATTGATGCCCAAGTATAGGAAGTCAAGTCTTTTACATACAGCTCTCATGCTAGCACATTTATTACAATTTCCCCAAGGGGATATGAACATGTGGTACAAAAAAAAAGGGCCAAGAAGGAATGATGGACTTCTAGGCTCTAAGTTTGAACAAGCTTTCGTTCACCTTTGGTGGCTCACTTGAAAGTCCAACAAGATGCAACCTAGTCGGTGACACTCCCATCAAATAAAATGGTGCCAAGTGGACTAATGTGCCTCTCTAATGAGAGAGTGTGCCCTCCCCACCTTGAGTGAACTTGCCTTGACTTATATTTTATCCCAATCCCATGATTTGTCTTCAATCTAACTCAGATTTGATTGCCAATCTATTTTGCCACCACTCTGGCTTAATGAAACATTTCCGGGCCAAGTTTTCATAAATAATGGGATGGTGATTTTTCCCAATTATCATGTCTTTTGGCTTTTTCAAGAGAAAAATAATTTGATTTTTTCCAATTATCATGTCTTTTGGCTTTTTCGAGAGAAAAATAATTTAAGTGATAAATAATCACTGATTTTCTCTCAAAAGTGGCTTAAGGGGTATACTGGGTGCTCTGGGTTAGAAAATGACTACCCCCATGGCAAAATCCACCTCCTAATCACACTTAAATGACTTTTTTAATTTTTACATTAAAAAATTGTGCATTTTACTGGATAATTTTTTATTTGCGGAAAATAAAAGAAACCTAGCGCGGATTTAGTGCATTCTCATATGACTCAAAATCGATGACTAGCATGGTAATATACATATGCACTTAGACTTTAATAACCTCCTAAGACCTAACCACCAAGACAATTACTCCACCTTTGGAAGTTTGAGTGAAAAACTCAGAAATCATAAGCCGTTGAAGAGCCACATATCATTAACAAGGATAAAACACTCTAGAGTAATGTGTTAATGACTAAGTCTAAGTAGGCCATGTCAGAAAGTTAACTCTGAAGGTCCTCTTTATAGTTTTGTTGTGGTATGATAAAGAGGACATCAAATTTGTCCTTAGTGTATTTATGTATAAAGTATGTTATATATAAATAAAATAGTGTTTTGTACTTTATAGTATGGGTCTCACTTAAAGATTATTTAATAATTAAAGTGAGTTAATTATTAAAAGTGGGTGCATTAAATGATGGCCCTTGATTTTGTAAATGTATATCAACCATAGATTAGGTGGTTAGATAGTCAGTTACAAAATTTAAAGTATAAAAACAAGGAAGAAATGACAAGTTAGACACACCATTAATGAGGAGAGAGAGAGAGAAGATTGAGAAAAGGAGAGAGAAGAAATACCCTAGAGTGGGCACAAATCCGAATGCAAGTAGCAGCACAGAGATCGAGGCAGCCTACATTAATCTGTACAGCAATCTAAGCAGTTCATACAGTCACAAAAATCGATGCAAGGTATAGCAAACTCACAAACTGTACTATTGCATTTATTGCATGCACATGTGGCACGATTCTCGAGCAAAATTTATTGTAGAAAGTACAGTTCGTACACCAAGCACGTGTGGTACAAAGTACAGTCCATACATGCTTATGTGGAGGTCGTACAACAAGTTGTATAGCAGTTAATTGCACGAAAATCGAGGTATTTTTTGTTGTTGGTTTATTTTAGGTATTTTGCCAATGAGGGTTGAAGGAATAATTTCAAGTGTAATTGGAAGTATTTCTGAGCATTATTCTTTAATGATAATTTTCTCTTTCTAGGGTTTTCCCCAGACGTTGGGGTTTTGCCTGATCTTTGACCAAACTTTATGTGTATTCATGTGTGAATGATTTTCTTCAATAATGGAAAGTGCTTGAGTTGGTGGTTTGTATTTCAAATTTAATAAGTAATTTTTAATCATAAACCCTAGTTTCTCAAGTGTTTGACATAATGTGTAAATGAAAAGTTCCATGTTAATGTCAGTGAATTTCTTCATGGTATCAAAGCCAAGTTGAAGTAGTATTCAAAGGTGTGAATCACAGAAGAGTTGTGTTGTCTTTCCAGTTTAGAAGATTTGTTGTGAGTTATTTTCCAGATGATGAGCATTAAGTATGAAGATAGGTTGGATGGCATATCCAACTATCTTCCTTGGAAGGTTAGAATAACTGCAGTGCTCAAAGAATGGAAGATATGAAACTTTGCAAACACCAAAATGACAAAGCCAACTAACATGGATGAATTAGAAGAACATGAAGCCCTAGAAGCCAGAGCCTAGAGGGTGATCTTAGATGGGTTAAAAGATCATCTTATTCCACATTTGGCAGCAAAGAAGACTGCTAATGACATGTGGGATGTCCTGAAACAATTGTTCGAAGCGAAGAACGAGAACCGCAAAATGGTGTTGAAGGACAAGTTGCACAACGTGAAGATGACCAAAGATGAAAGTGTGACCTCTTACCTGACTCGAGTGGCGCAAGTCGAAGATGAGTTAGCAGCAGTAGGAGAGACTGTCTCAGATTCAAAACTGGTGAGGATAGCCCTGAAGGGTTTCATCAAGAAATGGGAAGTTTTTGTCAAGTGCATTGTTGGTAGAGAGAAGCTTCCGGACTGGTCTAGGTTTTGGGATGATTTTACTCAAGAGGAGATTCGAGAGGGAGCTCTGGGTAGTCAAGTCAATGAAGAGGTGGAGCATAATGTGGCTCTTGCAACAAAGACAAACAAGAAGAAGAAAGACCTCAGTCATATCAGATGTTACCGTTGTGGGAAGATGGGACATTATGCCTTGAAGTGTCCTTAGAAAAAGAATGTGAAGACTGAAAGAGATATGGCAACGTCTCTGTAAAATTTTCCTTTAACATTCTAACTAGGGCTAGACAATGTATTCAAAATTTCTACTGATAACCACAAATGAATATCTTTTACAAGTATGCAGTGGAATATAAAGTACTGAGAAATAATTCACAACATCACATCACAATATAGACACTATTATTTTGGGTATGGAAACCCCCAGAAAAACCAAAGATGGGAAAACCGGTGTAGTAATCAGATATGGATTTTATTGCTGAGAAAATATGGAGCTTTTACAATCAACTGCTAATCACCCAAACCTAGCGAAATAGCACCCAGCCGAATCACTGAACAACCCCAGCAAAACCCCAGCACACCCTCTACGTAACTATACAGCCAGTTGTACGGCCTCCCACACGTGGTTGTTCGAATCCGTACAGTTGTACAACTGTTGTACAGAATCTGTACGGTTTGTACGGCGGCTGTACGGAATTCCATACAATATGTACGGCCTCCTCTGCAACTGCTCCCTGTGCGATCTGTACCACCCTCATCCCGCGTGGAAGCTCAGTGACCTTGTCGGTTAGCTTCTCCGTCTTCTCTACAAAACCCTCTGTGTGACTTTATCTCTCTGTCTGTATCCTATCTCTGTCGGAATACAAGTGTGTGTGTCCTCTCCACCAATTGACCTTTCTTTTATAACTCCATGCTAAGCAAAAACCCTAATCTCACTTTCACTTTATTAAAAGTGTTTCATAAAGTCAATTAATAATTAGGTCACTTTAATTTATTTTCCAAAGTAAACTTAGGAAAAGTAAATTAAATACAATTGGCTTCATGATTTAAGTCTTCTGCATGCAAGGATACATGCATGCATGAAGACCTTCATTGTTGTCACTTTCTAACACTCTCTCTCAACGAGGAAGGGATTCGGTAGCAACCCGAACTTATCCTTGAACTTCACAAAATTGTGTTTGCAAAGTGCCTTGGTGAAAATGTTTGCCACCTGCTCATCTGTTTCTATGTACTCCAACCGAATGGTTCCCCTCTGAACACAATCTCTCAAGAAGTGGTACCTGATGTCTATGTGTTCGCTCCAGTCATGTAACACTGGATTTTTAGATAGCTTGATGCCACTTTGATTGTCACGGTGAACTACTGTAGCCTCTAGCTCACACTCGAACAACCGGAAAAGTAACTTCCTCAGCGACATTCCCTCACAAGCAGCTATGTTGGCTGCCATGTATTCAGCCTCTGCCGAGCTCAATGCAAATGACTTTTGCTTCTTGCTGAACCAAGACACAACCCCTGATCCAATGTTGAAACAGCAACCTGAAGTACTCTTCTTGTCCTCTACACATCTTGCCCAGTCAATCTGTGAATCATGTTAACTATACACTCCACCTGTGCTCATAAACCAATCCATACTCCACTGTACCTCTAATGTAGTGAAGTATGTGCTTCGCAGCCATCCAATGCACTCTCTGAGGGTCCACCATGAAATGGCTCAAAGAGTTGACTGCAAAGTTGATGCTTGGTCGTGTGTTGACTAGATACATAAGTGATCCGATAAGCTGACAATACAAGGTAGGATCAAATCTATCTGACCCTGATGCATTAATCTTCCTCTAGTTGGAAACTATAGGTATGGCCATAGGATTGCAGTCCCCCATCCTGAATCTCTTCAAGATCTCTACTGCATACTTCCCATGTCCAGTGAAGAAGCATCCATCTCTCTGCCAAACCTCCAAGCCCAAAAAGTAGTGCATCAACCCAAGCTCTTTCATCTCAAACTCAACTGCAAGGTTGGACTTGCAGTCTCTAATCAACCTCTCATCTCCTGTAAGAAAGAGATCATTGACATATAGGACCAGTATGAGAGGCACCTCACATGTCAAAAAGTACAAGTTGTGATCGGCCTCACTCTGCTCAAATTCGATCTCCCGTAGATAGCTGCCAATCCTCGAGTACCATGCTCGAGGTGCTTGCTTGAGCCCATAAAGAGCTCTATACATCCAGCATACATGCGTCTCCCTGTACTCCACATCAAACCCCTCTTGTTGCTCAATATATACCTCCCCCTCTATCATTCCATTGAGGAAGGCAGTCTTAACGTCCATCTGATGGACTCGCCAACCCATCTCTGCTTTTAAATAAATAATGGTCTGAATGGAAGAATACCTGGCAACAACGACGAAGGTCTCCTCATAGTCAATACCCTCCTTCTATGAAAACCCCTTTGCCACGAAGCGCGCCTTGTACTTCTCCACGCTTCCATCTGCTGCATGCTTTACCTTGTAGATCCATCTGCATCCCACCACCTTCTTTCCTTCAGGTCTTGGCACAACCTCCCATACCTGGTTTTTCATAATGGTGTCATACTCCTCAACCATAGCCTCCTGCCACACATCATCAAAGCCATATAACTGAGTCTCACTGGTGGTTTGCTCCGCCTCATGGAGCTCTGTGGAGGATCCACCTGCCTGAAATCCTGAATTGTGGACCTAAACCACTCAGGCCTTGCCCCTCCACCTTCCTGAAATCCTGAATTGTGGACCTAAACCACTCAACCCTTGCCCTAGTGTCAACCTGTTGTGGCTGCTGAATATCTGTCTCCTACTGCAACTCATCCTCCAAGTCAATGACTGAAGGATCCTGTCAACCTGACTCCCTCTGACTACCAGAACCTGTGCCCTATGTTAGTACTTGTACCTGTACATCTAGCTCCTCCAACTTGACCCTCGAATCCTATGTTGGTTGTTGCTCTGCTGGTAAGTCCATATATCTCTACAAGGCCCTATCCTCACCAAACTGGACATCCCTGCTCACAATGATCCTCTTGCGAGCAAGTATGTATACTCTGTATACCTTCTAAGTCTCATTGTATCCAACAAGGAACCCTTTCTCTCCAGAACGGTCCAGCTTCTTCCTAGTGTCAACATGAACATGACAATAGCAGACACTTCCAAATATGTGAATCTGACTCACATCTAGACTAGTGCCTGTGAAGACCTCCTTGGGCGTCTTCCTCCCCAAAGATGTGTGGGGACACTTGTCATGAATGTACATTGCAGTCCAGTATGCCTCCACCCAAAGGAATAGTACCCTGATCAAATAGCATGGCCTTGGATGCTCCTACCATAGTCCGGTTCTTTCACTCTGCAAGTCCAATCTCTTGTGGGGTATAGGGTACAGTGTGCTCTTCCTTGATCCCCTCTACCAAACAATACTCCATGAACTCATTGGAGGTGTACTCACCCCCGTTCTATGTCCTCAAAACACGAATCTTCTTTTATGTTTGGTTCTCCAAGAGAGTTTTGAACTCTTGAAACCTCTCAAAGACCTCTGACTTAGCCTTCAGGAAATAGATCTAGGTTTTCCTGGAATAGTCATCAATGAAGGTTACGCAGTAACTGTAACCACTGAAAGAATGGACACTCATAGGTCTGCATACATCCGAATGCACCAAGTCCAAGGGCTCTTTAGACTTGTGCTCACTCTGTGGGAAAGGCTTCCTGATGTTCTTCTCCAAAGCACAACCCTTGCAGTGGTTATGCTTCTCCTCTTGTACTTGAGGAACTCCAATCACAGCCTGTCTCAAGTGCCTCAATGCTCCATGGTGTAAGTGTGCCATCCTCTTATGCCACAACTCACCCTAACTGTTGTTGCTACTGACTAGAGCCTTTGCACGCTCAAAGAGTAGTCTATACACCTTCCCGCTCCTGATCCCAATCACCCAATCCAAGCTTCGATCTGACCCCTTGGGCCTGATATACACTCTATGGTCTCAAAATTTCAACTGAAATCCCTTGTCCTCCAGAGTGGAGACTGATATGAGGTTCTTGGTCAACCCCGGAACATATAACACATCAGCAAAACTGGGGAGTTTACCAAACTCCCTCTGAAATGAAACAGTGCCAACTCCCTGCACTTGATACCGCGCATCATCACCCAGCTCAATGTGGATACCTTGTCCACCCTCCTGCAAGTCCTTGAAGAATCTCTTATGTCCAATCATGTGACTAGATGCTCCATTGTGGATGTACCATATACTGCTCCCTATGGAGCTTGTCATGCAAGCTATCAACCAAAGCTCCTCATCGAAGTTCCTGCTTGNTTCTTCTTACCATCCTTCTTCCTCTTTGCCTTACCCTTGCTCTTCCCTGTAAGGGCTAGAGCCTCCTCATCCACAATCTGTGGGGCACTGCTGAATGAGCCTGATCCTTGATCCATTCAGGTCTCCTCCTACACAAAGTCATCACATAATCTCTGCCAATCAGGGAGCTTCTCCCTAGCCACCACACCCTTGACAAAGGTGCCCCATGGCTTAGAGCGGCCATTGAGGGCTATCTGAAGCAGCTCCTCATCCTCAGTCTTAGAGACAACAGCTCCAAGCTCATCTCTAATCTGTGTGAGCCTTGTGAGATAAGGCACACTCCTTCTCCCTTGGCCATCTTAGTATTGCGCATCCTCTCTTGCAACACCATCTTCTAGTTCTCGTTCTTGCTTTGGTGCAGACTCTCCAAATCCGTCCCAATCTCTGTTGCAGTTTTCTTCCCGAATCAATCTTCTTCCAAGCTACTAACTATGTCGGATCTATGGGCTTAGCTTTCGTGGATCAATGTGCTCATATGCATCACTGACATCTAGGATCCTTGTGATCCTTTCTTTCTATGTAGGGATGTTTTGAGCCCCCCGGAGTCTATCCTCAACTCTCAACTACACGGCCAGACTAAAGTGTACTTGTCAAACCCTAGATTTGCAATCTAGGTTTGTGTCTTCAATAGATCTTCCCCTGATCTATCACTGTTGCTGCAAATCCCTCAGCCTTAGCTCACCAAAGATCTGATACCATGTAAAATTTTCCTTTAATATTCAAACTAGGGCTAAACAGAGTATTCAAAATTTCTACTGATAACCACACATGAATATCTTTTACAAGTATGCAGCGAAATATAAAGTACTGAGAAATAATTCACAACATCACATCACAATATAGACACTATTATTTTGGGTATGGAAACCCTCGTAAAAACCTAAGATGGGAAAACCGGTGCAGCAATCAGATATGGATTTTATTATTGAGAAAATATGGAACTTTTACAATCAACTGCTGATCACCCAAACCTGGCAAAATAGAACCTAGCAGAATCACTGAACAACCCTAGCACACCCTTTGCATGACTATACGGCCAGTTGTACGGCCTCCCACACGTGGTTGTACGGATCCATGCGGTTGTACGAGTGTTGTACAGAATCCGTACGGTCTGTACGACAGCTATACAGAATTTCGTACAGTATCTACGCCCTCCTCTGCAGTTGCTCCCTGTGCGATATGTACGGCCCTTGTCCTACTTGGAAGCTCGGTGACCCTGTCTGTTAGCTCCTCTGTCTTCTTGCAAAACCCTTCATCTGAATTTCTTTCTCTGTATCTATCATGTCTCTGTCGAAATACAAGTGTGTGTGTCCTCTCCACCAATTGACATTTCTTTTATAACTCCATGCTAAGCAAAAACCCTAATCTCACTTTCACTTTATAAAAAGTGTTTCATAAAGTCAATTAATAATTTGGTCACTTTAATTTATTTTCCAAAGAAAACTTAGAAAAAGTAAATTAAATACAATTGGCTTCCTGATTTAAGTCTTTTGCATGCGAGGACACATGCATGCAAAATGACCTTCCTTGTCACTTTCTAACACTCTACAATAGTAGAAGATTATGCCACGAAATTTGAGCAAGAGTTTTCTCTTGTCTCAATTGATTCCAGTGAAGGGAGTTCTGTGTTTGAGAATGTCTAGGTTGTTGATAGTGGTGCAACCAGACACATGACTGGAGTCTATGATTTCTTTCAGGTGATCACAATGTTGGGTCTAGGACATCTCATCCAGATAGATATTGATAGTCACCAGATAGCGATACGAGGGGTTGGAACAATCAGGTTCCAACTAGACCTTGGAGAGTTCCTAGAAATACATGGGGTATTGTTTGTACCTGGGATGAGAGTCAGCAAACTCTCAGTATCATCCTTTGAGGATGAAGGCTATGGGATGATGGTGAGGTCTGGCCATGTTTTCCTGAATCAAGAGATGAGCCAGTTGGGACCACTATTCTATTAGGGGATCGCAGGGACATACTCTATGTCTTGACAGGGCATATAGTACGACCAAGAGCAGGAGGAGGAGGGTGGTTGTCAGAGTCAGAGAACGAGGATGGTGTTGCATCTGATAGATATGGTTCGAAAGAGTAGAGTGACTCTCCAGAGCACTGGCAGAAGACTCGGCCAGTCCAGTGATGGTTCATATGAGAAGGTGGATGAGGCTCGGGTCGAGTCTCGGGCTTCAGAGTTCCAGTACAGAGTTAAGCATCTATATCCAAGATTGATTCCAGAGCATAAGGGAGTTGTTGCAGGAGTCAGAGATGGAGATAGTGCTGTGGACCTTCCTCGTTAAGGGGGAGTGTTAGAAAGTTAACTCTGAAGGTCCTCTTTATAGTTTTGGTGTGGTGTGATAAAGAGGACATAGAATGTTTCCTTTGTGTATTTATGTATAAAGTATGTTATATACAAATAAAATGGTGATTTGTACTTTATAGTATGGGTCTCACTTAGAAATTATTTAATAACTAAAGTGAGTTAATTATTAAAAGTAGCAGCACAAAAATCGAGGCAGCCTGCATTAATCCGTACAACAGTCTGAGTAGTCCATGCAGGCACAAAAATCGAGGCAAGGTATAGCAGACTGACACACCGTACTGTTGCATTTAATGCAGGCACAATTCCTGAGGCAAAATTTATTGCAGAAAGTACAGTCCATACAGCAAGCACATGTGGCAGAAAGTATAGTCCGTACAAGCACATGTTGAGGCCGTACAGCAGGCTGTATAGCAATTAATTGCACGAAAATCGAGGTATTTTTTGCTGCTTGTTTATTTTGGGTATTTTGCCAATGAGGGTTGAAGCAATAATTTCAAGTGTAAATGGAAATATTTCTCAGCATTCTTCTTTAATGATAATTTTCTCTTTCTAGGGTTTTGCCCAGTCTTTGACCAAAATTTCTTCGTATTCATGTGTGAATGATTTGCTTCAATATCGAAAAGTTCTTGAGTTGGTGGTTTGTAATTGAAATTTAAGAAGCAATTTTTAAGCATAAACCCTAGTTTCTCGAGTGTTTGACATAATGTGTAAACGAAAAGTTCCATATTAATGTCAGTGAATTTCTTCAAGCCAAACCTGTTACAAAAGGTCATCATGCTACGTCAACTTATTACAATTTCCCTAAGGGGTATGAACATACAAAGATTTTGATAAGGGCCAAAAATGGTCTGCATGGACTTCTGAACACTAATTATAAACAAGTGACTTGCTCATACTTTAGCAGCTCACTGAAAAATCCAACTAAGTGCAACTCAGGTGGGTAACGCAATCTATGGAGGTTTCCTTTTAAGCTTTGAATTATTAACGAAAGGTTGATTTGAAGGAGTAAATCATTTATGTAATTTGTTTTGCTTCCATTGTTTAATTTCCACCTATGTGTGACTACTGCTATGTGAAAGAATTTAATTTCCACGTGGATAGGGGTACCCGTACCCAGGGATATTTGGTACATGTGCTTTTACCAAATACCCATACCCAGTACTTGGGTACAGGTAAGGTGCGTACCCTATCGTACCTCATACTGGCTCCACGTACTCGAGACATTGTCACAAAAAAAAGTATCTACACACGAAATGGTACTTCATACCCCGTGTTTGGGTACTTCAGGGCTATGGTCAACGCAAATCCACCAATGATAAAGGAGTAAAACTCTTGGTTTAATGAAATAATTTAATAAAAAAACGTGAGCCCTCGTAAACCAAAACGCTATCCTTCACAACACAAAAAAATGACCCCCCTTAACCATTTCATTGCTCAAAGACTCGACACTCTTCAGTAGTGGACGGCAGCACGGTGGACTATTGAGAAAAGTCGACCAGCAATCTAACTTCAAAGAGTCGTTGACATAGAATATTATTAATTATATAACTTCCATCCTTCCACGATATCTATTATGATTTATCAAATTGTATGTTTCAAATTTTTAATATGAATGTTCATTGTTCAATGAATTATGAGTCATGATTCATAATTTATGAAGAAATAAGAAATATCCACGTGATTGTGACATATTCTATTTTTATAATATATATATACAGCACCCCTGACGTACCCAAGTACCCTATTTCAAAAAGTGGCATCTCCATCCATGTACCCAAGTTTTCTAGCAACTTAGATTTCCACAATTAAATAACAAGTTTATATTTAGTTGAGAACATAAGGATAGCTAGGGTTTGTATTCCGAGAATGGAGAAACCCTAAAGTAGGTTATGTTACTGTTACCACCTAAATTGTACTTGGTGGAATTTTCAAGTGAGCCAGCAAAGTGGAACAAGTGTACTTGTTCATTCTTCAAAGTTCAGAAGTATGCCAGGCCTTTTTTGGGCAAATTTTTTTTTTAATTTTTTTATACCACATGTTCATACCCCCTTGGGGAAATTGTAATAAATGTGCTAGCATGGTGAAGTATGTAAAAGACTCAGTTTCCTAGACTTAGACATCAAGTCGGCTATCCCAAAGTGTTTTTTCCTTGGTAATTATTTGTTGTTGAACAAATAACTAATAATTTCTGAGTTTTTCACTCACACCTCAAAAGTTGGGGTAGTCGTCTTGGTGGTTAGCCCTTAGGAGGTTATTAGAGTGTAAATGTCAATGTTTATAAACATGCTAGACATTTAAATTGAACCATATGTGTTAAAATTCTAACGAGAGATGTCATTTTCCCCATGTTTTTGTGTTTGCCATTGGGGGGACACAAGTTGTGGTTCCTAACATGTTATATTATTAAAGTAACTTTTGTACTTTATAAACTTAAAGTGACTTTAAATTGTGGAACCCAAAAAGTGCATTTAATGTATTTAATATATTAAAATGAATATGTGCATTAAATAATAGCCCTCAGATAAAGCTAATCTCATCCTATGATTAAGTTGGTTGAGTTAGTTAGGGATAGTTTCGGTGAGATTAAGTATAAAATACATGTTAGGGAAAGAAGAAAAAACACACAGAGGAAGAGAGAGATAATTTGCAGATTGAGCATATTTGTCATATTAATCTAGGGCACGATTTTCCAAATATTGTTGTTAATAACCTGTCCGTACAGCATTAAATGCGGCAGTAAATGGTTTGTACAGTGCTGAACTGAAGACACAGAAATCCAGAGATTTCAGGTAGGCTCAGATTCCAAGGCAGTGAAGTATTGCTGCTCAGAAACCCATACATTCCATAGAGACATTGCTGGCACAGAACCCAAGGCAATCAGAACACAGAAATCAAGATCCGTACAGTCCTTTTGTTGGCACGTGTGGGCTGAAATTAACAGTAAAGTTGGACAACAGATTCAGTAAAGATAAGTCACTATTTTTTTTTGGGAATTTCATTGTTGATAATTTGACAAGGAGATAGAAATTTTCTGAGTGGCTGTAAATTTCTAGACAAGACTCAATAACAAATTTATTTCTCTGGATTTTTCCCTGTGGGAGTTTTGCCCTGGGCTTGGCCTTAAATATTTGTGTTCACATTTTACAGTGATAATGTATTTATCTCATTTTGTGTTTATTGTTCAAGTTATTGATTGGTTGTGATAAAACTCAGAATAGCATTAAATCATTTATGAGACAAGTGTTTGTTGAAATGTCAGAATGAAGCCTTAAAACATTTCCTCAAATTTCTTCATGGTATCAGAGCTTGGCTCTGTAAGTTTGTGAACCTTGTGATTTCTTGAAGAGTTAAGACAGTTGAGAACAATATTTCTCATTATCATTTGATATCCATGGCCACCAGTCTTAGATTTGAGGATAGATTGGATGGGGAGTCCAATTTTAGCCCGTGGAAAGAAAGAATTGTTTTACTACTTGAGGAATTAGAATTGTCGGATATAGTTGAGAACTCCATAACCGTTCCTGACAAGACTGCAGATGCTATTGGTTATGCAGCATATCAGAAAAAAGGATTTTAAGGCCAAAAGATTGATTCTTGATGCTATCAAGGATCACGTCATTCCTCATGTAGCCAGTAAATCTAATGCATTTGATATGTGGGCATCATTGACTAATTTATAAATGAGTACAAATGAGAATAGAAAGATGGTTCTGAGAGAGAAACTAAGGGATATTAGAATGACTAAAAAATTAAAAAGTTGCCTCATACCTTAGCAAAGTCAGGGATGAGTTGAGTGTTGTTGGGGAAGCAGTCACAGATGGGGAGTTAGTGAGGACTGCCCTAAATGGATTCTCTGAGAAGTAGAACACTTTTGTAAAGGGTGTTGTCTCCCGAGAGAACCAACCAAGTTGGGAGAGACTTTGGGATGACTTTGTTCAAGAAGAAACTTGAGAAGAGTCTCTCCAAAACAAGCAGCAGAAGAGTACAGAATGTGGGGAGAATGTGGCTCTTGCAGCAAAAGGACAGAAGAAGAAGGGTTCAAAAATTGACATCAGCAAAGTGAGGTGTTATTCATGCAACACTCATGGACACTATGCAGCCTAATGTCCCGACAACAAGAAGGTAAAACAGCAAGTGGCTGCAACTACAGAGATTGAAGAATTCTCAACTAAATTTGACTAGGATTTTTCACTTGTGTCCATGGTATCCAGCACTGACAGTAACAGCTACATGTATGATAATACATGGCTTATTGACAGTGGGTCAACAAGTCACATGACCGGGAAGTTGGATACGTTCCACTTCATTCATGAAATTGGCAGAGGACATTATGTCTATGGAACTCATGAGGTCAGAGGGATTGGGAAAATGATTTTTCAATTAGAGTTTAATGAAACACTTGAGCTGGATGGTGTCTTGTTTGTTCCAGGGTTGAGGGTCAACCTCATCTCAGTTTCAGCCCTAGAAGATGTTGGTTTAGCATTTGTTATGAGATATGGTCATGTAGTCATTTATGATTTGCATGTTCATCCAATCATATTGGTCTTTCTTGGTGAAACATGTGGCAGATTATATGTGTTGAGGGGACAGTCCTTAGTAGGAGGATATGGCTGGCTATCAGATTCTGAGACAGTTGAGCAAGAAGCCCAGAGGGCTGACGAGGCGCCAGAGGGTCAATCCACAGTGCAGGGTGGTGAGCAGGGAGCTCACTCAGGTACCAGCAGAAAGTTCAATTGGTACGAAGAAGTAGAGTTGGAACAAGCTCATGAATGGGGAGTGGAGTCTCCAAAAAGCTCAGAGTTCAGAACTGTATGGCACAGAGCTTCAGATCAAAGTTGTGGTTCCTAACATGTTATATTATCAGAGAAACTTTTGTACTTTATAAACTTAAAGTGACTTTAAGTTGTGGGACCCAAAAAGTGCATTTAATGTATTTAATATATTAAAGTGAATATGTGCATTAAATAACAGCCCTCAGATAAAGCTAATCTCATCCTTTGATTAAGTTGGTTGAGTTAGTTAGGGTTAGCTTGGGTGAGATAAAGTATAAAATACATGTTAGGGAAAGAAGAAGAAACACACGGAGAAAGAGAGATAATTTGCAGATTGAGCATATTTGTCATATTAATCTAGGGCAGAATTTTCCAAATATTGTTGTTGTTAATAACCTGTCTGTACAGCATTAACTGTTGCAGTAAATGGTCCATACAATGCTGAACTGAAGACACAGAAATCCAGAGATTTCAGGCAGGCTCAGATTCCAAGGCAAAGAAGTATTGCTACTCAAAAATCCGTACATTCCGTACAGGCATTGCTGGCACAGAACCCAAGGAAATCAGAGCACAGAAATCAAGATCCGTACAATATTTCTGTTGACACGTGTGGGCTGAAATTGACAGTAACGTTGGACAGCAGATTCGGTAAAGATAAGTTACTGTTTTTATTGTTGACAAGGAGATGGAAATTTTTTGAGTGACAGTAAATTTCTAAACAAGACTCAATAACAAATTTATTTCTCTGGGTTTTCCCCTGTGGGGGTTTTTCCCTGTGCTTGGCCTTAAATATTTGTGTTCACATTTTACAGTGATAATGTATTTATCTCATCGTTTGTTTATTGTTCAAGTTATTGTTTGGCTGTGATAAAACTCATAATAGAATTAAATCATTTATGAGACTAGTGTTTGTTGAAATGTCAGAATGAAGCCTTAAAACATTTCCTCAAATTTCTTCAATATGGACATGTGCTAGGTCCCCCTAGTTTTTTTTTAATTTCTGAGAAAATTAATTTTTCCTGCAAAATCAGGTCATTTTTAATGGTTTAAAATGGGAAAATTAAAAATGTAATTAAAGTATGATCTGGAAGCGAAATTTGGCGTCGAAATGTTTGTTTTCACACTCAGAGTGTCATCTTTATTCTAGGACCTACTTTTCCTATGCTTTGGGAGATTAAATTATCACTTCGGGCTTTATTTCTGTAAATATGCTACAAATTGTCATTTTAATGCTAAAAGGACACAAAATGATGCAAAATGACAAAAATCCAAAGTCATGTGGGGACATGTTTTGAAAGTCAACAAAGGTGGCTAGTTTGTCCCATGTGATGGGCGACTTGGACTAAGTGATAAAGCATGTGATTGAAGCCTTTGCTAAAGAGTAGCGAATCATCTCAAGTATGAGGGATGCACCCACCATCACTCGAATGGATTTTTTGTCACGTGTGAGGAGTTGATTTGACGTGTTGGAATTGGCGTTTAATGAAGGGCGAGTCATCCCTAAAATGAAGGCGTCACACTTTGGCTTAATGTGTGAGGTGGCAAGATCACACAAAGTGGAGAATGTGCCCCCTCCTTGAAAGCTCACGTGTGGGTATGGTGGCATGTGTTAAGTGGAATGGTGAGGCATCCAAGAGAGGGCACATCTCATTATGGAGATGTGGCGCCCTCTCCTTCCATCAACTCCCATTCAAACTCCAAGTCAACTCCACCAAGATCCACATTTCTCTCATGAGACTCGACTTCACTCCAAGTGATGGGTGCGCCCCCCTGGGTGCTTGTGGGCTATAAAGTAAAGTGTTGCCTCTTTCTCAAACTAGTTAGAGTTGGAAGAAGAGTTGGTTTGCTATTGTAATACTGTGATATTTCTTATTTTGCTTGAGAATAAAGAAGATTTGGAGGCTAAGCTGTGTAGTGTTATTATGTGTGGAGTACCATTGTCATGTTGCTAATGAGGTGATCTTAGGTTTTCTCAATTCTTGCTTCATCTTTATACTAGCCTTGAAGGATTCCTCCGAATCAATAGGAGTAGAGATATGTAAGTAGGACAACCTACTTATTTCTATTTTCATGTTATTTTGATCTCTTTGCATGTGTATATCCAAATCTCATAGGTGTTAAAAAGTGGCAACAAGGAAGGTCTTCTATCGTTTGCATGTGTCCTTGCTTGATAGAAGACATAAAACAAGAAGTCAGATTGACCATTGTAATGTTCCATTTCGGGTAAATAAGGGATGACCGAGGACATTTAGTACCGGGAGCATATTAGAGGGCCATCAGAGTTCATATTTTAAAGCATGCGGAGCATGCAGGCCTTGTTTAGTCAGAATTAAAGTCAACATCAAATTAGAATTGCATGCATGCAAAAGTGAAGCATAAACCCTAAAAGTGACATGCAGACCCTAAAAGCATATGAAAATCTATTTAAGAAGGGTTATGGGACTAAAGGAAGTATCTATTGTTATTTTTTATTGATTTTGGAGTTTCGAGCAGTAGCACAACGTGCAGCCGCGGTAGTTGGGGTTGGAGACAGTGTCTTCAGCTAGCGAGGGTTCGACAATAAGATATCTACCCTAGTCTCTTATTGGGATAGATCATCCAAGTTTATCCATTGCATCCATCATATACTACAGTATTCGGAGATCCAACACCTTCCGAAGGGTTATTAGTAGATCCACGTTTTGCAACCGAAAGTAGCAGAGAAAATACAGAAGGATTCGCTGGGACCACAAAACCCAATCTTTCCTCCGCATGTCAGCTTCCTCTTTCTCAGCAGGCCTATCCTACGGTATGCAGTGATTATCAGCCATCAGTTTGCTTATCTAGAGCATCTATCAGCCAAACAGATCAGTTGGGGGCGTTAGCAGCAGAACTGCTAATCAATTCGCTAGGGCATTTAGAGGCAACCAAACCTCTACATGTCCCAGGCCATCTCTCCGGCATCAGTAAACAGACAAGTTCAGAAAGTTTCAGTGCAAACGGACCTCTCCTCCTACAAAAAAGTCACCTTCAGTCGGGAGGGTTTTTACGGTAGTACGAGGCGGTAACACCGGAGGAAAAGAGCATTATTAGACCACCCATCCGGATCCTTATGCATGCAGCTATCTCAGGAGTCATTATCAGCCAGAATATCAGTGGTAAGTGTTAATTTCTCTCTACAAAACCCTAACCCTAATTCAGCTATATTTTAGGGCATTTTTGCATGAAGTTTGCATGCACAGTTATTTTGCAAATTTGTATGAGATTGAGTGTGCGAGGCGGCACTATCATAGAACATTAGAGAATATCATTATTTGGGATATTACAACCATTGCCTTTATCCAAAGTTTATACTTAGGAAAAGTGCATTATGTGATCTATTATCAATTTGACTTGATGGACTCACTTTTATAAAGTTCAAGTGAAAAATAATTTAAGTGATGGCTAATCTAATCTTGGCCATTGATCTCATCGGAGGATCTCATCCATTGACCCATAGTGAGAGTTAGGGTTATCGCTTGGCCATTGACTTAAAAAGAGATTGATTTGGTGGAGAGGACATAATAAAGAGGGTTTAAATAGTAAAATGTTGATTGTTTCTAATGATGAATCCTGAAGGAATTTTCATGGCGGCTTGAACGAACACACTAACTTAATAGGAAACATAGAAGGAATGTCTCTAATTGATGGAAAGCACTAGTCCCAACTTTTTCAGTTATTGGTAAATTCCTTGCATGGAAGGTTGCCAATGGAAAACTTATAGGTATAGGAGTTGATGCTATACTAGGTTGTAGTTTGAACATTTGTCTTCAAGCAAAGTTGATTCAACAGTTACAGAACATGGGTTACTTTAAATCAGCAAGCAAACAAGGAAATTATAGACATTTGGCACAAATGATGGAAGATTTCTGACACATTGGGTTGGTGGCGGCTTCTACTAGTAGAAGGGATAACTACATGGAGAATTTAAGGAGAGGCCATATCAAAATAAGGAATACAAGGGATGAAATTGGCTGATCCAAAACCAAAATAGGAGGCAGTTACAAACCTTTGTTCGGTTATTTAGCACTGAAAACTTGTTGATTTTTGTACCTAGGAAAGTGTTCCCCTAGTGACTTTTTCCTAGGTCATTAAAAGGGGAAAATTAAAGTGACCCTTGCAATTAATAACTTGAGATAAGTTTTAATTTTCACTTTAGAGAATAAAGTCACTTTTTGATAAATTTAAGTGAGGTGAGTGAAATTAATTTTGGAGAGAATTAAAAGTGCATTTATTCTCCTCCATCAATCTAATTCATGTTGGCCCCTTGGATTAGATGACTATTCAGCTTCCTCATTTAGACACCAAAAAGGCAAGGGAAGGCATTAGAGTCTCATTCTGTTTTTCATGAGTTGGAGAGCACAAAAGGAGAAAAATTGCAGGCAGAGAGAGAAGAGCAGAGGGCACGTTTCCCAAGACCATACAGCAATAGAAATTACATTTTCATACAGCATGTTTCCCGAGGAAAATTATGGACATGTTTTTTGAGGCAGTTTTTCTAGGCATGATTTTCAAGAAAAAAAATTCTTGGGCACTAAATCCCGTACAGTCAGTACAGTGGGCATGGAAATCAAGGCAGCCTGTACGATACAACAGGGAGCACAAAAATCGAGGCAGTTCATACAGTCAATTTGTCATGGTTTTCAAGGCAGCTAATTGGCAAAAATTTTGACTGTAAATTTCTGAATTCAATCAATTTGTTGAGCACTGTGGTTGAGATAAGTTTATCTTTGCTTTTGTTGTACTTTGATTTTATTGCAAAAAATCAAATTCTCTCTCTAGAACAGGTTTTCCCCGGAGGTTGGGGTTTTGCCTAGGTCATTTGACCAAAATTTTCTGCATCTTAATTTTTTATGTGTGACAGTATTTTTTAATTGTTGCTCATTAAAAGTAGTAAAATCCTTCATGTGTTTCGGTCATAAATTGTTTATGAGAAATGACTTAATTTGCAGGTGAAAGTAAATTGGGTTGGGCATTAAACAATGATGAATATGGTGGTTGAAACTGGGTTGGGGGAATGCTGGAAAATTTACATGGTATCAGAGCTTGGTTAGAGAAAGAGCAAAATTTTACACAATGAAAAAATTCAAACTGTCAATGATTTCTTTTGTTAGCGTGCAGCACCTTGTTGAGACTTGAACTTTGCAGTGAAAATGGCAACATGACTTAGGTTGAAAGATAGGCTTGATGGGGCTGGGAATTTTGTCCCATGAAAAGCTAGACTAGTGCTTATATTGGAGGAAAACGAGTTATGGGATGAAGTGGTTAACAACACAACAGCAAATCCTATTGTTGTTCCCGCTTCCACCGATGCACAAGCACTTACTGTCTTCAACAAGCAGGACATTAAGGCTAGAAGGATCATTCTAGATGCAGTTAAAGATCATGTGATCCCACACATGTCTAGTAAAACTCATGCATATCGGATGTGGGATGCTTTGACCAACTTGTTTCAAAGCTCAAACGAAAATAGGAAAATGGTTTTGAGAGAGAAATTGAAGAGTATCAAGTTGGCCAAAGCTGAGGGAGTGATTCCCTACCTTACTAGGATCTCTCAAGTGAGAGATGAGCTTGCAGCAGTAGGGAGGTTGTTCCTGGTTCTAAGCTAGTGCATACAACTTTGAATGGGGTTGCAAAGCCTTGGGCTGTTTTTGTGAAGGCTATAGTAGCCAGGGAGAACTTGCCTTCTTGGGACAGGATTTGGACTGTGATTTTGTTCAAGAGGAGACCCGAAGAGGTCTTGTGCATGGCATCTCTTCTACTAGCAGGGAGGATGAGGAGAATGTGGCTTTGACTGCCAAGGGAAAGAAGAAGTTCAAGAAGGGTGGGGCTAAGCAGCAAGATGGACAGAAGGACTTGAGCACTGTGAAGTGCTTTGCTTGTCAGAAGCTTAGGCACTATGCAGGATAGTGCCCACAGAAGAAGAAGAAGAAGAAGAAGCAGCAGACAGCAGCTTCAGCAGAGGTTGAGTTTACAACTAGATTTGAGAGAGAGTTGTATCTCTGTGTTGGGCATGTTGATAGAGAGAGCGCATCCATCATCACCAGTGCAGACATTGATATTGAGAGGGAGTATTCTTTGTTGATTGGTCATTTTTTCAGTGCATCCACCACCCGCACGTGGTATATTGACAGTGGAGCTTAGAGCCACATGACAAGTGCTTGAGAGATGTTCTCTAAGCTTTCACAAGCAGGGATAGATGTGGAGATTGTGTTGGGGGATGACACAGTTGTCAGAGTTGTTGGCATGAGACCATTATATTTCAGAGAGAGTCCATGAGTCCCATGACTTCGAGGGACGTATTGTTTGTACTTCGGCTGAAGAAGAACTTAATATCAGTTTCCATGATCGAGAATAGGGGTCTTGGGTTGTCTTTCCTAGATGGACATGTCCGCGTATTCCCCAAAACTGTAGGACCATCTACATCTTATGCCATTGGAGTCAAATGTGGGAAGTTGTAGAAGCTCTTGTTTCAACCCCAGCATGCTTTGACACATAGCAAGGACAGTGAGCTTTGTGAGATATGGCATAGGAGGATGGCTCATCTGCATCATCCATCTTTGAGGATGTTGAGGTACATGGTTATAGGTTTGCCTGAGTTCAACACTAAGCACAGTGATGTATGCAGGGGGTGCGCTTTGGGAAAGAACACCAAGACTGTTTTTACGAGCAGTGATAGTAGGTCAGCAGAAGTACTTGATTTGATACATTCCGGCTTGTGCTATGTCATATGTTTCTCTGAGAGGTTTTGAGTATTATGTGGCATTCATCGATGACCATTCCAAGAAGACCCGAATCTACTTCCTGAGGAGCAAGAAATCTGAGAAGGTCTTGCAAAGGTTCCAAGACTTTAAAGCTCTTGTGGAGAACCAGACTGGGAGGAGGATTCGAGCACTCAGATCAGATAACGGGGGTGAGTATACCTCCAAGGAGTTCGATGAGTATTGCAGACAAGAGGGCATTCGGAGACAGTTGACAGTACCATACACTCCTGAGCAGAATGGAGTGGCAGAAAGGAAGAACCGATCTATTGTTGGAGCAACGAGAGCCATGTTATATGATCAATCACTTCTTTCTTTCTTTGGGAACTGGCATGTAGTACAACTATTTACCTTAAGAACAGGAGCCCCCATCGTGCCTTGGGGAACAAGACTCCTGAAGAGATGTTCAAAGGCGAGAAGCTTGAGGTGAGTCATTTTCGTATATTTGGTTGCCTAACGTTTGTACATGTCCCTTCTGGGAAGTGGACAAAGGTTGAGCCCACAACAGAGAGAGGCATCTTTGTGGGGTATGATGAGACTTCTAAAGCCTTCCGCATTTATCTTCCTACTCTAAGGAAGATTGTTGTGAGGCGAGATGTGAGATTTGAGGAGGAGCGGGCCTTCAAGAAGTCCAGAGAGTCAGTGCAGAGAGAGCAGCATGTTCCCACACCTCAAGTAGCTTCACAGGTACCTTCAGTACAGGTGACAGGTTTCCGAGGTTACTGGACTACAGAATACAGGCACGAGATCTTCAGGTTCACCATACAGAGCTACCGAATCACATATTTCACCACTTGTTGGTTCACCAGCTCCCGGTACACAGGTTTTCTGGGCCTTCTACTTCTAGGAGTTCCTCAGATGATGAACGACCAGTTTGGGAGCAACCTTAAGGGAAGAAGAAGCCTAAATGGCTTCGAGAGACCCTAAAGAAAGCTAAGGATTTTGGAACGCCCAAGGAGCCAGTGAGGACTATAGTGATGCCAGATAGGTTGGGTATGGCCTTGGTTGCTAGTCTTCGTGATTCGAAGCCATCTACTTTTGAGAAGGCCTCTCATCCTCATGTTTGGAGAGATGCCATGATGGAAGAGTACCATTCCATCATGAAGAATGATGTTTGGGAGATTGTTCCGAAACCTGAGGGGAAGTCAGTGGTGACTTCTTGTTGGCTTTACAAGGTAAAGCATGCTGCAGATGGCAGTGTGGAGATATACAAGGCTCGGTTTGTGGCGTGGGGGTTCTCACAGGTAAAGGGAGTTGATTATGATGAGACCGTTGCACCGGTTGCTCGTTATACTTCTATCAGATCATTGATTTCCATTGTTGCAGAAATGGGTTGGAAGATCCATCAAATGGATGTGAAGACTGCATTTCTCAATGGAATCATACAAGAGGAGGTTTATGTGGAGCAACCACAGGGCTTTGAGATTCATGGGAGAGAGTCTCATGTGTGCAGGTTGAAGAAAGCCTTGTATGGGTTGAAGCAAGCTCCTTGAGCTTGGTATTCCAGGATAGACTCTTACCTACTGTCGATGGGTTTTCAGAAGAGTGAGGTTGATCTGAATCTCTATTTCATCATGGTTGGAGATGATCTGCTCATTCTTTTGTTGTATCTGGATGATTTGTTTATCACAGGTGAGGAGAAACCTATTGCAGATTGCAAGAGGGATCTTGCTTTAGAGTATGAGATGACTGGCATTGGGTTGATGCATTATTTTTGGGATTAGAGGTTTGGGAGGAGCCTGGTCATATTTTCTTGGGGCAGGGAAAGTATGCAGTAGATATTCGAAGGAGATTTCGGATGGAGGATTGCAGGTCGATGTCTACACCTATGGTCACCAACTGAAAGAAGCTTCATGCTTATTAAGGAGAGTTGGTGGATCCTACCTTATATCGTCAGCTCATAGGTTAGTTGATGTATTTGGTCAACTCTAGGCCAAATCTGTGTTTTCCAGTGAACACTCTTAGTCAGTTCATGGTGGATCCTAGGAGGGTGCACTGGGTTGCCGCAAAACATGTGTTTTTGAGATACCTTGTGGGTACAGTGGATTATGGTTTGGATTACAGGAGATCGAATGGGGTTAGATTGATTGGCTTCACGGATTCAGATTGGGAAGGTAGTGTGGCATATCGAAAGAGTGTGAGTTTTTGAAAATCCCAACCCAGTTTCAAGCTTGTTAGCTTCTCTGCATAGTTTAATGCGCAAACCCTTGTATGCACAAATTTTAAATAAAATTTGAGTAAACTAAAACACATGGAATTCTTTTTCGAAATTTAACATTTCAGAAATTTTATTTTCCAAATAAAAATTTCAAACTCAGAAATTTAAATCAGCAAAACACACATTAAAATAACACTAATATTTTTTACCAATGGTCCAAGATAAAACCCCTAAGGGAAAACCTGTTTCTAAGAGAGAGATTTATTATTTCTTCACGTAAAATTCAGAAAATCAACCAACAATACTTATCAATTTCTTTCTCGAAATCTGAACCTTTAACTGTTGTTTTTCTCATCGAAATTTGTGCCAGAATTTTGCCTGTATCGACAAAATTAAGTATGTACCTTGCCTCGAAAAACATGCTCGCCTGAAACTGTTGTACGATGCCTCAAAAACTGTGCCCGTCCATACCATTGTACAGATTCTAGAATTATGTGTTGTACACCTCGATTTCTATGTCACCCATACTACTGTACAGATTCTCGAAATCTGTGCAATGACTTTGTTCTATTAAAATTGTCTAGGTTTTTGTGCTATTGTACGGAAAATGTCTCGTCGATTTTTGTGCCCTAAATATTCCTCGATTTTGTGCCCAAATTCTTTCTCTCTCTTATTGGTTATGAATTCTCTCCAAAACCCTCTCTACTCTTCTTCTTCCTCTCTCCAAAATTTCTCTTTGAAAAGTGAATAATGAGATGAGTTTTCATTTCCCTAGTCCCTTTTTGTTCATGGCAACTTCCTCTTCAATCTAATGGTCAAGATTAGATTAGATGAAGGGTTCTCATTAAATGCTTTATTAAATAATTAATAAATGACATTTAGTGCACCTCATGTCATTTAATAAAGTGAGAGCAACCCCTTTTAATTAATCACTTACTCAACTTTAATTAAATATGAACTTGGGATAAACCATGACATTTACTTTTTAATGAAGTCACTTTAAAAAACATAAAGTACATCTCACTTCATTAATTACAAATGACCAGGGTCGCCATTTAAAGTGTCCTTGTCCACCCCAAGGCAATGCTAGGTGGACAAATACTTCCTAGGTAACTTTTCAACACTCCCTCTTACCGAGGAAAGTGTTTTTCACCACTCCCAACTTATCTCTGAAATAGACATGCTTCCCTCTACCCAATGCCTTCATGAGAATGTCAGCTACCTGTTCATCTATAGAAACATACTCTAACTGTACAGCCCCTCTCTTAACATAATCTTTGATAAAGTGATATCTGATCTCTATATGCTTTGACCTGTCATTAAATACCAGATTCTTAGAGAGCTTGATGCAACTCTGATTATCACAATGTATAATCATAGGTCTCAGCTCCTGACCAAACTCGTCTACTATCAGCTTGTGAAGCCACAAAGCCTCACAACTAGCCTGACTAGCTGCCATGTACTCAGCCTCAATAGAAATCAATGCTACATACTTTTGCTTCCGTCTGAACCACGACACAACTGTCGAGCCCAAGCTGAAGCAACAACCAGAAGTGATCTTCCGATCTGAAACACTACCTGCCCAATCTGAATCTGTAAAGCCAACAAATCCCACTCCATTGGATCTCCTGTAGTCCAAGCCATACTCAATTGTACCAGCAAGAGATCTCAAGCTGTGTTTTGCGACAGTCCAAGGCACTCTCCTTGGCTCCACCATGAATTGACTGAGAGTGTTTACCGCAAAACTCAGATCTGGTCTGGTGTTAACCAGATACATCAACGAATCAATAAGCTAACGATATAAAGTAGGATCAGCCAACTCTTCCTCAGAAGCATGAAGCTTTGTCCAGTTGGTGATCATGGGTGTAGACATAGGCCTGCAATTGTCCATCTGAAATCTCTTCAGAACATCAGTAGCATATTTTCCTTGCCCCACGAAAACATGCCCATCCTCCTGCCAAATCTCCATCCCCAAATAATAGTGCATCAGCCCAAGGTCAATCATCTCGAACTCTGAAGCAAGATCCTCGTTGCAAGCATCAATCAGGTGCTCTCCTCCAATAATGAACAAGTCATCAACATATAGCAAAAGAATGAGCGAAACACCACCAACCACAATGTAGTATAGGTTGGTGTTGATGAAATTGTCATTGATGCCAACATAGACTTGCAGTGGCCCCATAGGATGTCATTGATGCTACCAAGTCCCACATGCAGTGCCTAGACCCCTCACAGAGTGGGTTTGTACCTTGTAGTGCCTTGGACCCCTTACAGAGTGGGTTTGTGCCTTGAAGCACCTTGTACCCAGTTGACAAGGTCCCTATACCCACAAGACTGGATCTTGATGCCACGACCTTGCTGAAGATGTTGAAGACCCTGTTGATGGCGTTGAAGACCCTGGAGATGGTCTTGAAGACCTTACAGAAGTTGGAGAAGCCCTATATGGGTTGAAGAAGCATTAATGACCCATTCTGTGGTCATTCATGCTCTGATGGTGTCATGGTACCCTAAGAGAAGGTCTGGCAACCCCACAGGTGATGTCATGATGGATCTTGACCCATAGAGAGGTCCCCTTGCATGGCTAAGGTGGTTGAAGCAGCCCATAATGCCTCTTGCTTGATGAAGAAGCCTTTGGACCCACATTTGTTGGATTAAAGGTCGTTGATGACTTAATGAAGACTTGGAACTCTTGACCTTGATGTCCTTACAAAGATCATGAAACCCATTGCTTGCTCTTGATGTGGTAATGAGGTCTTGAAATTCTTGAAGATGGTCCTAAGTGCACTTGACAGTGATTCGTGTGTTGATGGGGTCATGAAACCCTTGGATATGGTCATATGTTGATTGGGGTCCCACACACATAATGTTGATGGCCATACATGTCATGGTTGAAGCCCTTGTGATGTGGATCACACCCTTGCTTGTGGTGAACTTGATGGCATGTGGTCAACCTTACAACAAACCCTAAGACCATTGAAATGGTAAGGATGTGTGGAAAAAGGGTAATAAACAAAGACATGATAAACCTAATCAAGCCCTAAAGTTATGGATGTGGTTGACATTTTGTTGACCCTAGATATTTAAGTGACATTTAAAAATTGAAAGTCAAAATAAAAAATTTTAATTTAAATTAAATACTTACCATCCTCAGCTTGTTAAAGTCGGCTCCAATTAAACTCAAAAAATAAATAAATAAATAAATCTTTTTTATACATGTCGGCTCCAAAAATATTTTGGAAAACCAATATAAATACCCCATCCGAAATTCATTTTGCAAAGAGAAATATGAGAAATTCGGGTGAGCTCTGAGGTTGTTTTTTTTCGTGGACTGAGGCAGCCATACTAAGGAAATTCGCAGGTGCAAACTGAGGCAATTTCGGAGGTGCAGACTGAGACAATTTCGGAGGTGCAGACTGAGGAAAATTCGCAGGAGCAGATGACTGAGGAAATTTGGTTCTTCCACAGATTTTTTAGTTGAGGTATGTTTCTTTTTACCAGCATTTGCAGCAGCATATCCAAGGTGTTGGTGGCTTTGCCGCACCATATAGTCCGAGTTTTGAAACACATCCATAGTCCAAATTCTGGAGAATTACGTGGTTTAGCAGCTCTGAATTTCGTGGACTGAGGGAGAATTTCGGATGGCAGCAGAGAAGTTTTTGAAGTCTAATTTTTAAAGTGTTTAGAGTTCTTCCTAAACACAACAAATGGTCCTGGTTCGTGACTGTTGAAAGCTTTTTCCACAGTGTACAAACAGTCCCGAATTGATGAAGCACATAACAGTCCCGAATTGAAGTTGTCTGAGGTTTGTTAAGGTCTTCTACACTGACATACTTAGACATTGAATAAACAAGTCTCAGCCATTGATAGAAGTATGAGAAAATGACATGAATGTGACCATCGCAAGAAATATACTCCCTCATGCTAAGGTAGAGAACGAATACAGAGAAGAAATTGATTTCTGGGATGAAACACAAATGTTTCTTCATGGTTGGATAGAGATCGTTGGGCATTCAAGTTCGTGACAGTCAATTGTAGAGATCGTTGGGGTTTTTGAATTACAGAGCTTGCAATTACATATTTTAATTAGTCTCTCAAATCGCTGATGCTCCTTCATTATTGTATTGCTGGTGACTGAAATCTGAGCCTATGACAGCCATTTGAAATATATTATGCTCGTTATGAGTTAGATGAGAAGGATGGAACTTCTAGCAGATATTTGGCAAAGAAAGTGTACATCATGTCTATAGAAAGCATTTGGAAGCTATGTATGAAGAACGTGGATTGTGTAAGAAGTAAAATCATGTATAAATAGAATTCTTCAAGTAGACATAGGATCAATGGATTGGATTACTGAAATGCTCTTTGTGTAAGATACTGGAATGAAAGTGATGATATCTTAACAAAAATAAGGACTGAGTGAAACATGTTTGAAAGACATATGACACAGAGATTGAGGACAAACATCTTTTGTTGAGCAGACTTGGAGTTAGTAGACTTTGAAGACCGTGATCCAAAGATGACAAATATGATCAGACTGTTTTGATATGACAGACATGAGCAAACCTTGTTGACATGGCAATAATAGGCAGACACTTGAAGAAATGAACAGAATATGTGGTGGCTTGCCAAAGACTTGATGACAGCTGTGACATGATCTTGATGAACAGACTTAAAAAATGACCTGACAGAATTGATGAGGTTGACATAAGCACATATATTTATGAGCAGAGGACAGATCATGATGATTGAGAAGTGACATGATTATGCAGTGGACAAGCAGATTGTGACAGGCAGTTGTCTTGATGGATATGAACAGACTTTTGACATGCCTAAACAATTGAAGACATGAACAACAGAATTGACATGATTGACTGTCCAACAGTTTGAAGACAAAGACATCTACAGAAGAATAATTGGACTGAGATGAATGACGACAGCTTAAGAAGACCTTCATAAGTTGACTGAAGATAAGAAGAGAGGGATAAGGCTGCTACAGCCTTGGTGAAGAATGCAATACCTTATTATGATGCAAGCCATGATGATCAGGTATGAACAATGACATAGACAGGTATGCATAAGCCATGATGATCAGTATATACAGTAAGGTGTGAAGACCTATACTACATTCAAGATGATGCTTTGATAATCATAATTGATGTACACGATACCATGATGAAGTAACCTTGTTGACACATGTTTTTGCATCTCCATACACTTTGATGTTGCATAACTGATGATGATGATATGATTATGATGTGAATGTAAGATGACTGAGGTTTGAACAATAGGCTCTAAATGAGTGACTTGTCCTTGAAGACATAAACATGATGATGAAGATAATGTACTATGAGTATTATATAGATGATTAACACTACAGGCTACCATTTATTCCTGGTTGTCTATCAGTCATTTCTAGCCCTGTAAAAGGTCTATATTTGCTTGGGAATAAAGTACACCAGTCTCAAATTGACCTTACAGCAGTTATAGCATCTCTATGTGACAGCTTGACAGTGGCTTGACAAGATAGTGGCAGCCATTCATATGACAGTGACAGCAGTCTGATATGATATGGCAGTGACTGGAGTACAGAGGTTGTTAAGCAGCAGTGAGCAAATGAAGAAGATGACTGATGAGCAGTGTTACAGCAATGTTGATGTGATTGATGAAATGATGTGACAATGAGCTTGAACTGTAAATGCAAGCTTGTCTTGCTTTTGAGGTTAGGATACCTCAAACCCTTCTTACCAGGGTCTAAGAAAACCAGGCAGGGTCCTGGATGAAGAGTAGGTGCCCTTTGTATTAGTAAGTGTTGATTTTACCTCACGGTTGTAGCCAGACCAAAACTAATACAAAAATATTACTAAATTATATGGTGTTGTGTTCTTTTGTGTTATGGTTCTTGATGATTCAAATGCTTATGATATGTGAATGATGAAGTGATAATGTTTGATTACGAGATTGGTAGAATAATGGAATGATGAATTGGTAGTTAATTGTGACAAGTTAAGAAAAGTTATAAAATTGGCTTCACACTGATTTACCCCCACTCTCAGTGTCTAACAGTTGGGATTTGCCTCACTCTTCTGAAACCCAATCAAAAGCAAGTAGGAATCGATCTTGGAAAACCAAGCCCAAGGGGCTTGCTTCAGACAATCAGAGACCATACAAGGCCTTTTTCAGCCTACACAAATGAGAATTTATCTCATACACCTCAAAGCCCTGTGGTTGCTCCAAATACGCCTCCTCCTGTAGAAGACCGCTGAGAAAAGTGGTCTTCACATCCATCTGATGGATCTTCCAACCCATCTCTGCCACAACGGAGATCACTGCTTTGATCGAAGAAAATCTGGCCACTGGCGCAAAGGTCTCATCATAGTCAACTCCCTCTATCTGTGAGAACCCACACGCAACAAAAGGAGCTTTGTACTTCTCAATGCTACCATCCGCGGCATGCTTGATTTTGTAGAGCCACTTGGAAGTAACAACTGACTTCCCCTCTGGTCTCGAAACCACTTCCCACACCCCATTCTTCATGATGGAATTGCACTCTTCCATCATGGCATCTCTCCAAACCTGGGGTACGGAAGCCTCCTCATAAGTGGGTGGTACGGTATCACGTAAGCTAGTCACCTGTGCCATATAGCTAGAAAACCTCTCAGGTGCCTTGCTCTCTCCAACCTCCCTCCTAGGTGGTCCAACAACCTCCTCTGCTTCTTTCACAAGCTCCTTAAGCCAGCTTGGATTTCTCTTCTTGGAAGAAGCATCCTGTCTCAGACCCTCCTCTACATCCTCATCAAACAAATGTCTCCATGAAGAAGTACCAATAATCTGAGATCATGTCCCTAGTGAACCTGAACCTGTACCAAGTGTATCTAAATCACCTAAAGGTGTAACCTGTGAACCTGTGATCCGTGAACCTATCCCTGTACCAGAAGTCCCTGAAGAATGAGCCCCTGAAACTGATGAAGCTGTAACCTGTGACCTAGTCACTCCTGAAACCGATGACCCTGTGGCCTGACTCGCTGGACACTGAACTGTCACCTGTGGAGTACTCTGATGCTCCTCTATCTCAGAATCTAGAGATCTCCTTAAGGCTTTCTCCTCCTCAAATCTCACCTCCCTCCTCACCACAACTTTCCTCTGTGTAGGAAGGTATATACGAAAATCCTTCGAAGTCTCGTCATATCCAACAAAGATACCCCTCCCTCCTGTAGCCTCCAACTTTGTCCTCTTCTCAGAAAGGACATGCGAGTATGTAAGGCAACCAAATATACGAAAGTGACCTATCTCAAGCACTTTCTCAGTGAACATATCCTTAAGAGTTTTGCACCCCAAGGCACAGTCCAGACTCCTGTTCAGAACATAAACAACAGTACTACAGGCTTCTGCCCATAGAAAGAAAGGAAGACTCTGATCATGCAGCATGGCTCTAGTTGCACCCACTATCAAACGGTTCTTCCTTTCAACAACTCCATTCTGTTGTGGAGTGTAAGGAACTGTCAACTGCCTCTTGATCCCCTCCTGTCTACAGAACTCATAGAATGCATGGGAAGTATACTCACCCCCATTATCTTACCGAAATACCTTGATCTTCTTTCCTGTCTAGTTCTCCACAAGAGCTTTCAACTCTTGGAACCGAAGCAAGACTTCCTCTGATCTCTTGCTTCTAAGGAAATAGATCCAAGTCTTCCTGGAAAAGTCATCGATGGATGTGACATAATACTTATAACCTGTCAAAGAGGTAGATGACATGGGACCACACAAATCTGAATGTATCAACTAAAGCACTCCCTCTAATCTGGTATCACTACTCGAAAAAGCTATCTTGGTGTACTCTCCCAAAGCACACCCCCTACAAACACCACTCGACTCTGTGTTGAACTCTGGCATACCTATAGTCATGTCTCTCAACATCCTCAAACTTGGATGATGAAGGAGGGCCATCCTCCTGTGCCATAACTCACACAACTCACTACTGCTCTGAGTGTGTGACAGTGCATAATGTGGCTAGAAGAGAAGCTTGTACAGTTTCCCGCATCTGACTCCAATCGCACCTGAATCAGATGGACCTACTGCTTTGGGAAAGATGTGAACTTTCCTATCAAGGACATATACTCCAAATCCTCTGTCCTCAATCATAGAAACTGAAAAAGGTTCTTCTTCAACCCAGGGACATACAAGACATCCCTCAGAAACATAGGTTGCATGGACTCCCTGTCAAAACGGACAATCCCACGCCCAACTGCTCTCACCACTGTATCATCTCCCAAGTCCCAACACAATCTCCAACTCCAAATCTGGCTCTGACTTCAACTCTAAGCCCAAACACCATGGATACAAACCCTCTCTCCTCGAAATTTGTGCCCAAATTCTTTCTCTCTCCTGCTAGTTATGAATTCTCTCCAAAACCCTCTCTGCTCTTCTTCTTCCTCTCTCCAAAATTTCTCTTTGAAAAGTGAATAATGAGATGAATTTGCCTTGCCCTAGTCCCTTTCTGTTCATGGCAACTTCCTCTTCAATCTAATGGTCAAGATTAGATTAGATGAAAGGTTCTCATTAAATGCTCTATTAAATAATTAATAAGTGTCATTTAGTGAACCTCATGTCATTTAATAAAGTGAGAGTAACCCCTTTTAATTAACCACTTAGTCAACTTTAATTAAATCTGAACTTAGGATAAACCATGACATTTACTTTTTAATGAAGTCACTTAAAAAAACATAAAGTACATCTCACTTCATTAATTACAAATGACTAGGGGTCACCATTTAAAGTGTCCTTGTCCACCCCAAGGCAATGCTAGGTGGACAAATACTTCCTAGGTAACTTTTCAACAAAGAACACTTCCAGATGTTGTTTCAGTTTGGGCTCGACAGCAGTGTCATGGTTAAGTCGAAAGCAAAAGTCTGTTGCTTTGAGTTCTGCAGAGGCTGAGTACATGGCAGCCAATCAAACTAGTTGCGAGGCACTATGGCTTCGCAAGTTATTGGTGGATTTATTTGATCAGGAGATGAGGCCTACAGTGATTTGTTGTGACAATCAGAGTTGCATCCAACTCACTGAGAATCCTGTATTTCACAATAGGTCAAAGCACATTGAGATCAGATACCATTTCATCTGTGATTTTGTTCAAAGAGGAGCTATGGAGTTGCAGTACATTTCCACTGATGAGCAAGTTGCAAATATCCTAACAAAGTCTCTTGGAAGAGGCAAGTTCATTCATTTCAGAGACAGCTTTAGAGAATAAAGTGACTTTTTGATAAATTTAAGTGAGGTGAGTGAAATTAATTTTGGAGAGAATTAAAAGTGCATTTAATCTCATCCATCCATCTAATTCATTTTGGGCCCTTGGATTATATGACTATTCAACTTCCTCGTTTAGACACCAAAAAGGCAAGGGAAGGCATTAGAGTCTCATTCTGTTTTTCATGAGAGTTGGAGAGCACAGAAGGAGAAAAATTGCAGGCACAGAGAGAAGAGCAGAGGGCACGTTTCCCAAGATCATACAGCAGCAGAAATTACTGTTAAATTTCGGCAAATTTATAACCACTGTTTTTAACCCCACCCGATCTCAATCCTTTTGGCTTCTCTGCATTCAGTTTAATGCCCAACCCAGAATGCACAAATTTAAACTTGAAATTTCACTGACATGAAACACTTGGAATTAAAAATAACTTTTCCCAATTTCTCAACCAATTCAGAATTAAATGCATTTAAACTCAGAAAATTAAATGTCATGCACATAAAAAATCAACACACAGAAATGACCAACAGTCCAGGAAAAACCCCAACCTCCAGGGAAAACCTGTGCAAGAGAATTCTTCTTATTTAGCTTCAGAAATTAAATACAAACAGCGGTACTTATCTTTACTTTCCCTCTCGGAAAGCGTTCCCACAAATCTGCCTGGAAATGTGTGCTCACAGCTGCTGTACGGCCTGCATTAATTGCACAGTACGGACAGCATTAAATGACCAGCAACCTGCCTCGAATTCTGTGTCTGTACGGTCTACAATAAATGTTGATCAAACACCTAAAATTCCGTGCCCTCCTGCTGCTGTAGGGCTGTCATAAATGCTAGTACGGCCTACCATAATTGCTGCTGTACGGCCTCCTTTAATGGTTGCAACAAATGTTGAGTGCTCCCTTGGAAATCGTGCCCTTAGTCAATTTCTCTTTCAAAAATTAAACAAGGGTTTGATGCTCTTCCCTTGGAAAACTCGCCCTCCTCTTGCTCTCTCTTCTCCTCTCCTCAAAATCCCAATGAGTGAAGTGAATAATGAATTCCATTTGCCTTGCCCTTTGCCTTTTTGTTCATGGTAACCAACTTTCCAAATCAATGGCTAAGATGGATTTAGATCAATGGCTCTCATTTAATGCTCCATTATGATTTAATAAATGACATTAATGTGCTCTTAAGTCATCCATTAAATTAACTTTATGAGAGACCCTCATTAATTAAAAAACCCATTCACTTTTCCATTAAAGTGAAACTTAGGATATAACCACAATTTTACTTTATTATAAAGTCACTTTTGAATTATAAAGTACTTCTCACTTTAAGAACTTTAATCATAAAGTCACTTTACAAACATAAAGTACATCTCACTTTATGACATTTAATGATTAAATAAAGTCACTTTGAAAACATAAAGTGCATCACACTTTATTAATCATTAATGACAAGGGGTCCATTATTTAAGTGACCTTGTCCACCCCAAGGCAAGACCAGGTGAACAATCACTTTGCTAGGTAACATTTCAACAATTACATTTCCGTACAGCACGTTTCACAAGGAAAATACTGGGCATGTTTTTTGGGCCAGTTTTTTTGGGCACGCTTTTTGGAGAAAAAAATTGGGCACAGAAATAAAGGTAGTCTGTACATTACAGCAATGAGCACAAAAATCAAGGCAGCTCATACAGTCGGTTTGGCACAGTTTTCGAGGCAACTAATTGGCAGAAATTGACTGTAAAATTTATGAATTCAGTCAATTTGTTGAGCACCATGGTTGAGATAAGTTTATCTCTGTTTTTGCTGTACTTTGATTTTATTGCAGAAAGTCAAATTCTCTCTCTTTAGAACACAGTTTCCCTAGAGGTTGGGGTTTTGCTTGGGTCATTTGACCAAAAATTTCTGAGTCTGATTTTTTTATGTGTGACTGTGTTTCTTAATTGCTGCTCATTAAAAGTAGTAAAATTATTCATGTGTTTTAGTCATAAATTCTTTATGAGAAATGACTTAATTTGCAGCTGAAAGTAAATTGGGTTGGAAATTAAACAACAATGAAAATGGTGGTTGAAACCGGGTTGGGGTAATGCTGGAAAATTTACAAAACTGAGATGCATAGGGAGCCCAAGTGGTGGTGGTCTAAGATCCAAAAGGTCAGCACCCAAAAAAACAATTATCGATATGTGGTTGGCTTGGAATAATAAAGTAATGACTTTGGATACTTCAAAAAAGACAAACTTGGGGACCTAGCTTCTGTGTGCTTTGCAGATGCAATGAGGATACTATCTCACACCTGTTTGTTCTAACTTCTCTGCCCTTTCAATTTACATGTTTGGAGGCATATTTCTCAAAAACTTGGCTTACTTGACATTTGGAACAGAAATAGTTTTGATGAATGTCTTTTAGTCTGGTTTCAAACTATGTCACAGGGTTCGATGAACCTAAACCATCAGGTTCAAAATTCGCCGAACTTCAAAAAAATAATTTATGGTCGTTTGGGTTCGGCGAACCTCAAAAGCAAACATTTTTCGGGGTTTTTATCGTCCTCTTGTTCTCTTTGGCGATCTGTCTCCAACTCTCCATCCCCACCCTCCGAGTTCCGCGATTTATCAGTGGTCTCCAAACTCTACCCTCGACAGGTTATCCCATGAGCCACGACTATTCTGACTGTGCAAATAGTTTTTAATTATAGAATATAAAAATATATTAGATAGGTTAATTTTATTAAATACATAAAATTTGATAATGATGAAACTAATGTCGAACCTCATCTGAATCTCATCGAAAAGTTCGAACCCGAATCGAACTTAAAGGTCACCGAACCTGAACACAAACCCGAACCTTGTGACATAGGTTTCAAAGACAGGACCTTAAACATTTAAGGGCTCTTCCTTTCCTAGTTATGTGGGGAATATGGATTACTAGAAATTCTATACTCTTTGAAGACAAATAGGTACCCATTTTCAGGTTTCAACACAAGTCGTAGGCATACTCCAAAGTCCAACTTCTCAAAAGAGACACTCCTCCTAGGAATCCTTGTCATATATTTAGTGATAAGACAATTCCTTGGGAAATTTTTGATTGAGCATGTCAGAGGGATGAGAACCTTTGTGGACTGGAAGGCCTATTATACATCAGACAGCCACTTTCTAAGGTTCAAGGCTGGTCAAGGGCCTGGCGCTAATAATTTTTCAGAGCTTATGGCACTCCGCTCACTTATAATAATAGCTTTGGGCAAAGACATCCATCGACTAAGTCTTTGGAGACTCATCATTGTTAATAAAGCGGATATAACATTCCCATGAGATTCATAATGTGGCAACCACTGGCATTCCAGCTCAAAGAAAATTCCAGCCTGTTCGAGGTGATTTCATTCACAGATATTTATAGGGAGATGAATTCTGATGCTGACACATTGTCGTTCTGATGCTGACAGATTGTCGAAACAAGGCTTACTTCAGGCCCCAGGTTTACTTTGGTTGGAAGAACATGATAATGGGGTCACTAATGAGTCTAGGCAGTTATTGTAATATCTCTTTGCTATTAAGTTTTGCTGATTAGTCTTCAAACTAAAGCTGTTTTCCACGATTATTGTATTGAAAGGTTGATTTCAGGATGACTGTATATGTCAGTTCGCATACATATGGGGACATTGTTTTGCTCTGTTGACTTTAAATATTGCAGTAAAATAGATACTGGTCAATTTATGATTACAAGTACACATGCTGGTACTTAATCATATATATGCATTTTGTGCTTTGGCACCTAAAGAATGTGTTTCGTGTTCTATGAAAATATAATGCGATTTTTTCCTTAGAAACAAAAATGTCAATCATGGCACAAACACAAAAAGATGATGACTTGCACAGAATCCATCAATTACTGTATAGAATTTTTGTAACGGCATCGCTTACTCATGTCGGAAACGGGATGAATAAAACATAACAAGAAGAGCATAACAAATGGATATGACAGATGGTAGATGCAGAATTGGAAAGGTGAAAGATATTCCTTGAAATTAAAAAGAAAGCCTCCGAAGCATTGACAAACAAATGTGCAGGAATGAGCTCCAGCAGTAATGTGTAAGGTATACTTACATCAGGCTTACTATCAACAACAATGCCAATAATTTTGTCTTCAACAGCAGGTGTATACTGCAAGACATAAATAAAAAATCCCACAATCGTTAAAGGAATGATTTAAGCATGTAATTGCTTTTCAGTGCAAATAGTCTTGTTTCTTGCTCAACATAATGTTGTAAAAGTATTGTGTACATTAATGACTATCCATATCAACATACCAACAATGTATGCCAGTCATAATGTCAACAAAAAGAGTGTATCATATCTAGTAACAGTGCTTGAAGGATGTCAGTCGTAACATCAACAAAAAAATAAGTATGATATCTGGCAATTAAAGGATAAACCTATCAAGAATACAAACCAAGAAGGAACTAGGAGAAAAGCACAATGATATGTTTCCGCACATGTTAGGAATAATAATAGTTTCACATGTTCATGGTTAGTCACATGATGTAATG
The DNA here is from genome assembly GCA_001517045.1 of Pseudotsuga menziesii. Lineage (NCBI taxonomy): Eukaryota > Viridiplantae > Streptophyta > Pinopsida > Pinales > Pinaceae > Pseudotsuga > Pseudotsuga menziesii. The sequence continues at coordinate 384,586 of LPNX011131586.1, read as the reverse complement.
TCACTTGGGATTTTATTCATGTGACCAAGCTGTGTTTAAGTGCTGGGTAGATTAATGAATCATAGGTGATAGGTTCTAAATGATGTTGATAAGCCATGTTGAGGAATCAATTATGTGAGGTGTCATGACATGTAAAAGTGTAAGAGAATTTTCTCCTTCCTCACACAATAATGTACTATGGCACCATCTTGCCAACAACATGAGTTAGAAGTATCACTAAAACTAAACATATATCTCTATATCTGCATGATTGGGCACTAAAAGAAAAACGAGAAGAAAGGAAAAAAAATTAATCCAGACAATGAAAAACCTTTAAGGGACAAGAAACCATCTAGTAATAACTTAATAACATTTATATGGAAAAACAAACTGGTCTATGTTTATACAGTACAAAGTATCTCGATGAAAGAAACTTCAAAGTAATCTTGTTCACTACTAAAACAAGATGTTATTGCATGTGCCCACTATGGTAGAACGTAAGGCTTGACATCAGCTGAAAGAAATAAAAAATGCCATATTGCAATGAAGCATCTCCTTATCTAAACAAGATTACTTAAATGAACTCACCCTCTTTTGTGAGCCTTCAACCCAATATTTGTTTGGTTTTGTATACCTGAGCCTACCAACCTTTGTTACAGTAACATTGTCACAGTCCTGAACATGAAACAGCAAACACCAAACAAATGAATTTAGAATGATCATTTTAATTAGAAGATTCGTACGATAAAGAATTCAAAACGGCTATTCTAGTTAGAAGAATCATGGAAAAAAGTCAATCGGTATACATTCTATGGGAAGGATAATACCAGAATAGAAATAAAAACAACCAAATGTAAAATGTCTCTGTCGCTCAGGCAGTCCACAATTTCACAAGCATGAACTAAAAACTTGACAAATTCGAAATAGTTAGTAGTCACATATTTTACGAAGGAATACAACGAGCATTGCTGCTTATTCAATGTTTCTCAAAATGTTGCTTCAATGAGGAAATTGAGCACCTTTGGAAGGACAAAAAAAGTTTGTATCCTTCTAAACAAAATGAATTGTTGCTCCTTTTAATCATCAATGGAAAAAAATCCTACTTTACTGTTTAATGCTTTCTTACCTGTTACGCCTCAGGGGTATTGCAGTGTTCCAGCAAGGCCAAACCTAGAGAAAGGGGTTTAAAATTTTATTGTAAAGACCAAAGTGGGTTATATTGTATGGATATTTGAATTAGGGGCTGTTGTCCCCCTGGATTGGTCATGGAAGGCTCCCTTGGTTTCTCTTAGAAGTAATTGGCTTTGTGGAATAGTTGACTGCCCTTTCGGTGTGTGGATGTCCCCACAATGCAGGGCTTTAAGTCCATGGGTTGGTGTCCGGGGCTTCTAGGGGTGACCCACTAGGGCACATGACCACCTTGGTTTTGTGATACAGAGGTGAGTGCGTCTTGCATAGGGCTGTTGTCCCGTATTTAGCACACCTCATTCACCAGCTTGGGCCTCATTCCATCACTAAGAAACCCCTCCTCCAGTGTTTTGGCCTATGATGTCATCCTTGAGCCTACAAACTTTGCAAAGGGGACGTTGAGAAAAAAAACACTTGTTGGGGTTAGTTGGGGCATGACGTCCCCCTCAGGCTCACTCTTTAATCATATTTGCTATGTTTATCTATTTTGGGGTTGAATCACTAACTTGTGGGGGGTTTACCCTAAAAATATTGTAATTTCATTTTAACATTATTAAACTTGTAGGCTCAAGAAATTAAAAAGATGGAGGATGAATTATATAAATAGATCACCTCAGCTCATTGTAAAATCATAAAACAAGGGTTCAAAATATGATTTTTTTTCTTTTTCGACTACTCTATGAGGCTCTAATGTGATGCGCACTTCTCTTGGGATGAATTTCTTGTCTTGAAGGTGGATGAAGTGATATTTTAGGGCTTGTCTTTTGCACATGCAAAGGGTTGATGCTGGAATAGTTGGAAGAACTCGTGCACAAAGGCGACTTATGGTCTTTCTCCTTGCTGACTTCTTCTTAAATGTTGGTAAGTTATGCCCCTAGCTTGGTTGAATGCTGCTTTAATGGTGCATTTTTTCTGATTTGATATGGATTTTTGTCAACATTTTGTCAACTTTTGTATGAAGAGAATGTCCTCCATAGGAATTCTCTATTGCTTATTAGGGCCTTGGATCTCTTCATTTGCCCTAGTTAGGCTCTCCTACCGAACCCTAGAGGTTGTAAGGTGATTCCCTAGCTTGCAAGTTATGAGAGACATTTCAAGAAGGGGACGTTGATCATTGATCCCTCAATGCCCTAGGGATTGAAATAAAAATCATATCCCCTTGCTTGTCATTTAATTACTTTCTTTTTATCAATTTACTTGTACATTATTTTGCTGCAATTTTATGCATAAAAATCCCCAAAACTTGAGAATTTCCAAAATCCCTAAAAATTAGAAACCTCAAAATATCTTTGAAAATTTGCAAAACTAATCCGTGGAGCAAGTGAGCCCTAGTTGTGTTGCCGCCTAATTCACACTTTAAGACGCAGGAAAGTCACAACCTGCTATGTGTGTCCTTGGGGGCAAGCGAGAGCTGGGGACCACTGTCACCACAGTCTACAGCTCCTCCGTTTAGGCAAGATCCCAACAGAGCCAAGGGGGGTAGTCCCTATGGAAAGACTATGTTCCAGGTTTATTAATTAATTACAGATTAATTAAAGGGATCTTTTATTAAGATTAAGGCTGAGGTTCTAGGAGATGACAGTCAAACTAATGCAATATGCAGGATTTAAATGACAGTCAGTCTTTTTAATTGAAAACCAGTGCCTAAAGAATGGAGTCAAAAACGTTGCAACCTTTAATGGATGCAAATCTAAGTTATTTAACCACAGACTAAGCTGTCTAACAAAGATATGAATAAATAAACCAATGATACAATTATGAACCAGATATCTAAGCAATGTACAATTTATCTAATTTATCAATGTTAACCAATGAATAAGATTTACAAGTTGTGAACCAAAGAAAGCAGAAGAAAAAAAACTCTGAATGGAAATTATTAACCAACAGTAAATTACAAAGGAAAGACTTTAAGCTAAATTACTTGAAGCAGTTATTGAAGGTTAAGCATTCACCATATGAACAATTTGCAAAGCTGAAAGTAAATGCAGCTGAAAGTAAAGTGTTGGAGTGCTTGCAGTAAAATAAACTTGAAAGTGCTTGTAGTATTGTGTTGTAGTAAAACCTTGAACAGCAAGGCAAAATAGTAGTGACCAATGTTTGTAGGACGTTTTGCAGTGTCTCTTGGTAAATTTTAGTAAATTTTATTAGAGTTGTTCTTCTTGGCTTATGTTTTAGAACCGGTGGTGTGACTACCTCGATCTAGTTCTTCTCAAACCGAAAAAAGATTGCTGTTGCGCTCAACAGGTGGGAGCAAAGCCCACCCCTAGCTCACAGGTCAATCCCCAATGGCCCGGTGCTCACAAGGAGGACGTCGATGCGCCTAGAGACTGTCCCCAGCCTGCTACCCCTTGCAGCTTTCGAGTCACTGTTTTTAATCGATTCAAAAGTCTCTAGATGGATGCCTATTAGACTACGACTTCCTTCTCCCCTGGTCGTATCTCGAAGTACCCCGGAGGGTGATAACCGAGTAGAGGAGCAGGAGATAGAGAAGCTTGGTTGGTTATTTTTAAGGGTTGATTTTAAACTTGGATGATTAAGATGCAAAGTAAGTTTTAAAGTATCAACAATATCACCAAGCGATGTCCCTTATGGGAGGTGTTGGTATTTGATCTTGGACAAGAGATAAATGTGTTGAAGATTGTAGTACAAGAAAAGAAAAGTTAGTCTAATTACCTAAGCCCCCACTTCCCCTGCTTTTCATATCCAGCTTGAATTCCCTAAAGGGAGATGACAAGTGGACAGAGGATACACCGGGTAGGTGAGTTGTATGATTACTCCCCTTTAGACAATGAATAAAATAACTGAACTAATCTGAACAATACTTAACCGCACAACAATCTCTGTGACAGAGATGGTAGTCTGTCACAGAGATAGGTGGGTGAAAAGAAACTAACTACACTAACCTCACAACAATCTTTGTGACAGAGATGGTGGTCTGTCACAAAGATAGGTGGGTGAATGAATAAAACTACTACAGAATAAAAATGATATACAGAAAATTAAAATACCCCAAGAGAGCTTCTCATGTGGGGTTTACAATGTCAAAAAGAAAAAGAAAAGAGTTGGGGTTTGAAACCCCTTTGAACCTGTTGAGGGCTTAGATGTTTTTGTGCCCTTTTGGGTAGCAAATCTCCCTTAAACCTGCAATACCTGTCAAAAAACAGCGAACTATTCTTCGCTGGAAATTATATGAGATACAACAAATCTATTGTTACAATATTAGTACAAATTTACACCTTTTTTTGCAGAAAAATCTGAGTGAAAATATGACAGAAAAATGAAGTTTAGGGGGCTGAAAACTGAGTTTTCAGCCACCTAAATGGTACTAAAACAGTAAATTATAAAGCCTATACTAATATATAACATATGGGGGCCCTAAAACAAGGGTTATATTCACTATACAGTGAATAAAACCCAGTTTCAGAACACAAAAACAGAAATGGCCGAATTGAAATTTTAAACAAAAAGACTAAATAATGCTTGTCAAAGAGGTATGCAATAAGTTATTCCTGAAGGAACTGGCGTTCGGCTCGAAATATTGGGTAAACCAATTCAGACCGACTTCATTCACCGCCGAAGCGGATCAATTGATACCACGAGTATTCAGGAAAAGAGCTATTTTTGCATAGAGCTCAAGACTGGCTGGAAACTGAGTTTCCAGCCACCTAAACACTACTAGAACAGCAAAAAAAACAAGTTTAATAGATGTATATGAAGTTAGGGCTCTAAAACCAAGCTTGTATCCACTAAACAGTGAAATAAGCCCTGTCAAAAACAGGCTGAAAGTAGATGGCCGAATTGAAAATCTGCAGAAAATGATGCCCTGGAGAGATGCCCTTGCTTGGGAAACCTGCAATAAAATGTAACTCTGCAAAAATGCTAAGCCTAGAGGAGAATGTTCAACGATCCCAGCAAAATACTTTGAAGCAAGCGTTAAACAATTCACAAAAGAAAGCAGAAATACTTCTACTTTCTAATCTCTCCACAAAATACTTTGTGGAGAGCTAACTAGACAAAAACAAAAATACAAAGCTATACCATGTACAAGTTACCTCACAAAGTTGATCATGAAAGTAAAAATGAAACACAATATCCCTCCAAATCTTTACTTGTATTATGTGGCCCAACTAGGGCAATAAGATTACAACAAGAAGAGAGCTTGAGGAAAGAGTGGGTAGACAATCCGGCAGCATAACAATAGCATGAGAGAGCATGAGAAATGAGGGAGTGAGGCCCTCATTTTATAGTTGAGGGAGACCCCCAACCCCTTGAAGATCAATGGCTGAGATTAGATCTAGATCTAGGTTAAATCTCCACCACTAGATCTAGGTTTTTGGCTTTTAATCCTCTCAGTCAATCTCCACCCTTGGATTAATTCTTGATCAATGGCTTAAAATCTTGATCCATGCCAAAGCAACATACACCCTCAGATCTAGGTATTTGACCAAGATCTATCTTCAAATCAATGGCTTGGATGAGTTAGGACAAAAAAAAGTGGGCCCAAGGAGGCGCCCCCTCCAAATGTAGCTTTGACTTCTTACATTCCTCCAAAATTGGCGCCCCTCTCCAAAATAGCGCCCTCTAAACCAAGCTAGCGCCTCTCTATTTTACATTGGCATTCTTCTTAATCATGAGACGCCCTCCTTTTTAGCTAGCGCTTCCACATTTGGGGGCGTCCTCCTCTAGATTGGCGCTTCCTCTAACTTTGACGCCCAACTATCAT
>LPNX011131586.1:338442-378549 GCA_001517045.1 Pseudotsuga menziesii | reverse complement strand
CTTTGGTGTAGCGTCCATCTTTAAATAGCGCCCCCACTTTACATATAGCAACACCTTCCATTTTGGTGGAGTTTCTCAAGTGACGCCCTCTCTAGTGAGGGTTTGGACCATTTAGCAAGGGTTTGGACCACTTTCATGCCTCTAACTTGGCTTTGACTTGAACCTTTTGCTCCAAAATTAATATTTAACCCTTAGACTTAGGATAAATATTTATTTACCTTAGATTTAATTTTTCACTTTAATTTTTAAATTTTCCCAATTTGACTTAGGAAAAATTAAAAATAAAATTGGAAAAATTAAATCTGGGCCATGGGGGGGTGGAAAAATTATGAAATAAATTTTCCTAGGCTTAACAACCCCCAAACAAATTTACCATGGCATTATTTGATTTTTTCCTTCAAAATCAAATAATATGAATTTTTTGACTTAGGAAAATTAAAAATTTCCCTAGGGGAGATAGACCCCTCCCGATCAAAATTGGTCTATCTCTTCAACCGCTTATCAGAACGACATGGGACTCGAAGCAATGGCTTAGGGGGTTTCATAGCAATTTTATTTTGCATTCATAGCCCCTATTACAAAATGCCATGCTTGAGCAATTACATTATTACATCAAAACTCAGTTAATTAACCACCAAGGGGTGGAATTAATTAACTGGAAAAATTAATAAAAATTCAAAAACATAACGAAACTCCGCAAGACTCTACACAACTGTCTAGCATGGTCATGAATTACACTTTAAGGCTTTAGCCACCTCATGGACTTGACTGGTAGAACGCCCGTCACCACTTTGGAGGATTTTGAGTGAAAACCAAACCGATTAAACTCGTTTGTTCAACAAGATCAATTGGAAAGGGAAAAACACTCGATGAGGGGACTTCCCTAACAATCAGTTCCATGGTGTGGCATCCGTATCATATGATCCACACTAGTACATAAAATTACATTAGTTTTCCCACGCAGGGGAGCGGACATTTCGTTTTACAAAGGGGCAATTGCCCTGCAGAAGTGAAAAAATCCTCAGATTTTTCCAAGGTACAATTATGTACACTTCATGTACATGGAGTTGCCACCTAGTCGAAATAGGTGGGCAACAAGTTGAATTGTCCATCAAACTTAAAGGGCGTCTTGAAAGCATTGTCTTGGGAATCATAAAAGCCCTAGATTTCTTTTACCCTTGACCATGTTGTGCTTTTGGCTTCACCTAGGGCTTCTCCCTAGTCTCCTTGTCCCCCTTTCTCTCAAGGCACACTTTTCTCTAGGCTTTCCTTGGGATAAGTGAAAGGCCTTGGGATAAATCAAATTGCATTGGAATATGTGAAATAGTCTAAATTGAAAAGGTGATTGATGATATACATGATAAGCTATTGAACTAACTCCTCAATTAGGTCAAGATGTCTTCTTTATATATTATTGGCTCCGTACAAGGCATTGATCTGGACACAAGGTTGTGGAAAGGTATTTGCATGTGTGATGTTTGCAAGTATCATTTGTTAAAGGTTTAGGATTTTTCAAAATTTAACTAACTTGTGCAACAATTCGAACAAAGTACTCAGAAGGATAAAGAAAAAAGTACAGTAGTGATAAAGCAAGATAAATTTAAAAACATAATTTTCATCTCTTTCAACTTTAACACTCCCAAAGGTCCCTGTGTTAAAGTTGAAGCACACAATAACAATAATCAGTAAATTAAAAAAGACAAACAACTAGCATCAAATAAAAGATCTAACTCTGAGAATAGTACTGGTTTAGACCTTCCTTACACTCAAATATAATTTCAAATCAGACTTTGCCTCCTAGGAGACAAGTCCCTAAAGGAACAAAGAACAACCTAAGAGAGAGAGAGAAAGGTTGTTGTAGGATAGACACATATAGTAGCACTCAAGACAATCCAGTCAACAAGTGGAAACCCCAGTAATACATCAACAAGCTAAGAACAAACAGTCCACAAAAAGTGTTGACAGTCCATACACAGACCAGGACTCAAATTGCAACCCTCGCAAATCCCATGGCTTCCTCAGGCCTCAAATATAGCCCAGCACCAGCCCAGCACTCTCATACAGTGAAATAGAGGTCACATCCTACTCAAACCCGCTAAAGCAAGGTCACAGGACCAAATAAGTCACAATCGGTCCCAACAAGCTCACAGTCTACTAACCATGTTCAGTAGAGATAACGGCACCCCTATATGAGGTGGACAAAGGTCAAGGAAGCCCTGTAGTAGCTGAACAAAGGTCAAGGCAACTCATAGTTTTAGTCCAAGCAGTACACAGTCACAGCCCAGCTCCAAGAGATCTCAAACAATCATGGCCTAGCCCAAGAGGGCTCCAACCATCCATAGCTCAACCTAAGGGGGATCAAACATTCATGATCTATCCCAAGAGGGCTCCAAACAACCACGGCCCAACCGAAGTGGGCACCAAACAACCACGGCCTAGCCCAAGTGGCTCACGCCTCAGTCCAAGCACAACAAAACAGGTCACGGTTCAGTCCAGGATGCCATAGGCAAGTCATGGTTCAACTAGACTCCACTAAACAGGTCACAACTCAGCTAGGCATCACCAAACAAGTCCAGACAGCCCTAATCAGAGCACGGCCCAGCTATAACAGCTGCAAGGAGGTCACGGACCAGCTATAACAGCTGCAAGAACTCACGGCCAACAGCAGCAAGAGGTCATGGCAAACAGCAGCAAGAGGTCAAGGCCCAGCTCTCACAACAACAACAATATAGATAAGGTAGAGGCAGCCCTGGCAAGTTGAAGAAGAGTTGGAGGTAGCTTAAAACAGCAGCAAAACCCCTAGATGTTAACCGAAGGAGCAGCAGCAAACCATATAGCAGGTAAAAGATCAGATCTCTAAGTTTCTCTTCTCACGACGCCCTCTAAATGAGAGATTAGGACTTTAATTTATAATCTTGACAAGCCTTCTAGAAGAGTCGCCCAACTAACCCTAGATTTTTGAAGAGTTACCAAAAGTAACATAAAAATAAAATTAAGTTGACTTAGGATAGGGTACCAAAGGTCAAGAGGTCACACAAGATAAAAAAATAAAGTTAAGTCATCATAGCACAAGGGTCAAGGTACCACAACAAAGAAGGGCGCTAGGACCAATATGGAAACATAAGACCATAAGTCAACAAGAGGGGTCAAATCAAGGTGGGAAGACAACCCTTCACCCATAAGACCAAGGTGTGCCATTAAGGTGGGGAAACAACCCTTTTACCAACAAGACCAAGGTGGGGAAACAACAACCCTTTTACCCACAAGACCAAGGTGGGAAAACAACCAAAATTTTATCTTTCTCTCTCAAGGTATATTGTCCATAAGTGTTCTATACAAGAACTATAAATTTTTATCATCACCATATAAGGAAGGTCCAAACTGGATGATGTGATCCTCTGGTCCTCCATACTGCCCCTAAAGGTCAACTACTAGTGACATCATCAAGGGGTGGCCAGTCCCTTGAGAAACAACCTAGCAATAACCATTTAGGAGAAGAGGACCTCACACATCATCATCTTGGTCAACTAACTAAGATCCACCTGGTTAACTGACCAGGTATGCACCTGCAGGAATTGCTTGGTCCCAAACCAAGAATCTGCCTAATCCCATACTAGGAAGTCTCTATCTCAACCTGCAGGATCTGCTTGGTCCTCGTGACCAAGAAACTGTCTGGTCACAGACCAGAATACCCTAGAGACATATAGGGACTTAGCCATGGCCTCAACCTGCTTGGTCCCAAACCAAGAACTGTAACAAATAAAATAATATATAAATAATAAATAATAATAAAAATATAAAACGATAACTAATAATTAGAAATGATTAATTATCTAATTTAACTTAAAGACATGCCCTTTCATGTGAAAAGGCACAAGTAGAACTATTTAATTAGGTCCCCATTGTTTTGTAAAAATCATATTCGTATCTTATTCAATATTCATATTTTATACATTTTGTTCTAAATATTATGGATTATTTAATATTCCAGATATTTTAGACAAGTTTTATGTGTGAGTGAACTTTGTTCTGCTCCATTGGTATCAGAGCTAACAGACGCTCGCACCAATCGTCGTCCGAGGTCAAGCCTCTGCCACTTCCACCTTCGCTCCTCCTACCTCACGCCATCACTTTCCTTATTCACGTGCGCTACTCTTTTTTGAGCCCCGCGTCTTCCCCCACACTCCTCAAGCCTCCCCCCTGCCATCCGCCACACCAATTTCCCTTCTACACCACCCACGTTTTTCCCCTTTGCTACTCTTCCCTGCGCACTCGCTCGCGATCACCAGTCTGCCTTCGTCACCCATCACTCATCCTCCTTGCGTTTCCACTCTGTGAGCTTCCCTCTTTTCCCTGCGTCCAACTCACCTCCACTTTCGCTCAAGCCTCATTCCTTAACGCCTTTCCTCTCCCCTCCTCCCCTTTTCCTTTCCCTATCCACTCGCCACTCCATCACCCTTCCCCACGTAACTCCTCGACTCCCTCTCAATCTAGCGACTATCACACCTATGTTTTATCTCTCCCATTTGCAGCCGACATGCCACATCTTCCATTTCCCAAATATTTTAATAAAAAATTAATATTATATAATAAAATTTATGTTATTATATTAATATTAATTTTTATTAAAAAATTATGATTTAATAAAAATAAAATTTAAAAAACGTGGTTGGTTGGGCACGAACAGCCGAAGGGACATATCAAAAACAACAATGTCTCGATTCTCATAGATACTGACAGTACCCATAACTTTATTAATGTTAATCTCGCTAAGATATTCAACCTATTTGTATTCCCAGTACCTAACATGAAGGTTATGGTGGCAGATGGTAAGAAGATTGAAAATGTGGGAAAGTGTCACAAGGTTAAATTACAAATGCAAGAGTATAACCTAGAATCCGACTTCTTTGCAGGACCGCATGGAGGAGTAGACGTGTTATTGGGAATCTAATGGTTCCAAACATTGGATACTTACTCTGCTAACCATCAAGAGCACTCCATCAAGTTCAAATGGCTAGGGAAAAAGTACAAATTGTACGGTTTCCAACCACCCCAAACTCAATTGGTCACATCACATCAAATGGAAAGGCTAATTCGAAAAGGAGTACCTGCTTACATAATTCAATGTCAAGAGATGGAGTTGCTAACATGTGAAAGAGGTAACCACAAACCACTCGAAATACAAGAGCTAATCCAAAAACACCACAAGGTGTTCCAATAGCTTCTAATGTTGCTCCCACCAAACAAGAAGATTGAACACATAATTGAGGTAGAACCAAGGGCAAAACCTGTCAATATCAAACCATACAGATATCCACACCACCATAAACCAGAGATCGAAAGGTTAACCCAATATCTATTAAAATGTGGGGTCATCTCAAAGAGCAGAAGCCCTTATGCAGCTCCAGTAGTGCTAGTTCGAAAGAAGGATGGATCTTTCAGGTTGTGCCTAGATTACAGAGGGTTGAACAAGATAACAATCAAGAATAAATTCCCTATCCCATTCATCGATGAGATGTTGGATGAACTTCATGAAGCTAATTACTTCTCAACATTAGACTTGAGATCAGGGTATTATCAAATCAGAGTTAAATTAGAAGGCGTAGCAAAAACTACTTTTCGTACTCATGAGGGCCATTATGAGTTCAAATTAATGCCCTTCGGCTTAAGTAACGCTCCAGCCACTTTTCAAGCCACAATGAACGAATTGTTCCAGTCATATTTGCAAAACTTCGTATTAGTATTCTTTGATGATATCCTCATATCTAGCAAAACTTGGAGAGAGCATCTCCGACACCTAGATCAAGTACTCCCCATCTTGGAAGGACATCAATTTTATGCAAAAATGTCAAAATGCACTTTTGGAAACGAATAAGTGGACTATCTTGGCCATATAATATCAAAGGAAAGAGTGAAAGTTGATCCAAGTAAGATCAAGGCAATCACTGAGTGGCCCAAACCAAATAACATCTCAAAATAAAGAGAATTTCTAGGCTTGACGGGATACTATCAAAGATTTGTGAAGAATTACGCCCATAAGACTGCCCCTCTAACAAATTTATTGAAGAAGATTTCTTTTCGATGGAATGATGAAGCCAAAAAATGTTTTGAAGCATTGAAAAACATTATGTCATCAACGCTAGTATTAACAACACCAGATTTCACAAAATCCTTTGTAGTTGAATGCAATGCTTCAAGATTCGAGATAGGAACAGTCTTGATGCAAGGTCATCCAATAGCCTTCGAAAGCCGAAATCTCAACAAGAGCAAGAGTCTGAAATCCACATATGATAAAGAAATGTTTGCCATTATACATGCTCTAGCAAAATGGCAACAATACCTTCTAGGGAGCAAAATCTTGATAAGAACATGCCACAATAGTCTTCAATATCTCTTACAACAAAAAACATTGTCAACTAAGCAATAGAAATGGATAGAAAAAATTGCTACATTTGACATGGAAATACTGCATAAGGGAGGAAAGGACAATATAGTTGTTGATGCCTTCTCTCGAAAAGATGAAGAAGTCAAAGCTTACGCGATTTCAGTCGCAGTTCTAGACTGGTTGGATGAGATCCAAAGTGAATATGCCAAGGACCTAGACACATGTACCTTAATCAATGATCCTAATCGAGGTCCAAATTTCAAATGGAGAAATGACAACCTTTAGTATAAGGGAAGAATCTACTTAATCCCAACAACAAGGTTTAAGACCATGGTGTTGATAGAATCTCATGATTCCCCAGCCGCAGGACATGTAGGTTTGTCAAAACTTACTACAATGCCAGGCAATCCTTCTACTGGAAGGGGATGTATAAAGACATTCAAAAGTATGTAGCCGAGTGCGACACATGTCAAAGAAACAAAAGTGAAAATGTCGTGACTCCAGGGCTATTCCACCCACTTCACATTCCAAACCAGAAGTAGGAGGAAATCTCCATGGATTTTATTGAAGGGTTACCCTTATTCAAAGGCAAGGACAAAATCTTTGTGGTAGTGGACCGATTAACGAAATATACACATTTTATGGGTATCAAGAAAATTGACTCCGCTAAACAAGTTGTTGAAGTATTTTGTAAAAATACTTACAAATTACATGGATTTCCAAAAATCATTGTTAGCAACAGAGGCGCCTAATTCACACGCAATTTTTGGAAAGAATTATGTAAACAAATTGGGATCACTCTTAACATGACCTCAGCTTATCATCCCGAGACAGATGGACAAACGAAAATTTGTCAACAAATGTTTGGAAGCCTGTCTTCGTAGTTTCATCACTAACAAGCAAAACAAATGGTTACAGTGGTTACATCTTGCAGAATGGTGGTATAATTCTACCTATCACACGTCAGCCCAGATGACACATTTTCAATCCTTGTACTGTTATGAACCTCCCAGATGGAAGGAAATCGTTCAAGGTGATGCAAAAGTATCGGCAGTAAAAAGTCAACTTGAAGAAAATTAGAGAGTACTACAAGTAGTCAAAGACAATTTAACTATGGCAAAAAATCGTATGAAGCAGAGAGCAGATCAACATAGAACTGAAAGAGAGGAAGTAGCAAATTGGGTATTTGTAAGACTTCAATTATACAAGCAATTGTCACATAAGCAACAAGGGAAGAATAAATTGTCCCCAAAGATTTATGGACCATATCAAATTATCCGTAAAATTAGCCCAATAGCATATGAAGTGAAGTTACCAGACAAGAGTCGAATTCACAATGTTTTTTATGTTTCGAATCTCAAAAAACGGTTGGGTCAACATCAATCTGCTCAGACAACACTTCCTACTATTATATACATAAAATAATAAAGATAAAATAAAAATAAAAAAATAAAAACAATTAAAATGTAAATATAAAAATATATATAATTAATAATATATTAAAAATTAACAAAATCATGAAGAAGGGTTGTGACTTTACGAATAGTCGCCTCATCAAACCCGATAAAGCTTATATAAGCCAAAGTTTTTATTGTTATTTATAAAAAATCAGACATTTAATAAAAATATACATTTTTTTTTCTATCCCATTTTTTTTTTCTGCTCCATGTAGTATCAAAGCCCCTTCTTGGGCTTGATTCCGACCTTTGGCCACAAACCCTTCTCGGAGCTTCTCTGAAACTTGGCTTTTGGCCATAATCTAGGACCTTGTCTGAATTCCATCCTTTGGCCACAGACACTTGTTGGAGTTTCTCAGAAACTTGGCCCTTGACTATTATTTTTAATGCAGGCCTTTGGCAAAAAAAAAAAATCAATCAAAATTAATCTAAAAAATAGAAAAGGAGAAAAGAATAAATTATTTCGGTTGCAAATAAGAAGAGAACAAGAAGTAAGAAAAATTAAATATTACAAGAAGTGAGAAAAAAAATAATCCGCAAGGAATATAAAATAAATAAATAAAGGAAAAAAAGTTAAAAAAGAGAATTCATAAAACCACACATGGTTTTATGAGGTCACACATGGTTTTACTTACCATATTAAATTATAAAGAAGTTTGATAAGGTTGCTTTGAGGACAAAGCATCCTGTGAGGAAGGCAATGTAACAAATAAAATAATATATAAATATTGAATACTAAATAATAATAAAAATAATAAAAAGATAACTAATAATTAGAAATGATTAATTATCTAATTCAACTAAAAGGCATGCCCTTTCATGTGAAAAGGCACAAGTAGACCTATTTATTTGGGTACCCATTGTAATGTAAAAATCATATTCATATCTTATTCAATATTCATATTTTATACATTATGTTATAAATATTATGGATTATTTAATATTCCAGATATTTTAGATAAGTTCTATATGTGAGCGAACTTTGTTTGGCTCACCTACCTTGGACGACGAAGGGAAACTTGTATTAGAACCAGAATCCATCATCAACATAAGAGAGAGAAGACTACGATCTCGCGTAATTAAAGAATGTCTTATTAAGGAGAAGAATTGTCCAAAAGAAGATGCTTCATGGGAAACAGAGAAGTTCCTTAGCAATATACATCATTACCTTGCTTTGAGGACAAAGCATCTTAAAAGAAGAGGGCAATGTTATATATATAATATAGTAAAGATAAACCTAAATTAAAAATAAAAATAAAAAAATGATTAAAACGTAAATATAAAAATATTCATGAAGAAGGGTTGTGACTTTACGAATAGTCGCTTCATCAAGCCCAATAAGGCTTATATAAGCCAAAGTTGTAATTGCAATTTATAAAAAATCAAACATTTATTAAAATTATACATTTGCTTTTTCTATCTCGTGTTTTTTTCTGCTCCATTGGTATTGCTCCATAACTCTAAAATAATATGTATGGCCAAAGGCCAGGATCAAAATGGCTCTGATACCAATGGAGCAGAGAAAAAACACGAGATAGAAAAAACATATGTATATTTTTAATAAATGTCTTATTTTTTTTAAATTGCAATAAAAACTTTGGCTTATATAAGCCGTATGGGGCTTGATGAGGTGACTATTTGTAAAGTCACAACCCTTCTTCATGATTTTGTTACTTTTTAATATATTATTATTTATATATATTTTTATATTTACAGTTTAATCGTTACTTTTTAGAAACCTCCTTCTTTGACATACAATACGATACTAAGAAGAATAAATACGCTGCCATGCAATTGGAGGGTAACGCATACAATTGGTACATGTGGTGGAAGACTACAACGAGGGTTTGTTCCTTCATTTGGAATAACTTTAAAAACGATCTTCTTAAATGGTTTCAAGGTGTAACTGAAAAAGACTTCTTTGCCAAGATCACCAGGTTGCAGCGAAAAGGCAGTGTAGATGAGTACACATGTGAATGGGAAGCTTTGGCAACTCGAGTTCCCGAACTAACCGATGACCAACAACTGCAAACATACATACATGGACTAAAACCGCACATTCGGGATGAGTTAGAATTACATAACATTTCTACCATGGAGAAGGCAAGACGTAAGGCCAAGATCATCGAGAACAAGTTCAAAAGATTCGCTCCGATTAGTTTCGACAAAAGCTACTCCAAGACGAAGCCTCCCCAATGAGCAAATACAAGAATTTCAAATATACGATGCTGCATCTAAGGGAAGGAGCAAAACTTAATTTGGAGGCCCAGAGGATGAAGGAAGGAAAGTGCAAATATTGTGGAAAAAAATGGCATCCTAAGCATTAATGTTGGCAAAAGAGCAACCCCCAAAAGTTGTATGTTTGTGAAGCTGAAGAAGAAGAAAAAAATTCGTAAAGTGAAGAATCAAGTGAAGATGATACGGGAAATCAGCATGACTACCACTCAAAACTAGAAAATGATACACCAAAGATATCACTAGCCGCCATTACAAGGAAGTTCGCATACACTGCAGAAGAAAATTGTTTTCGGGGTTTCAATCTTTGGAAAGCATTTCCATATTTTTTCTTTTCTTTCTTCATTGTACTCTGATCTCAAAATTATTATCTCTAGACGAAGGTTGCTGGGTTTTCTCCCAATTAGGTTTCCCAGGTGAAAAATGCTTGTGTTATTGTTATGTGCTTTGTCTATCTTCTAGTGATCCTATTGATAAATGCAATTAAGATATACTGCTATAATTTTAAGAAAAACTAACAGTATCCCATACCATATATCAAAGCTTTTCTAGCAAATGCTTCATATTTTTGTATCCATAAAGATGAAGACACCTACATGAAGGCATTTGTGGTGCACCTAGATGAAGAGGCTCTTGTCTGGTTTAAAGGCTTGGGCAAAAAAGTACAATATCCTCTTTCACAGAATTGATAGAGATCTTTTGTAGCTACCGGTGTCTAGAAGAACGAAGTGAGTGGATGTCTTATGTCAAGTACGTAAAGGGCTTATTCAAGAAGGAAGAACATGTGGATCTTGTTGAAGAGGTCCTAGAAGAACATGAAGCAGTCCTTGCTAAAGAAGTTCGTGATGATGATCAGGCCTCAAAAGGCTTGCTCAAGGAAACCATTGTTCAAGATCTGGTTGATGACATCCTAGACCTTATGGCTGAAGACGAAGGTTCTTCAAAGAATGAATATTATTATGCTACAAGAAAGGAAGACCAAGAAGCCCTAGTTAAAGAAATTGAAGAACACAAGTGCATGGTGAGTTCTCCTTACCATCATGTCACAATCTCTTATGATATCTCGAGCCTCTTGGAGGAAAATAACAGGATCCTTGGAGATGAAGATTACTGGAAGTTCATGGGTCCACCGATATATGATTCTTCAAGACCAAGCGGTACTGTTTTCGAGCCCTCTAGTTGCACATATTTCGAAGAAGTCTACGAGTTTTTCCTACCATTCATACAAGAAAACGAAGTTAGAATGGATCAGTCTGAGCCATATTTTTATGTAGATTTAAAGCAATATGAAGAAGTCTTAATCGTCTCATGGAAAGATATTGAAGACATAATCAATGAAAGCCCAGTTGATTTAGATATGATTGTTCCTTCCCCTCGTTGCATCAACGATGAAGATTGGATCAATCCTTTTGCAAGTACAGATGATGATGAAACATCTCAGAACATGGATCCGCTGGCTATTACAGACGATCACCATATGTAGTTGTCCCATTAAGATAAAGGATTGGAAAATTTTGGAAGCCACATCTCCGATGAGATTTCTTTGGTCTTAGTTCAATCGTTCCTTCCCAACACCGAGGATGGTGTACGATGCCATTTAGAGAGTTCCTTTACAGGTAAAGAGTTGATGGGTTTATCATTCCTAGCAATATCTCTTAGGAAATATTACATAAGATGAGCAACCTTTTCAATCCAATACTGGTAAGTTTCAATGATGCATTTCCATAGAATTGAGATAGGTATGTGGGCAGGTATAGTATTTACTTCTCCTTAACATGATATTTGTTATTTATCTTTTTGCTTGAAATTTGAAAGTATGAACTTTGTGGCTAACAATCTCAAAAATTTTAAAGGTTATTAGTGATACTGACATGATTATTACAAAGATGAACAACATGTTTGCATGTCCAAAAGAATGCTTGAGCAAGTACAAGGACGTATTATAGTTGGCCTTCAAACATTATCCGAAAATTTTTGAAAACTTATCTTTGCAAGTGTTCTTCCAACTTAAGAATCAGATGGCCAATTGTATGCGAAAAAATACCACAGATATATCATGGGCACAGTGTATACTTGATCTCGGTAAAGGCATGCATAGATAAAGTTTGCTAAAGTAATCATTCTCCCTCGCAAGAATTTCAAGGCTTCTAGGTTCTGAATTTCATCCATCCTTTTGTCTCCATTCCGAGGAAGATAATGGTATGTAATCAGCTCATCCTTGATGTGATTCTGTCTTGGATTATCCCAAAAGACAAAGGAAGAAAAATTGGCATGAATCATATGTCCAGGTGGCTACATTGGTGGTATGATTTCACTTGACTTTTTTATGTTATCGTAATTAGGGTAGGTATGTATAGTTTCATTTGAGTTCAACATGTACTATTACCCATGCATTGCACTTGTCGTTATTTCATTTTGAATAAGTCAAGAGGGAAGTGTCTGCCTCCAATGCATTTGATGTCTTTGTTGTTAGATGTGTGTGCAGGTCTACAGGTACCCAAAAAATCCTAGGGGTTCTCATACACTCCTGAGAAGAGCACATGTTCCATAGTTGGAGCTAGTTGTTACGCCTCAAGGCTATTGTAGCATTCCAGCAGGGCCAAACATAGAGCAAGGGGTCTAAATTTCTTATTGTAAAGGCCAAAGTGGGTTATTTTGTATGGAAATTTGGATTAAGGGTTGTTGTCCACCTGGCTTGGTCATGGAAGGCTCCCTTGGTTTCACTCTTAGAAGTACTTGGCTTTGTGGCACAATTGACTGCCCATTCAATGTGT
This sequence comes from Pseudotsuga menziesii, assembly GCA_001517045.1. Lineage (NCBI taxonomy): Eukaryota > Viridiplantae > Streptophyta > Pinopsida > Pinales > Pinaceae > Pseudotsuga > Pseudotsuga menziesii. The sequence goes on along the minus strand of LPNX011131586.1, from coordinate 365,698 downwards.
GGATGTCCCCACCATGCAAGGTTTTAAGCCCGTGGGTTGGTGCTTAGGGCCTCTAGCAATAACCCACTAGGGCACATGACCACCGTGTTTTTGTTATGCAGAGGTGATTGCGTCTTGTATAGGGTTGTTGTCCCTTATTTAGCACACCTCAATCACCCACTTGGACCTCATTCCAGCACTTAGAAACCCCTCCTTTAATGTTTTGTCCTATGACGCCATCCTTGAGCTTCCAAGCTTTGCAAAGGGGGCGTTGATAAAACACTTCTTGGGGTTAGTTGGGGCAAGATGTCCCCCTCTCGCTCACTCTTTCATCAAGTGAATCCAATATTTTAGTCATATTTGATATTTTATCTATTTTGGGGTTGAATCCCTAAGTTATGGGGGATTTACCCTAAAAATATTGTAATTTCATTTTAACTTTATTAAACTTGTAGGCTCAAGAAATTAGAAAGGTGGAGGATGAATAATATAAATAGATTGCCTCACCTCATTGTCAAATCATAAGACAAGGGTTCAAAATATGATTCTTTTTCTTTTTGTCCTACTCCATGAAGCTCTAACGTGATGTGCACTTCTCTTGGGATGAATTTCTTGGCTTGAAGGGGGATGAAGTAATGTTTAAGGCTTGTTTTTTGCACATGCAAAGGGTTGATGCTAGAATAGTTGGAAGAACTCATGCACAAAGGTGACCTAAGGTCTTTCTCCTTGCTCACTTCTTGTTAAATGTTGGGGCGTTATGCTCCTAGCTTGGTTGAATGGTGCTTTAATGGTGCATTTTGCTAATTTGTTAGAAATTATTATCAAGAAAACGTCCTCCATAGGAGTTCTCTATTGCTTATTATGGCTTTGGATCTCTTCATTTGGACACACTCAACGCATGTTTGCTAGAGAGAGAAGGAGAAGTCCAACTGAGAGAGAGAAAGCAGCTAGTCTTATTCTTGGGGTCTTACATTGTACTGTTAAGATTTCATATGCTTAGCTAGATATCATTAGTGTTTAACCCAAATTCACAACAGTAGCATATGCAGAATCACTGAAAGAAACACAATCACAAGATAGACACAATATTTATCCTAGGAACCCCTCAAGGGGAAGAAAACCCAGCAAAACTTCCTCTGTATAAGGTGTATAAGATAAAACCCCAAAACAGATCTTCCCCTCCTTGCTGGTCTCTCTCTCGCTCTCTCTCTCTCTCTCTCTCTCTCTCTCCTATGCGCTACACAAGTGAGTGGGTCTGTATTCAAATGAGAAGCACAAATCCTCTATTTATACTCTTTTTGTCCACTGACTTTTACCCTAATCAAGTCAGCCCCACTAAGCTGTCTAGGTCGACTTCACCTAGGAAATCACAAAACAGTATTTTATTATATTCATTAGGGTACTATTGCCCAACTTATAATGGAGGCTTTACCTCATGATTCTATGATGACGAATTACAATAATAACATCCTGACGAAGGAATAGAACATCTCCCTTGGGGTACATCAGTAAAATACAATTAGAATATCCTTTCAAGTTACAATATTTCAACACTCCCCCTTAACGAGAAGGGTATTCTACTGACAACAACATCATCAACTATAGGAATAACGAGATAGAGCATCTTCAGCAGCATCAAAGTAATACATCTATACATCATAGGAAGTTTTCAACAATCATCAGTAACTAGAACAGTTACTCTTCAATGTCTTCAGTACTGGAAAACTATGTCATCTGCCTCGAAAACCTCGAAACTTGTGCCCTCTGCCTCGAAAATCGTGTCATTGGCCTCGAAAACCATGCCCTCTTTCACCTCGATTTCTGTGTTGTACGGAGTCACGGACTGCAATAAATGTTATACGACCTGCATGCATTAATTAATGTACGATTGCATTGGGATTCGTGCCATTCAAGTGGTACAAGTGTCTCAAAATTCATGCCCTCTTTTCTCTTCCTGGTTTTGGAATTTGTGCAAGGGTTTTCTCTTTGGTTCTTCTTTTCTCTCTTGCTCCTCTCTACAAAAATTCTCTCTTTGGAATGTGAACAATGAATTAGATTTGTCTTTTCCAAGCCCTTTTTGTTTGAGTAACTTCCACTTCCAAATCAATGGCTTAGATTAAAAGCCAACTAAATGAGAACTAGGGCCCATCTCATTTCCTCATTAAAAATTCACATTTAAAATAATAAATGAGAATTTAATGCACACCCTCTTTTAAACTCATAAAGTCACTATAAAATATAATAACTCAAACTTACGTTAGAAAATGTCATTTATAAAATAAAGCCATTCTCACCTTTTTTAAAACAAGCTAGGGACGTGTTATCACACAACTTGTAGTTGTCCCTGTTGCTGCCTAATTCGCACCTCGGGTAACGTGGCAGAAATCTTCAAGCCACTGGGTGGGACCTTGGGAACAAGCCCGAGCCAAGTGCTGTCACTTAATACTCAACTCCTCCGTCTAGGCCAACTCCTAGCGAAGCCAAGGGGGGTGGACCCTAATGAAAAGTAAAATCCAGGGTTTTTACTCTAGGAGAGAAATAATTAATTCTAGGAGTTTTAATATGAAATGTATGAAATTTAAAGAATAACCGATTCCTGCAAACAAGATTAACCTTAACAACCCCTCTCAAATTTGGTACACAATATTCAATGACACATTGCAACATTAATTTATGCAAAAATATAACAGAAAAGACTAGTGCCAAGATGAAAGAAGTGCTTGCGAATGTGGGTTGCTAGTGTAGTCTCAGTGAAAGTATTGCAGTGTCTCGGTTGGTAAATTTTAGATTATTATGAATTGATTAAGGAATAGGTAAATTGTGGGTTTGGCCCAACAAGTCAAGTCCCTTCGAACTAAGTGCTAAAGCAGTAATACCAAGTGTCCAACGGGGCGAGGATGAACCTGCTTGGAGTAGCCCCCGGACTCTGTAGTGATTACCCTTTGCAACCTACCGAGTTCTCGAGAAAATCACTTGTGTGGATTTTCCTATTAGATCTAATAACTCGTATCCCTTTCTGATACAGCCAACTGATCAAACAAGCTGCAGCTAGAGCATACGGGGAAGGAGTCTTTGTTAATTTTTTAAAAGTTTTAGAACAAGTTTTCTGATTTAGAAAAAGGTAAAAACCCAGGAGTCTCTTTCAAGATTTAGTACTCGAGCAAGCCCTTATCCACGAACCTGTACTCGAAAAAAGAGAGGGGGTTTATTTTAACTTCAATGCATAACAAAATGGTTTACTACACTGCTCAAATCTTTTCCTTTATGGTACTTCGGTATAGCGCAGTGGGTAAGTATTCATATTACTTTTGCAAAATTTAAACAAAGCATGAAATGATAAAGAAAAACAACCTACGCTAAGAGCACATAAAGAAGACAGAAAAGGACACCGACACAAATCTCCCCACGGGAGATGGGGCCCAGGCTCTAACGAGCCTACTCAAACTTGCTTTTATTAATCAGTTACAATGCTGCGGAAGAAAGTGCACTTTAGTCCTCAAATTGGGATCCAAAGGCTTACAACTTTTTAAAAAAAATTCCTTTTATGCAAGGGGGAGCTCTGTTTGTCTTCTTTTTTGTTGATTTTGTGAAAATTTGCCAGAGTTTCCCTCTCTTTTATCTCAAACCTGCAAAAAACAGACAACAAATATTAGTGGAATGTGTCCAAAAGCACTTTAAGAGTGCTTTGGAAAAACTTCCAAATTTTCCCAAAAAAATTATAAGTAACAACAAAATGAAAAAACTAGATAAAAATGACTGAGAAAGTGAGCTAGAAAGCTACTTTCTCATGGTCTTTATTTGCTTCTTAAGGAGAGAAAATAAATCAAGGCACTAACTTGCCGGATAATGAATTAAACCAACTACTCTCCTTTAAAAAAAACAAGCTTTTAGTTTTTCTGCTAATAATGGCTTGAAATAAGATAGCTTGAACCTTAGATTTGGACTAAGAAATGATGATTCCTTTAAACTTTAGCAAGATCTAAGAAATGAAAAGTAATTACGATCTATGTATGAAGATGAACCTTTAACTTCAGATCTGTAACTACTTTTTCAAATAAAGGACAAGGTAAAATTTTAAATAATACTTGAGAAGGAGAGGGAGAGAGGTTTAGAGACAAGAAGATCTTTGAGGCGCTTGATTGTAGGGCACCGAGGGACTTTATCTGCAAACAAAAGTGTTAGAAATGAGGAAGATTAAACAAGATCTTCTCGATCTCCAGCTAAGATAACCTGTACTTCACACAACTCAACAACCAATGGTCAAATCCAACAGTATATATACTTAGAAATCAATGTGAAAATGTTCATAAACAAATGAAATATTCGATTTGCATCTCTAAGCATTCATATTAAATAAATTGAAGCGGTAAACAAACAGCTTAATTTACCTCGCAAAACTGATACCAGCCCTTCAAGCAAGCTAGATTTGGAATTTGGAAAGCAAGATGGATCCAACACATATTATCCCCAAAAAGCACAATGATAGTACATCCACTCAACAAAGCACCACACAAATAGACCTCCAAAGTCTCTTTTATTTCTCAGATAAACAATGATTACAATAGCTAGCTCTTCCCAATACAATTCCAACTAGTTTGAATGAGGAGAGCAAGCTTTATTTATAGCAAATACAAGCCCAGGGGGGCACCATCAACACTAGCAAAAGAAGTTCAGTTGAGCTGAGTGAAGCTGAGTTGAACTGAATCAATCAACAGAATCGGTGGGTTGATTCTTTAGTTAGCTGAAGAGATGATAATGGGGAGATGCCACCTCAATCTCCACACCAACTCGCATGCCTCATTTCCTCACGCGGACGTACGGCTATGTGACGTGAGCTTTACCAACAAAATACTCACGTGGAATGGAAAGGCACATTATAATATACCCAAGGTTTTTATTACATGTCATACGGATACCAAAAGGGGCCACTCCATTAGCTAGCGCAAACCATACATCAACCTTACGCATGAGCTCCATCCACATATGATTTGACGTGACCTTTGACCCAAGTCTTGGTAAGTGACGGGTCTAGTTTGGGTTATATCCAAAGTTTTAATTCACATAAAAATAAAACTGAGTGGGGACGTGCCCATCTTTCATTCCCATTCACTAACACTCATTCTAGCGTGGAATCTTGACATCACCACCCTCTCACGTGAGCTCCACAAAACCCATGCACAACTCCCATGCAAATGATATCATATGAATTTATCAAAGTTTAAAACCTCAAACTATTAAGAAGTGGGGTCCATCCCATCCACATAACTCGCATGCTTCACTTCATTAGCGTGGATCTTGACGTCACCTCTTTATCTTCACGCTAATATCCACACATTTAAATCAAAGTTTAACTTAAAGTTTAATTCCAAGAGGATCGTAAGCACTAGGGGGTCCCATAACATGTCACCCCACCACTCAAATATTTTAATAAAATTGACTTTTCAACTTTTGACTATAGTGCCAATTTGTCCAAACTTAGCATTAAAATGCCATCTTGAATGCATTTTTAGCCAAATAATGCCTCACGGGGTGCTCCGGCTGCCCGACTGATGTGGAAAGTGGTCCCTAAAGTAAAGTGGACGCTTTGGGTATGAAAACGAGTGTCCCCGCGTCAAAAACGGACTCTGTATCTGACTTTTATTACAATCTGAAGTTTTTTAATTAAACCATTAAAAAATGGCTTAAAAACGAAAAAATATATTTTTTGCAGAAACTAACAAAACTCTAGGGGGACATATTACATGTCCATACAACTCAATTCGAATGCCTAGCATGGTGAAAAACACCGACACGAAGGCTATAATAACCTCCTTAGGCCGAACACCAAGATGACTAGCCCAGCTTTGGAGGTGTGAGTGAGAAACTAAGAAATTATTAGTCGTTTGTTCAACAACCAATAATAACCAAGGGAAAAAACACTCTAGGCTAGTCAGCTTGATGTTCAAGTCCGAGAAGCCAAGCCTTTTATAAAAAATTAAATGCTAGAACATTTTTTACAATTTCCCCAAGGGGGTATGAACATGTGTTACAAAAAATAAAACGGTCGTGAAGGCCTGAAAGGACTTCCGAACTCTGAATATGAACAAGTATCATGTTCATCATTGGCAGCTCACTGAAAGTCCAACTAGGTGCAGCCTAGTCGGTAACATCTAGCTCCAACTGTGGGATGTGTGATTGATCTGAACTTCGTGGAAATCGATCATACGAGAAACCTAGAATCTCTGGTTCCTACATAAAAACTAGGATAAGTCAGTCACATGTATATAGATAACCAAATGAAACAAAATAAGCGGCAGTATATGATACAGAAATGATTTTTTTTAACAACTAATATATAGAAAATAATGTACAAAGTAATATACAGAAAATGAACTAAGATAATAAATAAAATGCGAATAGAGGTTTAGAGAGTGATGATACAAAAGATGCCCGCATGGGCATCAAATATTTTCACTGAAAAACAATTTCAGAATCTGTCCGTTGACAGGCAGACTCTGCTTTTCCCCATCCATGTCACTGATATAAAAAGAGTTGTCACCCGCCACATCATGAATGGCGTAAGGGCCCATCCATAAACTCTCAAATTTTTCGTGCTTGCCGACTTTTCTCTTCGTTTGTCCCAAAGTAACACTATGTCTCCTTTTTTAAAACCCCTTGGTTTGGATGATTTGTCAAAATTTCTTTTAACCTTATCCTGATTTTTAATACTCTGATTAACAGCCCTTCTTCTGACCTCATCCAACTCTATCAGCTCATTTATTCTACTCTGAAAGTCATCCTGGATCTTGCAAAGTCTGATACATTGGTAACTGAAGATGAATAGGCAAAGTCACATTCATGCCATAAACCAACTCAAAAGGAGATCTTCCTGTTGCACTTTTCTTAGTAATTCTATCTGCCCAAAGTGCAAACTTGATTTTGCTATCCCATGACTTCTTGTTGTCACCAACAATCTTTTTTACGATGGTCATCAAGTTTTTATTGCTTGACTCAACAAGACCATTTCCTTGGGGATAGTAATTTGAGGAATGGGATAGGATAATGCCATATTTAAAGCAAAATGAAGATATTGCTACTGAACTAAAGGCTTTGGCATTATCTATGGTTATCTTAGTAGGCACCCCAAATCTAGTGATGATTTTGTCTTCCAGGAAGTCCATAACCACTTTCTCGGTTGCTGCTATAGTAGGTATGGCCTCTACCCACTTGGTAAAATAATCTGTCGCTATTAAAATCCAAGTATAACCATTACTTGAATTATCTTTAAATTTCCCAATGAAATCAAGGCCTTGTTGCTAAAAAGGGGCTTGGATTACTACCGGCTTTAGGGGTAATGCAGCAAGTTTTTGTTTTCCTGTGAAAAGTTGAAATTTCTGGCAATTCCTAACAGACTTGAGCACATCAATAAATAAAGTGGGTCAATAGTATCCGGCTCTAAGGATCTTGTGAGCTGTGGTTTTGGCTACAAAGTGGCCACCACAAAATCCTGAATGAAACTCCTCCAAGAGTCTTCGAGATTCTTCTTCATCCACACACCTCAGTATGAAACCATCCGGGTTTTTCCAACCCAATCCTTCTTGTGTGAGGTAGTACTTAGTGGCTTGCAATCTTAGAGATCTTCTCGTGTGGCCAATTAGATGTTTGGGACTTGTTAGGTTGAGGAGGTAGAATATAATGTCTGCATACCACTGTTGTTGTTGAACATGTTGAATTCCTGTTGAAATGGATGATGCGGGTGAACTATTCTGACGGACCATACCTAAGGCTTGTTCATTTCCTTTGGTCATCATCTTGGCAAGTCCTTGCCCCTTGATTAGTTTAGTGGGTTTGATCTCCAAGTCATATTCCTGGATCTTTGATACCCACTTTCCCCTTATACCAAGGCAATCTTGTTGAGATAAGATATCCTTCACAGCTGAATGAGGGACATAGCCAACCACTTTGGAGTAACCTATATATGTTCTGAAGTGTTTCAAAGATTTGACAAGGGCATAGGCTTGTTTCTCCATGGTAGCGTACTTGAGTTCAGAATTCTGTAAGGATCTACTCATGAATGCAATAGGTTGTTCTTGACCCTCTTCGTTCTTCTGCAACAAAACTCCGGCAAATGTGTCTTCTAATGCAAATGAGAAAATCTAGAAGTCTTTGGAGTAATCAGGACTTATCAGAACATGAGACCTAGAGATACAATCTTTTATGGATGCAAAAGCTTCTTTACCTTCTTTATCCCATTCAAACTTGGCATCTTTCTTGAGCAACTTCTGCATAGGTTTCATCAACTTGGCTAAGTTTGGTATAAATCTTCTTATGAAGTTTATTTGGCCAATAAAAGATTGTAGGGCTTTCTTGTTGGTAGGCAAAACGACTCTTTTTATGGCCTCAGCCCTCTCTAGGTCAATTTTGAGCCCATCTTTGGAAATGATGTGTCCCAATAATTTGCCCTCATCAACCCCTAGTACTGACTTGACGGGATTTAGAGATATGCCATACATTCTACACCTTTCAAAAACCTTCCTAAGATGGGTTACGTGATCTGATCTTTCCTTCGAAAAAACTGTAAGGTCATCTTGATAGATTTCTATAATTTTTCCAATTAGCTCATTAAAGGCATAATCCATGGCTCTTTGGAAAGTAGCACCCGCATTCAAAAGACCAAAGGGCATCCTTAAGTACTCAAATGTTGCCCAAGGTGAAGTAAATGTAGTCTTGTGTTGGTCTTCCTTCTTAACAAGCACCTGATTGTAACCTGAGAAACCATCCAGCATAGACATTATCCCTGACCCCATTACTCTTTGAAGCAAGGTCTCCATATCTGATAAGGGGTAATTCTCTTTCATGCATGAGATATTTAAGTTCCAAAAATCTATGCATAATCTCAACTGTCCATTCCTTTTTTTTTACTACGACCAAGTTTGAACACCATGATGAATGCCTTGTTGGGGCAATAATGCCTGCAGCCAACATCTTTTGTAACTCCTTTTGGACCATGGGTGCTAACTTAGGATTTATCCTTCTAAGTTTTTGTCGAAAGGGTTTAGCTTCAGACCTTAATGGGATTGTAAGTTGGAATACATCATCCCGATAAGCTTTTAGCTCGTCATAAGTAAAAGCAAATACATCTCTGTATTCTTTTACAAGATCAATCAGGTCCTTTCTTTCTTTTTTAGAAGTAACCTTTCCAATTTTTATGTTTCTTGGTTCCTTATCAGTACCAGTGTTTATTTCTATGAAATCCGCAGGTTTTACCGTTTCCTTTTTCTTATATCTATCCTGCCTATCAAAAGTACTTTCCCATTCAATAGCATTATTTGGGATGCGATTCATAGGTTGATCTTCGTTTTTGATATCCACATCTTTCTCATCCTCAAAATTTATCTAACAGTCGAAAAACTCATGCATGTTGTTGATGAAGTTTACAATCTGACAATCATCTTTAAACACCTGCCAATTATTTATGTTATCCGGTATTGAAAGTCTGAAGTTTATTTCAAATTTTCCATCTCATTTGACAATTCTTCAGAAAATTCCAAAGTTGATGCTGCCACAGCAAGTTTGTTTGCTTCATGGTTTTCAAAATGTGGGATGGCCACAATGTTCAATGCCCGAGAATAATTCCAAGTGTCCCACACAGCATTCCTATATTTCTTAAGTCTTTCACTTTTACATGCAAATGTTCCTTTGACTTGAGAAGTAATCAAATCTGAATCACCTATAATACTGAGCACATGAATTCCCATATCTTTAGCAATTTCAAGTCCTAGGAGGATACATCTTTTTCCACTCCTGGTTTTGTCTAGGCTGGAAGTTTTATGATTTTGAGAAACCTGTGCTTTTTCCGTGTTGTTTATCCTATTTTGCATAGCATTCATCTAGGAAGTACAGTTTATCATCATTTGTTTCATCATGTCAGCTACTTCTTTCATTGATTCCGTGCCTTCATCTTTTCCTTCAGGCTCTACTGTTTTTCCTCTGGTATCCCAAGTTTTGGAAGACGAAGTAGTGCCTTTAACAAATCCTGGAATGTTAGACTTTCCTGCAAATTGCATGTTTTTGTCTATCTTTTTAGCTATTTCCATGGCTTTCTTCAGGCCATCAGGTTCTTTGTCTCTAAGTTGGTACCTCATTTCTCCCTCGAATGCTTCTGTGTAATATATGAGAATTGAGGTCTCCGATGGTTTAAAATCAGTCGGGCATCTGCCTACCATATCACTGAACTTTTTATTGAACTCTTCTATGGTTTTATTTTCCTTCTTTTTAGCGTTTGTTAAGGCAGCTAAAAGGTGCCTTTTTTCTTTCTTATCCCCCCATCTTTTATTGAAAGCAGTTTCAAATTCCTTGAAGGTCTTGATACCGTCATCATCTAGGGAGGTGAACCATTCAAAGGCATCAGCTTCAAGAGAGAAGGCAAACAACCTCATCTTCACATCTTCATGGTTGACGTTGTGACACCATTTATTGTAGCACTGTGAAAAAGCCAACAAATGAGACTTAGCAGTTATAGCATCGTTTCCATAAAAAGATGGAACCTTCTCAATGGCTTTATCTGGGATGTTATGAGGCTGCCCAATTACGGCAGAATAATCCAGAGGTTTAAACAAAGTACCCATCGTACTATGTGAATTATTTGATTGAGAAGTATCAACAAATAAAAGGTGAATATCTAAGATTGACTCAAATGAAAGATCGTCAAGGATCTTACAAGAAGCTAGCTTGCTTTTCCTCCTATGGTAAACATTTTCAGGCTCAGGAATGAACTAAAGCAAGCCTTCAGAGTTTCTTCTTGTAGAACGCCTTAGTAAAATTAAAGGTAGTGGAGTCACCAGATGAATTCAGTAAGTTGATTAAACTACAACATTCTTCAAACAAAGCGAAAACAAGAATGAAAACTCAAAAGTCGTATTCCGGGAATAGAAAGATTTATCCCCGACAACGGCGCCAAAATGTTGCCGCCTAATTCGCACCTCGGGTAACGTGGCGGAAATCTTCAAGCCATTGGGTGCGACCTTGGGGGCAAGCTCGAGCCAAGTGTTGTCACCTGATACTCAGCTCCTCCGTCTAGGCCAACTCCTAGCGAAGCCAAAGGATGTGGACCCTAACAAAAAGTAAAATCTAGGGTTTTTACTCTACGAGAGAAATAATTAATTCTAGGAGTTTTAATATGAGATGTATGAAATTTAAAGAATAACCGATTACTGCAAACAAGATTAACCTTAACAACCCCTCTCAAATTTGGTACACAATATTCAATGACACATTGCAACATTGATTTATGCAAAAATATAACAGAAAAGACCAGTGCCAAGATGAAAGGAGTGCTTGCGAATGTGGGTTGCTAGTGTAGTCTCAGTGAAAGTATTGCAATGTCTCGGTTGGTAAATTTTAGATTATTTAAATGAATTGATTAAGGAATGGGTAAATTGTGGGTTTGGCCCAACAAGTCAAGTCTCTTCAAACTAAGTGCTAAAGCAGTAATACCAAGTGTCCAACAGGGCGAGGATGAACCTGCTTAGAGTAGTCCCCTGACTCTGTAGTGATTACCCTTTGCAACCTCCCGAGTTCTCGAGAAAATCACTTGTGTGGATTTTCCTATTAGATCTAGTAACTCGTATCCCTTTCTGATACAGCCAACTAATCATACAAGCTGCAGCAAAGTAGAGCATACGAGGAAGGAGTCTTTGTTAATTTTTTTAAAGTTTTAGAACAAGTTTTCTGATTTAGAAAAAGTTAAAAACCCAAGAGTCTCTTTCCAAATTCAGTACTCGGGAAAGCCCTTATCCATGAACCTGTACTTGGGAAAGCGAGGGGGTTTATTTTAACCCAGCAATGTATAACAAAATTGTTTTTTAATTACCACACAACTCAAATCTTTTCCCTTATGGTACTTGGGTATAGCGCAATGGGTGAGTATTCAGATTACTTTTGCAAAACTTAAACAAAGCATCAAATGATAAAGAAAAACAACCTACGCTAACAGCACATAAAGAAGACAGAAAAAGGACACCGACACAAATCTCCCCAGGGGGGATGGGGACCGAGCTCTAACGAGCCTACTCAAACTTGCTTTTATTAATCAGTTACAATGCTGCGGAAGAAAATGTACTTTGGTCCTCAAATTGGGATCCAAAGGCTTACAACTTATTAAAAAAAATCTTTTTATGCAAGGGGTAGCTCCGTTTGTTTTCTTTTTTGTTGTTTTGTGAAAATTTGCCAGAGTTTCCCTCTCTTTTATCGCAAACCTGCAAAAAACAGCCAACAAATATTAGTAGAATGTGTCCAAAAGCACTTTAAGAGTGCTTTGGAAAAACTTACAAATTTTGCCAAAAAAAATTATAAATAACAACAGAATGAAAACACTAAGTAAAAATGATTGAGAAAGTGAGCTAGAAAGTTACTTTCTCATGGTCTTTATTTGCTTCTTAAGGAGAGAAAATAAATCAAGGCACTAACTTGCCGGATAATGAATTAAACCAACTACTATCCTTTAAAAAAAAACAAGCTTTTAGTTTTTCTGCTAATAATGGCTTGAAATAAGTAGCTTAAACCCTAGATCTGAACTAAGAAATGATGATTCCTTTAAACTTTAGCAAGATCTAAAAAATGAAAAGTAACTACGATCTATGTATGAAGATGAACCTTTAACTTAAGATCTATAACTACTTTTTCAAATAAATGACAAGGTAAAATTTTAAATAATACTTGAGAAGGAGAGGGAGAGAGGTTTAGAGGACAAGAAGATCTTTGAGGCGCTTGATTGTGGGGCACCGAGGGACTTTATCTGCAAACAAAAGTGTTAGAAATGAGGAAGATCAAACAAGATCTTCTCGATCTCTAGCTAAGTTAACCTGTACTTCACACAACTCAACAACCAATGGTCAAATCCAACAGCATATATACTTAGAAATCAATGTGAAAATGTTCATAAACAAATGAAATATTCGATTTGCATCTCTAAGCATTCATACTAAATAAATTGAAGCGGTAAACAAACGGCTTAATTTAACTCGCAAAACTGATACCAGTCCTTCAAGCAAGCTAGATTTGGAATTTGGAAAGCAAGATGGATCCAACACATATTATCCCCAAAAAGCACAATGATAGTACATCCACTCAACAAAGAACCACACAAATAGACCTCCAAAGTCTCTTTTATTTCTCAGATAAACAATGATTACAATAGCTAGCTCTTCCCAATACAATTCCAACTAGTTTGAATGAGGAGAGCAAGCTTTATTTATAGCAAATACAAGCCCAGGGGGCACCATCAACACTGGCAGAAGAAGTTCAGTTGAGCTGAGTGAAGCTGAGTTGAATTGAATCAATCAGCAGAATCGGTGGGTTGATTCTTTAGTTAACTGAAGAGATGATAATGGGGAGATGCCACCTCAATCTCCACACCAACTCGCATGCCTTATTTCCTCACACGAACGTACGGCTATGTGACGTGAGCTTTACCAACAAAATACCCACGTGGAATGGAAAGGCATATTATAATATACCCAAGATTTTTATTACATGTCATACGGATACCAAAGGGGGCCACTCCATTAGCTAGCGCAAACCATACATCAACCTTACGCATAAGCTCCGTCCATATATGATTTGACGTGACCTTTGACCCAATTCTTGGTAAGTGACGGGTCTAGTTTGGGTTATATCCAAAGTTTTAATTCACATAAAAATAAAACTGAGTGGGGACGGGCCCATCTTTCATTCCCATTTGCTAACACTCATTCTAGCGTGGAATCTTGACATCACCACCCTCTCACGTGAGCTCCACATAACCCATGCACAACTCCCATGCAAATAATATCATATGATTTTATCAAAGTTTAAAACCCCAAACTATTAAGAAGTGGGGTCCATCCCATCCACATAACTCGCATGCTTCACTTCAATAGCGTGGATCTTGAGGTCACCTCTTTATCTTCACGCTAATATCCACACATTTAAATCAAAGTTTAACTTAAAGTTTAATTCCAATAGGATCGTAAGCACTAGGGGGTCCCATGACATGTCACCCCACCACTCAAATATTTTAATAAATTTGACTTTTGAACTTTTGACTATAGTGCCAATTTGTCCAAACTTAGCATTAAAATGCCATCTTGAATGCATTTTTAGCCAAATAATGCCTCACGGGGTGCTCCGGCTACCCGACTGATGTGGAAAGTGGTCCCTGAGGTAAAGTGGACGCTCTGGGTGTGAAAACGAGTGTCCCCACGTCAGAAACGGACTCCGTATCCAACTTTTATTACAATCTGAAGTTTTTTAATTAAACCATTAAAAAATGGCTTAATAAAAAACGAAAAAATATATTTTGTGCGGAAACTAACGAAACTCTGGGGGGACCTATTACATGTCCATACGACTCAATTCGAATGCCTAGCATGGTGAAAAACACCGACACGAAGGCTCTAATAACCTCCTTAGGCCGAAACACCAAAATGACTACCCCAGCTTAGGAGGTGTGAGTGAAAAACTCAGAAATTATTAGTCGTTTGTTCAACAACCAATAATAACCAAGGGAAAAAACACTCTGGGCTAGTCAGCTTGATGTTCAAGTCCGAGAAGCCGAGCCTTTTATAAAAAATTAAATGCTAGGACATTTTTTACAATTTCCCTTGGTATGAACATGTGTTACAAAAAATAAAACGGTTGTGAAAGCCTGAAAGGACTTCCGAACTCTGAATATGAACAAGTATCATGTTCATCATTGGCAGCTCACTGAAAGTCCAACTAGGTGCAGCCTATTCGATAACAATCCCTAAAGGTATCCCATCCGAGACAGTAGAGGAGATGGGCAACCAAAGAGGTGACAGAAGTGCAATGGTTCGCAATGCAAGCTGGGAGTCACGTCAACCGAGGCACTCTTCACTTTAGATTATGAAGAATCACAACCAAGGGGGACACCCTATAACCAATCAAAGAAGATTAGCCAAAGCAAAGGTTCATAGGGGAGTGTGTAAATTGAGTTACGGAAACCAATGCAAGCTTAGGTGAGCCCAGGAGTTTAAGTGTGGTTGAAGAGGCTTAAGATATTAGGAATGTTTCAACCAATGAATGAGTTAGGCCACCTGGAAGGACCAAAGAGATAGATCTAACGCCATGAAATACACAAGTGGGGCCCACTTCCTTAATATAGGGAAATGATTCAAATGGGTCCCACAAGGTCAAATTAGGGGTGATATGGTGCTAAGGGGTGTTTGATGATGTGGATCTATGGATCCGAGGTAAATTAGACACACCCACACATGGGATCTTAGCATATGACACAATCCCCAAGGAGTGCGAATTGACCCAAGGAGACTAGTGCCTTTAGATGGAGGGGCAAATGGAGTCCAAATTATGCCAAATTGTAGATCGAGGTAGTTAAGGCAATTATCAAGGTGGGTTTTAAGTGGCATGCCCCAAGGTAGGCTAGATCTCCATAGATCTAAGCTTGAAAATGCATCACCCAATGACCCAAGTGGGGCACAACCCTCAAAATGAGGAATGGGGCCCACAAGGAAAAAATCAAAGGAGTGAAGTACTAGGGGTAGGTTATCAAATGAGAGGAGTGCAAATCAAGCGGGATCTCACCTACCCAAGTGAGAGAACTCGCAAAACTCACCCAACCAAGGAGTGCGACCTCACCCAAGGAAGGCTAAATACCTTGAAAAATGTATCAAATGAAGCCCGATTGCCACCAAACTGTAGATCTGAATTGTCATGATGAGACATTTGCTCCTGTGGCTCAATACACTTCCATCGGGACAATTATTGCTATTGCTTCAGTTATGGGATAGAAGTTGCATCAGATGGATGTTAAAACTACCTTCCTCAACGGTGTGATCAAGGAAGAGGTATATATTGAACAGCCGAAGGTTTTGTGATCCATGGGAAGGAGTCCCACGTATGTAGGTTGAAGAAGGCCTTATATGGACTCAAGTAAGCACCACGTGCTTGGTATGCTCGGATTGATAGATACTTGGTGAGTATAGGATGCACAAAGAGTGATGCAGATCCCAACCTTTACTGCAAGGTTGTGGATGGTGAGCCATTGATTTTGGTACTCTAAGTTGATGATTTGTTTCTCGACAGAGATGAGAAACTTATTGTATGGTATAAGAAGAAGCTAGCCTCTGAATTTGAAATGAAGGATCTTGGACTAATGCACTACTTCTTGGGACTAGAAGGGTGGCAGAGGCCCGATGAGATTCTCCTGAGTCAAGGAAAGTACACCATTGACATCCTGAGGAGATCTGGGATGATGGACTGGAAGTCCATCGCCACATCGATGGATGCAAATCTGAAGAAGCTAAGAGATTGCATTCGATTCAGATTTGATAGATCCCACTATGTATCATCAATTGATTGGATCATTGATGTATTTGGTCAACACTAGACCAAGTATTTGTTTTGCAGTGGGTGCCCTCAACCAGTTGATGTGGAGTCAAGAAAGATACATTAGGTCACTATAAAACTCGTGTTGAGATATGGCTTGTGGGATATGGCTTGCGTTATGCTTCCGATGGTGACATGAGATTGCAAGGATTTTCTAATTCTAATTGGGTCGAGAGTGTTGTGGACAGGAAGAACACCTCCGGGTGTTGCTTCAACTTGGGATCTGTCATGTCTTCCTAGTGCAGCAGGAAGCAAACCTCAATAACACTCAATACTGGAGAGGCCAAGTATATTGTCGTATGTGTTGCAGCTCAAGAAGTTGTATGGCTTCGGAAACTCCTTGTGGGATTGTTTGACCAAGACTCTAGAGCCAACATTGATTCATTGTGACAACCTAAGCTGTGTATAGTTGTTAGTGAATCCAGTATTCCACGACAAGTCGAAGCATATCGAGATTCAGTATCACTACATTCGTGATATGGTGCAACGAGGTGCGGTCGAGCTACAATATGTTCCGACAGATGACCAAACTACTAATATTCTTACCAAGCCTCTTTCTAGGATAAAGTTTGCATACTTCCATGAACGGCTTGGTGTGCTGGAGAATGTGTTCCTCGTTGAGATGGAAGGATGATTATACAGAGACCATTGCATTCTCCAGATCACTTCGAGAAGGAGTGAGGAGATCTCTCGAACATCCTAAGATGGGATGGAGAGGCCACTGCATTCTCCCGATCACTCTGAGAAGGAGTGAGGAGATCTCTCGAACATCCTGAGAAGGGATGGAGAGGCCACCGCATACTCCTGGACACACTATACAGTGGGGAGATCTCCCGGACATCATGAGATGGAGAGATTTAGTGCATTCTCCCAATCACTCTAAAAAGAGTGAAGAGATCTCTCGGACATCCTGAGATGGGGTGGAGAGGCGCACACTGGCGCACACTGGTACTTATGTATGGACTCATCGATGGACTGATTGAGTTGTTGACCCCTCAATGGATTGAATTGAGTTGTTGAATGTTCCCCGATGGACTGGGTTTAGCTGATGCAAGATTGACTCCCCGATGGACTGGGTAGAGTTGTTGAGCTAGTGCATGTTCTCCTATGGACTAGATTGAGTTGAGGCATGAGATGTTGCATGTTCCCTGATGGACTAGGTTGAGTTAATGCATGGTGACACCTTTCAATGGACTGAGATTGTGTTGGAAGACCTTCCTTATGATATAGAGATGTTCAAGATAGTCGTGATGTATAGATGATATCCATAGTTGTTTCAGCATAATGATGCATCCCTAGCTAAGAGGGAGTGGTGATGTGGTAGCTATGTGAGGCATCTCCACAAAGTCGACCCTAAAAGAATCATCCAAAAGACAAGCTAACCCAACAAAAGAAGAGAAGTCGGCCCAGCTAAGAAGACAAATCGGCCCCAATTGGAAATTAGAAAGTCAACAAGATAAAGTATAAATAGAAGGTGCCTCCTCTCACTTTCATACCAAGCAATCAAGCAAGTTTGCTCAAAGCAAGGAAGAATTCCGCTACTGCTACAAGAAGACTGTTTTTTGGGGTTCTCCATCTTTGGAGAAGTTTCTCTTATATTCTTGGGGTTTATATTACTGCTATCTGGATGTACACTGATCACTGAACTTATTATCTCTATTAGAAGGTTATTGAGTTTTCTCCCTTGTGGTTTCCCAGGTCAAATCTCGGTGTCTATTGTTTTTGTTCTTGGTTATCTTTTAGTAATCTTGTTTATTGAATGCAACTGAATTATACTGCTATATCTATAAAATCTAACAAACCCTACACGTGGAGGCAAGAAGAAGGGGGTCGTACATGCATTTGAGGCTTTATAAACTGCGTTCCTCCCTCTGTAAAATCACAATATAAACTTGGCTTGTGTTTTCTCAGTTTCTGAGTGTTTTCCCTACTAGAAAGCTTGGAAACGTTTTACGGTTTTAGTTTTGGAAGTTTTGAGTTAGGCTTTTGCCTTTTGGCCCTTGGGAGTTCTGAGTTATCACTTTAATTTTCATTTATGAGTTTCTCCCATCCTGGCAGCGTCCAGTGAGTTTCTTTTATCATTCTGAGTTTCTCCCATTTGGTCAGTGACTCAGCATTCAATGATTTTGGTTAGTGCTTGAAGTTTGGGGGAGGTCATAAGCAGGCTACAGCGATTTCAAATTCGCCCAACCTTTCATTGTGCACTGTGCAGGTTCCAGGTATCAATCTTCACAAATGTTCATTATTAATCTATGTGTTTGTGATTCAATGTTCACTATTTGCTTTTATTCTTCTCTATCTCACTTCTTTGTTATTTTTGTCGTTCCTTTACTTGCCAAAAGCCCTACAGCCATATTTTGAGTAGAAATCGGCACTGTTATGAATTCTTTTGATTGTTATTTTTGTCAGGTGTTCCTTTTCATTACCCACAACAATTCTTTATTAAATCATAGTCGTTCCTTTTATTTGCCAAATCAGCCTGGTTGCTCAATCGTTGTGCTCATTCATTACATTGACCATATGTTGATGAATATAAATAATTTTATAATAATCTTTCATTTGGGATCAGTGGCAAGATGAAAGTGACGTCGTTCTTGTATCTTCTCAAATAGCATCTAACCATTAAGTGAAACCAATACCATAAATCAACATGCTAGACAAAAATAGAAAAGGCAGAATTTGAATGCTTTTAGTGCTGAGTTTTAATATCATTTACTAACCATAGTGAGTGTTATAAAATTTGTCATACATAATTATAATTTTAATTGACAATGGAAATTATTTGATCTTTGAGCATTACAGTTAACTCGTAAAATAAGCAAAAAAGTTAAAAACTAAACTCATAATTTAATAAATTTATGTTTTTTTAATATATATTAAAATTTAATATAATATATCATTGTCGCTCCCAACCTGACGTTTCTTTTAAATTTGGACGAAGCTTCTAGCCGTACCAATACTCGTGTCCACATACGGAAACTTGTGCAACATAGAAAGATACATTCTAAGTAGACTTAATGATCAAAACTGAATTTTATTTCGTAGATTTGTTAATTGATATATTCATAGTTTGTAACTCACTTGTCCTTTCAATTTAATTTATCTTTTATGTGAGTAATTCTCAATTTTCTGCAATCTGGAAATTATACATTAAGGCATAAAACAAAAATTTACAACTCATTTCTTGCTTATTAAAGTTAAACCTTTTCTTTTTGAATTGGTTATTAATTTTCTGCAATTTCCGGCAATTATAAAACATAATTAGATCATACATAATGCAGAAATTTCATTAGCCTAAGCATTCTTTAATATTTTATTTTTTCTTGGGTTAGTTCAATCATTTTTTAATTTTGGAATTTACTTTAATTTATGCATTTTCACACATAATTTTCAGAATTCAAGTTTCTTTTGCAAGCTTTAATTCACATATATTCAAGGGAAATTTAAAGATATTTCACATTCTTATTGGCTTGGAATTTTTTTTTAAATATGAATTGTGCTTTCATTGGTTTAACTTAAATCTATTGATTCGAGTATCATTCTTTGATTAGAGTAATATAAATTATAAAGGCTTATTCATTAAGCGTCTAATCATCCTTGAGCTCATTACAAGCGTCTAGGGTTTCACCTTAGACCTTGTTCTTAGCCTTAAGACATTTCATTAATTGTTATAAGTTGTGGATTCACTTGGCATCTTAATTATATATTTCTATTTCATACCTTTATTGTGATGAAGTTATAATTAACTCTCATTTATTCAAGCAAAATCTTTTAATTAGGGAAACCTCCCTCGGTTTTTGAGAGTTGGTCTAAAGAGTAGAGATCAATTATGAGGTGACATTGGCAATCAATCCAAGCTTACCCTTTGACTTGTACCTATGTATTGGGACCTTTTCCACTAAGGTACAAGTTAGGATGTAACAGGTTGAATCATTGGATCTAAGTCATTGAATTGTATAGAGGGTGGACTTGCAAACTCTTTTATTATGTATGGGACTCTTCTAACCAAAACGTTAAAGCTCTATGGTGTCTTCCTCGTTCTCACATGTAGGAGATCAAATTTTCACCATCCGAACCTATCATAGAATTCAAAGCGTGATACCTCTGGGCCAAAAGGAGCCTCGATTTTCTTTTCCAAAGATGCTTATGTCCTAATCAACCCTAAATATCATTTTTGCAATGAGAGTGTTGACCACCTAACCAACTAGGTGGGCAACCATGTACCATGTGCCTTGAAGACGAGAAAGGTGTACTTAGATCAAAAATTTTCAAGCTCTAGAAGACTCAGCAGGGCAACTTTGCCCCTTTCTTCTCTTCTTCTTCTCCATTAAATTTTCGCACACCTATGGGGGATATTGTAATGATATGTCAACATGAGGGTCAATTTTGTAAAACTTGGTTCCCTAAGACTTTATCATTAGGGAAGTCCTTTCATCGAGTGTTTTTTCCCTTGGATAATTAAAATTCATTTTTAGTATTTTAATTATCTGATCTTTTCACTCAAAAATTCCTCCAAAGTGGTGAAAGGCGTTTTAATGATCGAGTCTATGGAGTGATTAAGGTCTAGGAATGTTGTATATTACCATGCTAGACATTATTCAGAGTCTTGCAGAATTTCATTAAATTTTGCATAGAATTTTTTTTATTTTGGGTGATTAAAAAATGTCCCTCAGCATAAAAACGTTGTAATGTAAACAGGGTTAAGTGGCACCTAATGTCCATGAATAGGGGTATGGGTACTCAAAATCAATGACATGAGAGCCCCTACACACTTAGACCAAGTTTAAAGTCAATCCATTGAGTATTGATAAGGTTTTGGACATATTTTCCTAAGTCAATCAAGAAAATCTGGAAAATTGGCCATTAATTAAAATGGCAAAATTTTGTAAAGTGACTAAAGTCACTTGGGGAGGGGAAATTAAGTTTCCAAATATTATATTATGTTTCTAAGGTGACATTAGAGGCAAAAGGGGCCCCCCCATGCAAATGTTTTTTAAGTTTGAAGTTTCTCTCTCTAGGAAGTGTGCCCCCCTCTCCATGGACCCTTCCCTCTCTCATTTGACAAATGGCAAGCATGCACATGGGGTCCCCTCTCAATCTTTTCCTCTTTAAGAAGGCTTCCCCTCCTCATTTGTGGTTACCATTTGCTACTCTTTCATTCTTGCTTTCTCCCATGCTCTCTTGCTCCCAATTTGCTCAAGGAGAAGTGAGAAATTGTAACTTCCATCTTTGTTGTTTAATGAGAAGAGATTTTTAGAGGAATTTGGGGTTCTTGGCACTTGCATGAGGTAACATTGTGCATTTTTTAGTTTCTCTTTGCATTTGTGGATCTCAAGCAAATTGTTTTGCCTGAAAATAATATTGTGATATTTTTGTTACATATTATGTGAGTGGATTACTTAGCTTTTGAGAAGTTCACATGTTTCTTGGTTGAATTAGTTATTTCTCATTTCTTTGCTTTGATCTCTCACCCCTCTTGCATTTTGAAGCTTGATTTGTTGCAGGTTACTTAGGCTTGGAGAGTGGGATTCCCGGGTGGGATACCCCATTGTTCAAACAACTTAGAAGAACCCAGTTTACTGGCATTTTAACTAATTATTTCTGCTGCAGATTTTTGTTTTATTGCTCTCTAAGGGATCATTTCCGGCTCTATTTACATGCTAATTTTTACTCAAAAGTTTGCTGAAACTTATATGTGAAATTTTAAAGTGTTTTGAAGCATATTTTTGGTATATTTGGAGAATATTAGCTTATTGATTTTTGCAGGATTTTCATTTTACAGGGGTAAGTTATGCCAAAATTTGGCCAAAAAGAGTGCAAAAAATATCAAGTCAAAACCACTTCAAACCCCTTTGCCAAAGGTTCATAAAAAGACTTATTTTCTTCATCTCTCAACTCCATTTCACCCTTTCATTGTAATAGATCCAAGAAAGTCTCTTGGGTCTAATCTTTCTTTTTCTTTTCAAGTTAAAATTCGGTTTGCTTTAAGTTTCTAAGCCATCCATTGCATGCAAAGGAGGTTGGGTTTACCCACCCTTGCATTGGAAGTGAAGAGAGGCTAGATTTAGTCACTTAGTTTTATTTTCAGTATTTCATTCACTTCATTGCTTACCCCATCTCTTCTTTAGGAAGAGAGTCGTGTGGCTAGAATAACATTTTGTTTTTCTTTAAATTTTGGCGTCCATTGCTTGCAAAGGAAGTTGGGCTTGCCCACCCTTGCATAGCAATTGAAGAAGGGGCTAGAATAATTTGTTTTCATTTCCGCAAGTTTATTTTTGCCCCACCCTTTCCATTTGGAAAATGGGTTGAGTTGCTAGTGCTAGTTAGTTTCTTGTTTTAGTTTTGCTATTGCACACACCTTGCAAGTGAAGTGACTCTACCATCCTTGCAAAATCGTGTTGGCTAGTTCATTTTGATCAAGGTTCAAGTTATTTCATATATTCAAGATTAATAAACTTTGCCTCAATCTTAGGCCTGTATTCACTCCCCTTGTCGGTTGGTCCGACCCTGGGTGACAAGAAAGGGAAAAGATCTGTGTTGGCTAGATTAATAGGCACTCGGTATTTATCTCAACTAGAGACTGAGAAAAAAAAGGTTGACTTGTGGAGCTAGAGGGGTAGAGGCTGTTGGGAGCCTCATGGCACTTAGTGCCCTCCTGTTGAGCGCCCGACAATCTTTGGGATTGACTTGTAGAGCTAGAAGGGAACCTTTGTGTTTTCTTGTTGAGCACCCAACAATCTCTCTCAAAATTGAAAGAGATAAGTGTTTGGAGTAGACACATTAGATAGGTTGTATTTTCATTGTTTCACACATTAATTCTCTTAAGCTCAAGTGAGACCTAAAAAATAACTAAAATTTACAGGACCATTTGCAAAATGCAACAATGTCTTGTTTCATTCTCAGTTTACTTCCAAAGCATTGCAATTTAAAGTTCTTTATTTTTCTAGAGCGCTTCATTTCAAATTCCAAATTCACAATATTGCAAGCAAGTTCTTTTCTTTATTTATTTATTTTGCTGAAGGTTCAATTTAGCAATGTGAATGTGAATATTGGCTATTGTTGGAATATGAATTAATCTCTAGTTTAATTTTATAGAGTGTGACTCCATAGCTCATATAGAGTCGGCATTGGTTTTGTAAATAATTATTTATTTCTTGCAATTATCTTTGGTTTAATTTCAAAGCAAGGTTTGTCTGTCATTAAAAATTGTTGCATTTTGCATGATTGCTTGTCATTGAACTAAAGTAAACCTTAATAAATTTTAACTCATAATTAAAACCTTTAAGAAACTTAGTAAGTAGGGACTAGCCCCCTTGACCTTTGGGAGTTGGGTCTAAACTAAGGAGTTAGAAATAGAGGTGATAGTGGGTTCTAAACTCATAGTTGTAACTCAAGAACACACCTAGTAGTTGGGAGACTTTTATGTGGTCAAGTGTGTTTTAGGCAGCAACAGACGGATATCAAGAAAAAACACTAATTGTTGAAATTACTGAAATTCCTCAAACCTCTCACATTTAAAAGTTAAGAAAATGCACTTGCTCCCTTTGAATTTGAATTTCTAAAATTTCAAAACCTTGAGTCAAGAAAATTCGTCATTCCATCAATGTTTTGCTTTGTAATGTCACCACCATGTTAAGAAATAGAACACAAGAAGAGAACTTGGCAGAAATCTTGCAAAAATTTAAAAGGAAATCTTGCATTTGATGAAATCTTCAACGGACTTTGCACCCTTTGAATTTGAATTTCTAAAATTTCAAAACCATGAGTCAAGAAAATTCGTCATTTCATCAATGTTTTGCTTTGTAATGTCGCCACCATGTTAAGAAATAGAACACAAGAAGAGAACTTGGCAGTAATCTTGCAAAAATTTACAAGGAAATCTTGCATTTGATGAAATCTTCAAGAGACCAGGTATATCACTTGATTGCTAGTGCATATTGTTGAATAAATCATAGGTGCATATTTGTGAGTGAACTCGTGGCTAGGAAGATCACTAGAAATACAAGGCAAGTCAATCTTGAGAATGGGTGGATGTTGGCTGGAAATGATTGTTGGATCCATGACTACATGAGAAAATCGTGATCACAAAATTGTTTTCATTTCTATGTTTTTAGAGATGAATTGAAACTAGATCTAAACCAAATGTATTCCATTCATAAAACAGATCTATAAGCATTTACAAATCAAGTAGATCTATCACTCAAATCTACATTAATGGTGCAAGGATAACATGTTGAATATAGGGAATACAAGACCTGCTTGAATCCCTCAAAATGACATAATAATATAAAGTGTTGGAACTTGTGCAACTTCATAAGTTATTCTTATTGTACCTCCTACGGGAGATTATATTGATGTAACTACTCGTGTAAAACCTAGACACAGTCAATGTAAACCCTAAGGAAAGATCAGAAAAGAAATAGAATAAAAATAAAATTAATTTGTATTTCCCCAAGGTAGGTCGGCCCCAGTGATTTTCCACTAGGAAAATCAGTAAAAATAGGAGGCGCCCCTCCTCATTATTACACACATTCACAGCAACTCACTCAGACAGAAAAAGTGTGCTACTGCAGTCTAGTAGAGTGTTTTCTAGGGTTATATCTGCGAGAGACGTTTTCTCTCTCTCTCTTCTTCTCTTTGTTCTCAGAAGTTATTATCTCTATACGAAGGTTTGTTGGGTTTTTCCCGATTGGGTTTCCCAGAATAAATTCTTGTGTTATTTGTTTTTGTACTTTGTCTTTCTTCTAGAGATCCTATTGTTTATTTGCAATTAAGATATACTGCTATAATCTTATAAAAACTAACATGATATCAAAGCAGTTCTAGAAGAGGCCATTGCCGCAAGCTAGGGTTTGACCTTCCAAAGACTTCCCTCATCTCTTCAGCAAGAAAAGAGCTCTGGAAACTTCTCTCTAATGGAGGCACATCTTTTGGTGAAAGAAAATCCAAATTCTGAGAAGTTTCATTTTTTACCTAATTCATTTGCTGCAGAAATTAGGGTTTCAAGTTTCATATTGATCAAGGCACTGCCTTGGGTCATCTTCACCTCTCCTCAACTCGCCTTGACAAGGCGCATCTATCTGTGAGGTTAGTTTCTTCAAAACCAAAATTTCATTTTTGACCTAATTCCTACTAGGGTTTCTGGTTCATATCCGCAAACAAGATGATTGGAATGAAGGTTGAAGATTGTCTTGATGGGGCTACTAACTTCATATCTTGGAACCCTAGGGTTCTTCTCATTCTAGAAGAACATGATCTCTTAAAATTTGTCAATGAGAAAGCTCTAGAACTAGAAGCGGAAGAAGCCAAGTCCCAGTGGAGGAAGGGTGATGCGAAAGCAAGAAAGATTCTAGTGGACAAAGTCAAAGACCACCTGGTTCCACAAATCTCAGAAAAAACGACGACTAGAAAGATATTCAAAACCTTCAAGAAGTTATTTTAAAACAATAGCATTAATGTCACTCTCGCATTGAGGAACAAACTAGCAAATACGAAGATGACTAAGTCTGAGAACATTGCCTTATATTTCATGAGGATCACCCAACTGCAGGCCAAGCTAAGGTCCAGTGGAGACAATGATGCAAACCAGAACCCCAAATAACCATTATCCCATCCGCTTCCCCAAGATTTAGCTTGCTCTACATTTAGCAAACTCTGAATTTGGCTTCTTGTCCAAATGTTTCTTCCCCCGCAACTCTATTGCGCAGCTCTACTTCCGTAGGTTCAATTCCGCAAAACAGGCTTCCGCAAGCTCCTTTCCACAACAAAATTTCCACAACTCTGTTTCTGCATTTGCGGATTGTGGATTGCGGAAATTCCCAAATTCCAAATTTGACTTCCGCAATTATGCGGCCTATTATCACATATATAGTAGCTAGGCTACCATATTCTATTTTTCAGACACATTACATTTTTCAGCCAGATCTCTTACATATGAGATGCTGAGATGAGCAGTTTTGATGGATCATTTTTGTATTAGTGGACTATTGTACTCTCCCATGTTAGGACTGAGTCTCAAGACACTCAGATTTGGGGACCAATGTAGCCATTTATGTCATTACAGAGCAGTCATTGATGCCCAGTGTTATATCAGTACTTTCATATTGGATAGATGGTGTTTCAGATGGATTATATTGCATGATTATGACTCAGCTTTTTATATTGTGTTATGGTTATCATTGCTCTTATACTTATTTTTGTGACATGTAGTAGCTTGTGGTGTCATGATCTGGCGGTCATAATTATATGGACTTGAATGTATTTTGTACTATGTATTTGATGTCCCTACTTAGACTTTGAAGTTCTTGATCTATACTCATTGGTTTTACCTATGTTGCCAGGAAACGTGGGTACGGGTACGGGTACGGCACTTTTTGAAACAGGGTACTTCGGTACGTCGAGGGTACTATATATATATATATATATATATAATATATAATATATATTAAAAATAAAACTGAAACATGTCACAATCACATGACTCACATGATACATCATGATCCAATGATCCATAGTACCATACATGCACATTGTCATTGCATATTCACTTTCAGATTTCGGCATTGATTCATTGAACGCAACCCTCGTTTTGATAGATCTACAAAACGAGGGTTTTAATTGGGCTGCTGCAAACCTTAATTTCTGATCTGCCCCAAAACAGCCATAACTCCAACCTAGCTAAGACTCTCCTCAGCGCTCATCCTTCTTTCTTTCTCCCCTTAACAACCACGGCCTCCATCCTTTACCCTCGGGCTGCCCTAAAACCACCTCTCTAACCCTCAGCCCACCTTCACTTCTCGTTGTCAAAAAATTGCAGACTGTCAACCTAATTGTACCTAACCAGTCCCTAAATCTTCCTTAAAGGGCCAGCGCTACCTTACCTTGCTTTGATCAC